>JASDQU010737589.1:48359-70361 GCA_032191745.1 Picea mariana | reverse complement strand
TGCAATCCTCCAGTCGACGATGCATGTATTCCTACATACATAACTCTCTCATCCATGAGCTCCACAAGAATCTCCTCCACAGATTTATCTAACGCGCTATGTTTGCTCGACATTCACACTTGTAATCAACTAGATCGAGTAGGCGAACAGACAAGTGAAGTAATCACATGGATGGCGAGGTATAGAAATCACAGGGTGGTATGCAATCGATTCTATGTTAGCTCGGATAATCACGAGTGGACAAAAATGGTCCCAATGTAGTGTCCAATGGGTTAAATCAGCAAGTGTTGTAAAAGATTCCTTCAACGGGAAGGAATGCCTAAATCAATACAAATTTGTCTATTATGGCATGGTCCCATTGGTACAACGGTCATCTTTCCATCAATAACTACATTTCTAGCCACTTCAGAGCATTATTTTAATGGTCGAGGTGCCTCCAATGGTCATATAGCTTCGTCATGGTGAAGTCCCATTCTGCGTGGTTCTGTTATTCTGTTGAGGTTCAAGTTCTGCAGATCTACCTCCTGCGCAGTCTTACTTCTATTTTTTGTATTTTCCTGTAGCTTAGCTTTCTTCCTATTGAGATTCCTGGCCTTCTTTCCAATGATCTGAGCTTCTCTAATAATTTCTGGAACCCTTTTCCCATTCTTATTCTTATCTTCTCTTAGCATAATGACTTCGCGTCATTGATGTTCTTTCAAAGGCTTCAGAGGTAATACCTCTTTGCTTACTAGGTCCTAGGTGGACATACTTTCTTCTTGCATGGATAGGTTATTTAAACCTTCTTGCACTCTTTCATTTTCGAAAGCTACTTCTCTTTCATTTTCGAAAGCTACTTCTCTTTCATTTTGTTGCTTCGACTCAACTTCTCATTCTTCTAACAGTCGATCTATTCTTCTAGCTATGAGATCCCTTAATTCTTGCTTTTTCTTTTTTGTGGCTTCCTCCTCTTCTTTCCTTCTTCTCTGATCCTTCTTCATCCAAATATTTCCTAACAAAAGTGGAAAAGAGGCGTTGTTCTCAACAAACTTAATGACTTCAAATTCTTCTTCAGTCGATGTTTCATGAGCAATCATAGGTATTTTAGTAACTCTTCCACATAGGGTTATCATCTTGCCTTTAAACAATCCTATCCTTCCCAATGAAGTTATCTGAGCAAGCTTTCCCAAAATTTCCCAATTGCTTTCTTCATCCAATACATAGTCTATGTCGAAGTCTTCTATTCTTGTAACTATGCATTATTTTTCTTTTAAGATCTCTGAAAAACTGACATCCTTGTGGTCATTCATTGCTTCGTTTAACTGTACTAACATAGTCAGAGATTTCTATGATTCTTTCTCTTTCTGGTTCTCTAACAGATCCTTAGTTTATTGACCTTATTTATATTTTTCTTGTCTCATGTTCATATTTTCAATTTTAGCAATCATTCTTGGACAATCCTCAACCTTATGACCAATAGCTTTACAACAAAGACAAATCGGATCTATACCAGGGCATTCCTTAGCAAGATGTCCCGATATTCTACAATTATAACATAATGTCAATCCTCTGTTTCTTTTAAATGATCCCCGACCTCTCCTGTACTGCGCACTGGGATCACAATGTTGGACCTACAATTTGCAAAAATTCTTTCTAGATTCTTGCATCCACTTATTAGTCCAACAATTCTTTATATTCATAGGAATAACATATCTTTCTCTATTTCTATCAAATTTATTCAGATCAACTCTTTCTTCTAACTGTTTCCTAACATTTAGGCTAGGAAAAAATCTATCAAACATACCTAGATTCATAATTTTGAAGTAAAAATTTCCACTTGTCCTACCTTTACCAGAGTAGAAGGCTTTAATATATTACCTATTTTCTTCAGATCCAGTTTCTTTCTTAGTACAGAGCTCCACAAGTAAAGTAGAATATTGTGCACTACAACAACAAATCTACGCACAAAGTTTTCTCTTTTCTTCAGTTCTAAGGAATCATAGTTTCAGGTCCCGTCAACAAAACTATTTGTTGGCACAAGGGAAGACCCAGGTTTCAAATCTTCAACAACACACCAACAAAACCCTAACTACCGGCCCTTTCGGCAACACCTACGAAGCAGATGAAGTCTCACTTGAGGTAGAGGCAGGGGGGGTTGCAGAACTCAAGTGTCTACAACCAAGCTAGGACATAGATCTGTGATTACAATACTTAACAGAGCACTTAAACAACAATATGCATTAGTTCTTGAATCTTATTCACATCGCAGATAAAACCCTTAGTACAGATCATCGCAGTAACCATCAATATCAAGTACTTTCATTCACTTAGTAGATATCATTGGTTCAAATCTAGCATTCATTCATCTTTAAGAACTAAGAAACAACATCAGATCCGTTCATCATACAATACAAAAACAACACTAAGTAGATAAACACATAAATAACATCACACAAAGAACATCAAGACACATGATATACGTGGTTCACCCCAATGTGGGGCTACGTCCACCAAATTCTTCTTCTTCTTCTTTATTATTCAATATTATTACATTCATATGCTCATGTGCGCAAAGCCACAGATCCAAACTTCACAGAGGATAGGAGATCTATGCACAAAGACCAAAAAATGAGTAAGATCCCGCGATCTCAACTCCGCTTGGGCACTTCATCTTTGACCAACCTGTCAAAGTCACAAAATTGGTCAAACATGACCAATGTTTCCTCAAAACTTGGTCAAGGGCCAACAATATTAATAATCCCCTTCAGCGTGCCCCTTCTCCCTACAATGTCTTTCAGCTGTTGTTATTAAAAGTCTTCTTCTTTGCAAGCCCCTGCAATCATAACAATGGAAATAAAATTTTCCATCGCCCCTCGCCTCTACTTCCAGTCTAAACTGAGCAAGATTCCTATCATTTTCGTTCATAGTGACAAATCCTTGTACTGACAAGTCATTGTCTTACCTACACCATAATAAACAATAAGTTGTCAAATTTTTATATTTTAGCTACTCCTTCATGATATTTTAGCTACTCCTTTCGATTATGATATGTTTATTTACAATGACCTACAATTCTCACAATTGTTTTTTCTAAGACATCTTGACATGTTTTTTTTTATTATCAATTAACTATTAAGATTGATATGCTTCAATTTGTACTTTAGAGTAGTGTGTACTCAGTCACCATGGAAAATAATTACACACCATTTAACGAAAGTGTTCAAAATTTCTCAAACTTGAATCACTCGACACCATACACTAGCCTCTAAGCTATTTTGTAGAGAAAATGTCAATTTTTAAAATTCACCACTAAAAAAAGAATGTCATCCACTTGTCATCCACAATTGGGTTTGGTTGGTTTAAATTATGACGTGTTGATTTGCAGCTACATACAATGGTCACAATTTTATGCTACTTACAGTGGTCACGATTTTATTTTCTAAGACATTTTTCCATGTTCTCATTTTTCATTGTATGACTAGTAGATTTCATCATGTTATCGTAGATTTCATCATGAAATTTTTATATTTTAGCTACTCCTTATTAATAGTGTATAAAAATGTTACATCAACTACAAAATAGATTTAATAACTACATCTAGAATTGTGTGTGATTATAAAAAATTGAGAGAAACAACATCACATAAGAATAAATTGTTATAAGAATAACCTAACCTAATACTAGACTAAAAATATGAATTAATACATATAGGCACAACATCATAGAAACACAAAAGTTAGAGAGCTAACAAGGTCGCTAAGGGATAGGATTAGACCTAAGAGGATTTTTTTTCCACTTTCTATTTCAAACATTAGTCCAACCGGTAAAGTTGTTATGAGTTGGTGGTTTTGTAATAAGGATTATATTTACATAAGGAATTGTAGGCTCAAATTGATCTAGATTGATAATGATGTTCGTTTTTAATGTTTGAATTGTCTTGTTGATGGAGTAATTTTCCCTCTTCTTAAAATACTTCTTCGGAAAATATTTTTCTTCACATTTCACATGAATTTCCATAGAATATACTAACTAGATCCAAAAACCAATGACATAACAATTTTGAAATATGGTAATGCACATATAATATATTATCAAGGAAAAAACAAGCTACATGAAATTTCATTTGAACAAAAATTTACAAGTTAAATAAGTATATGTAAATAAATAAACATACCAAACTTGCAAGTTCAAAATCCGAGCTATCTAGATCAAGAATTGGATTTGTTCAACCAATGGATGATGGAAAAAATAAACAGCTCAAAAAAAATCCAAGAACAGTGTCGCAACTATAGAAAATGTATCGCAAAGTCTCTTAAAGTCAAGTATATATAGATCGATTATCGTCGATATAGTGATGCAAATGCATGATTTGACCCACAAAAAGGCAACTATCTGTTGCAAGCCACATGTGTTAGCAGGTGCTTTTTGAGGTAGGCAATACTCATTGCTATAGCGACGAACTTTCGTGGAAATAACAATGAACTTTCGTGGCAATAGCAACGAAAATCCCGCCCAAGTTAAAAAAAAAAAAACATGAAAATAATGGAAACGTGGAAACATTTCATAGAATAATCCGCCCATATGTAGTAGTGTTTGTTGACACATTCTAAAGCAGGATCTGGTTCGAATGGTTCAATACGTTCAAAAACATATAAGAATGGGAGGAAGTACAAACTCATATTTTCTAGCCCTTATCCTTAAAGAGTCCAACCCTTCTTCCTTTGCTCGCTTTCTCTCTATTTCCCTTTGCAATGTTTCCTATAAAATCATATCCAAAATCATATAAAATATAATAAATCCATTCTTTCCTAAGCTCATCTCTCCTAATCAATGGGGATTAGTGGAAAAAAGGAAAATGAGGGACAATGTTATGTTAGTCCAAGAAGCCATTCACTTTAGTAAGGGACAGGGATAAAAGGGAATGGTCATAAAACTACATATGGGAAATGCCTTTGAAAGGGTGAGGCATAGATTTTTGTTTGTTGTTTTGAAAATATTTGGATTCAGAGCATATTTTATAGCATGGATTTTCTCATGTATTCAAGACCCATGGATCTCCCCAATGATAAATGGAAGACTACTAGAGCTCTTTCATTTTTCTATAGGCCTAAGGCAAGGCTTCCCTTTATCCCTCCTCCTTTACATTATGATGGTAGAAGCTTTAAGTAGATAACTAGAGAAGGAAAGAAGAAAAAAAAGAGTCTGTGGATAAAAAATCACCCAAGGGGAAAGACGAGTCAACCATTCTCAATTTTCAAATGATACCTTATTTTTAGGTGTAGCATCTGCAAACATAGCCATAAGATTAAAATAAATCTTCGATGAATTTATGAAAGCTTCAGGGGGCAGAATAAACAGGTAGAAAATCATTATTTATATATGGAATACCAACTCCAGAGTGGTTGCAACATAGATGGTATCTTTCAATTTTCTTTGTTGGAGAATTAGACCACATTTAAGTATTTGGGAATCCCCATTAGTCTCCAAGCCCTTCCTATCTCAGCTTGGCATCATATGGTTGATAAAATAAAATAAAATTTCATCCAGTGGGGATATCAATGGCTCAATCTAGTAGGGAAGGTAGTTTTAATTAAATTAGTCCTATCAAGTCTCCCCATTTTTCAGTTCTCTTTTCTCCTAGCTCCAACTAGTGTCAAATATTTTATTGCTCAAGAGTTAAGGAAATTATTTTTTATGGGGGGGAAGTAAAACATTAAAATAATGCATCTTTTTAATTTGAAAATAATAAGGGCTCCAAACACCCATGGGGACTTGGGAATTTTAGATCCAATTATTTCTAATATGGCACTTAGGGACAAAATTCTATAGCTCCTAGTTACAGGAAAGAAATAATGGTGGAAGAAAGTGTTACTCAATAAGTATCTAACTGGAGACAGGCTCGGGTGTCTAGATTCTCCTCCAACATGATAGTATGGTTCTCAAATATGGAAACTCTTGAAGGCCTCTCTCCCATTATTTCAAAGCAAAGCAACCTAGATATTGGGAAATGACCATCATATCTCCATCTGGAGGGACAATATAATGAAAAATACTCCCTTACATTAAGACTACTTTTCTTCCACTGCTTTCTTGGTGTACTGATCATGGAATCAACTCTTTTTTTGACATTTCAAAATGAAACTCATCTAGATCTTGGGATGATTGAAAATTGGTAGATCTAACTCCACACCTTCATGGGTTATTTTAGGATCTTTGTCATCATGTTAAAGGATGTTCCCCCTCTCACCTCTCAGTCAAGCACTCTCGAGGTTGGAGAAATGGGCTTTATTCGATTCATGTTGGTTACGCTTCCCTCCTAGAGCAATTGGTCCTCCCCCCAAAATTGAATATGTGGAAAAAGGTTTAGGACACAGACAACCTCCCTAAGATACAAATGTTTTTTTTTACCCTTGTGCATGGTAAGATTCTAACATGGGAGAATTTGCAAAAAAAAGGGTTCACTGGTCCTTATAGATGTTCCCTCTGCTACCAAGCCGAATAAACTCTCTCTCATCTATTCCTAGAATTTCCCTTTGCTAAATCAGTATGGGAATTAGTCCTCCAAAATTTAAATTATTTTATCATATGTCCAAACACCCCCTCACAACTCTTCAATCATTGACAAGCTTCATACCAGGAAACATTAACCAACAAGCAGGTTTTTAAAGCCTTATTCATGGTTGTGCCAAATTTTACTACTAGGAAAATATGGCTTGCATGTAATCGAGACATATTTTTAGAAGTCTCAACCCCTCCAGAACAAGAGGCTAATAAATGTATGGGATTAATGATGGAGCATTTCGATCAAAAGAAGGTTAAAACAAACAATCAATGGAAATTAAATCAAGAAGAAGAAAATTGAGTCCAAAAGTTTCCTCAATCTTATTTTGAACCAATGTCTATCTTCCATCAACTCAGTCCCCATAGCTCCTCCAAACTCCAATGGCAACTACATATTATGGCTTACGATTTTGAAGTCTATAAGAATAACCATAATAGGTACATTTTATTTTTTGATGGTACCTCAAAAGGTAACCTTGGGGTGGCAGGAGAGGGTGGGGTTATCTGTTCCCTGTTGTTGTTCCAGAGTCTGTACTTAAGGCTTAGAAAGTACAGTGTCTAGGCATCTGAAAGTGAGTAAAGGATAAAGAAAGGAAAGCATCAACCTTCGGGAAAAGAAGCTAATGTTAATTTCCAGGTTGACCCTGTCCAGCTTCCAACTGTTCATGGATGCTTATATCCTGCTCAATCGCAGCCCATGAATGCTCAAGTTCTACCCGAGTATTGGCTATTTTAAGAATGGTATCGAAAAGGTTCAAGGTGATATGTGTTTGGTTCGATAAACCGGGCTCAATGTTAGGTTGTCTTACAATGGGGATAGTCATAGGGGAACAACAAAATTAAAAGGAAGTTTCAAAGTTTTAAAAGCTATCTCAATTTGATCGTATAAACGAGAACTATCTGATTTATTTTTAAAGATAAATTACAAACCAAAGGCCTTTTCCCATAACTATGTTATCTAGTAAATAACTGGTATGTGAAAATGTGAGAAAAACATAAAGCTGCTTATAATACGAGGCTCCTATCAAGGGAGAATCTCGCCCTGTAAACAGAAGAAGGAAAAGGTGAGAAGAAATCTGATGAATGTATAAAATATGAAAATCTAATGAGTCCACAAGTCTTGTACCTGTTGATAGCCGATACAGAGGAAAAACTATAAACTCTATAGACAATTAAAATTAATCACCACAGTAGAGGTTTTACTAAATTGCAGTGTAACATTGATCAAACATATATGTGCGAAATGAATTTGAATAAGAAAATAGAGAGGAAACAAACTCATAACACAGTCTTGACAGAATTAGGAGTCTTCGGATTGCTTTG
Source organism: Picea mariana (assembly GCA_032191745.1). NCBI lineage: Eukaryota > Viridiplantae > Streptophyta > Pinopsida > Pinales > Pinaceae > Picea > Picea mariana. The sequence goes on along the minus strand of JASDQU010737589.1, from coordinate 62,498 downwards.
TATTAATATTCAAAAAGAAGGGTCTCTATTACAATCAACCAAAAAAGGTCCAGCCTCTTTTCTTTCTACAAAATGTATATTTATACAAATTTTTATATGCTGGAATCTCAATCGTTCCAGAGGTTTTCGGTTACAATCAAAGGAGTTAAAACATTTCGTTTCTTTATCTCTGTCCTCATTTGGTACCGGAAACCTGCCTCTTCGCCTGCTCCGTGCAAATAACGCACTTCTCCACCAACTGTGATATCAGCTTAGAAGGTTCTGCTTGGTTATTGGCCTAAAAAATATAACAATCTTTCACCAATCATGGCAACTTTCCTTCCACCTGCTGGTCTTTGGTGTTGATAGAACATAATAATATACTTGGTTTAATTATCCATTTATCTATTTGAACTATGTCTGTCTAGGTTATTTGTGAAATTTCAACTAATTCTCTTTCTTCACTTTCCTTGATATTTAGTAGATATTTGGTTGTATTGATCTGACCCAGTATCTCAATGCTACTTTCACCATAAAAACCCAACCACATCCCATTTAACAAACCGAAAGTTTCTTCACAAGATTTTCTTATCTCCTTAGCTTGTTGTCTGCCTTCAGATATATTTTTCTCCCGTTCTTTTAACAAGATATTGCCCCTGGTCTGCTCTGAGATGGGAAAGCTGGAACTACTACTTATTTCCTTTCTCGTTGTGGCTATAATAGCCTCCTGGAATGTAACCCGAGCCGCTCCGACTTCCCTTTCTCTGAGAGAGAGGTTTTCCAATATCTGATCAATGAGTTGGCAACTACTTTGAATCGTTTCTACTTTAACCAACAGACCTTGTTGTGTCCCTGATAACCTTTTCCTAATTTCTATTGCTTGGGATTGAAATATCCCGATATCGATTACCTGGCTTTTGGCTAACTCTAGTTTGGCCCGAAGCTGCTCTATCAATTCTCCTTGTAGGACTATATGTATCTAACTTGTCTGAACCATCAGCTGTGTCTGTTTGAGATTAGCTTTGAGCCGCTTGATTTCATTTTGATCATCTATTCTGGTTTGTTCCAAAGTTGCATTCACCTAATCTTTGGCAACAACCTCTGTTGTAGCTAGTTTAGCCTCTAATGTCTTGATTAGACGATTTTTTTGCTTCCGCTAATCTCTTAGGGTCCCCACTGAATATTGGTTTGCCACAGTAAAAGCACCCAATGTTCCTACTATTTGCGTTGCAAATTCTTCTTTCTTCATGGTTCTTCCATCGATTATAATTTTAAATTTCTTGGATGCAGTACCTGCCTCTTGGTAGAGTTCTTATCTCACAACAGCCTTTCTCTTCTTATCGAAGAAGAATTCATTCGGAGGTAGCTCTTCCACTGATATGGGTGATAATTCTTCACCAAAAATCTAACCTGTGTGTGGTATTCCCTTTGTCAAATGCAGGGGAGTAACAAAAACAATGGGATTACTGACCTATTTAGATGATTTCCATGGAGTAAAGACTGAAGTTGGCTCGCTTGGAGAATCAGAAGCCTCGGCTTCCTATTTCGGGCCCCTAGTTTTCTCTTCTTTATCCTCTTGTTCTTCTTGGACGGGTGCTGAATCTTTCAAGCCTTCGGCTTTTATTTTCTGCACCTCTATGATTGTTGGATTCTCGCCCCATAATACTGGGGGAAGGCAGCTCTGCCTATGTTCTTGGAATTTGAAAACATCGACCCTCTCTTCAGGCGACGGGACTTGTATCTGAGCCAAAAACTCGGCATATGATCTCGCACCTCGAAAAATATCATCACAAGGCGAATTCTCATGCTCAAACCTTTAAAGGCCATAACTAGCCAAGTGATTACTCACGACCCTATGTGGGTCGTGTTTCTTGAATTCAATATGGATTAATTTTATATCTTCTAAGGCTGTTGCCTCGGCCTTTGCATGCCCAAAATCTAATAAAGAATAGGTGTTTAAATGAATGGGGAAAGGTGGCCATACCTTCTTTGAAAACCCCTTCAGCTCTTTACTTATGCTACCAATCACGGTTTGCATGGCAATCTCAAGACAGGCCAAACTATCGGGTATAAATAATGGTAGAGCATGTGGAGGGATAGAAGCATAAAAAACCCTGATGTATGAAAACTCTTCCTCCACGTACCAGTTGGCCACCCTGCTCAAATTTGTCGCAATGCTATCTGAGATTCGGGGCGGTGGATTACCGAACATGGCGACATGCATTGGTACCATTACCCAATTGAAAATTTCGTATATAAAATATGAGGCCTTGTCCTCCCAAAGCTTAGAATGATAGACATGGATAGGCTCAGTCTCCGATGGAGCCCAGCTCCAACTCATTAAGGGAAAAGGTTTCATGGAACACATGGCATCCATGATGTATGCAAACATAAAAAATGAGGCGGCTCTCCCGCTTGCCCTCTACGTCCGATATTTTGTAATCTGACTGGTCGGACTATCTTACAACAGTTTGGCCTAGTCGAAAGAACAACCTTCTGCTACTATATGTATCAGAGGCACCCATGGGAGGAAAAAATAAGTGGTGTCTTCCCTCCCGTACAATCTACAGGTCATCATCGCTATGTATTTGAATTGTGGTTCCAAAGAAGATATGGAATAAATTTCGTTGCTATTTTCTCTGAACTTCGCTGGGTGTGAGACCCAATGCTTGATCAACTCAGACAATCTTTTGCCGTATTTCTCGCATTCCTTTTGTTTAAAATCCTCTAGAAACTCTGCATTGTATGTGAAGTTCGATGTGGGTGGTAACTTGTACATCGCCTATAATTTTTCTGGTCTAAAGGTCCCAACAATGACCTTCTACTCATTGATGATGGTTCTGGTAGGGATATCTACATGATCTAGTGCCCATTGGATCATGTCATAGTAAGGCAGAAGACGTGGCCTGGCTGCTACTTTGTGCATCTTTGCCTGGATGACGATCTTGTATTTGGTAGTCAAGTCATCTTTCTCGTTGTCACTAGAATCGTCCGAACAGTTCACCAAATCTGATTGCAAAACCTCTGAGATGTATGACCAGGTTCGTATGGAGTCAATGCTTCGAGGTGAAGCATCTGAAACATTATCGGAGCCTTGTCCCGAAATCTCAGCACTTGTCTTAGATGCTTTTCGCGGGGCCATGACAGAAGATTGATACTTAGCTCTCCTGTAATAAAAATGCGTATACATACAGAGATCAGTTTTGCTGAGAAAAACTTATCTGCACGGGATAGAAATGAATTTTATTAATAGAACAGAAAGGAAAAATATCTATATCTTCGATCGTTTAAAATCTTGGTATCCTTATGAATAGAACGGTCAAATCATATTTACAGACAGATTTAGCAATAAAGACCATATCCTTACTTGCCGCTTCGCCTCATTCCCAATTAATGCCATAAATTTCGATGGTTCGTGACACAAGTTGGCGTAAGGAAAATTTAAAATTACCTCGTAGACTATGCATATCGTTATTTGCATTAAATACTACTTAAGCTCGCTTAGTTTCTTTAATCCGGCTTTCTTAAACTGTAATCAACTTTTCGGCGTTCGCCTTGTCGGGAGTTTTCATTCTAACCTTTCGAGCCTCTAAAACCCAATATTGCGATGATTGGACTTAGTTATGTGAGAACGTAAGTAGGATTAACATTTAATTAATCATGTTTTAATCTATATCTCGAATTCACAACTCAGGGCTTCGAAGGTATAGTTTCCGGGAGGAGCATGTGCCGAGTCGCGAAATCCTAAGATCACGATGATGTGATCTATTTAAATTAGAAGATAAACCATATTAAGTGTTTTAATTAATTAATATTTGAGCAATATCGCTACTTCGCCACTCAGGGTTTCGAAGGTATAGCTTTTGGGAGGCGCATACGCCAAGTCACAAAATCCCGACGGGCTTTAACCATGGTCAAAATTAACCACCCCTAACACTAACCCGAGTTACTCATGTAAAAGTCTCGCGGCTTCGCCTATCGGAGTTATGACGGTAACACTTTTGGAGAGAGTGAACGTTGAGACGCGAAATCCCGACGGCACTTGACTGGGGTTTTAAAGAATTTTACTCTTAGCTTTAACCTTAGGTAAGCTTTTAACAACTTTTCGTGACCTCGCACATTGGGTCTTGTAAATCTTGTGATTTGTAACTCCCAAAGCGCGATATCCCAAGGTACAAAAATTAAAAAAAATCGTTTAACAATAAAAGGTGGTGATTTATGAAAAATAGCATCTTACGCTACTTCGCATGTTGGGACTACTGAAATCTTTAGTTTGTAAGTGTCACAAAGTGAAAAAGAACTTAAAAACCAACATTTGACTTTAAAAAATATATTTAAACCAGTTAAAAAAGCCGGCTCCAACATAGGCTCCAACAAGGGATCCCGTCTTCGTGTAAGACGGGAAGAACAGTAGACCACGTGCCTATATTGGATAAATGGAGTCAATGGCTTTATCCCAGTGAAAATTGTTCCTAGGAAAAAATACAGAGGGAAAAAGAGACTTCATCTTTTACTTGTGAAAAGATTTTCAAAACTCAAATACGTTTCACACTCAGCTGCAGTCCCTTTCATGACTTTCTCCTTCTCTTTACTCAATTTAGGTCTGCATTTGGACAATCAAGACAGCCCTAGGAAATCCAACAAATTTTGTGGATTTTGGTTTGCATCAAACGAAGTTCATTATATGTTTTTGATCGGGGAGCCCTGTCTGAACTTAGGATGTAGATCCGGTTTCAAGAAAATTGGTTACCAGAGTAGAGTGAGATTCACGTATAACAGCCTTAGAGATATCTCAAACATTGCTTCACTACCAGCGGGCCTGTTCAGTACCCCGGTGAATTTATTTGGCCCTTTTTTACTGAATTTCCTTTCACCACTTCGAAATATATTTATTCTTTTAAATTTTGAGATGAGGGAAATCATTTCTGAATTTCCTTTCATCGTCTTTTTGGACTAGATGGACAATTAAATATAACTTTTCTTTCACCATCTGTCTTATAATTTAATTTTTAGAACACGAAGTGGGGGCAATCAGTCTGTATGAGGGGTGATATCTGCGTAATATTTTTCAATGGAGGTCTGTCAACTTATTTTGATTACTTGGTACCAACCCTCCCTCAACTTTTACCATACTGTAGCCCGTAGAGAAGAAAGGGATAAATTATTTCTAGGGGTCTTCCTTCGAGCAAGCCTCAATATTTCAAAACTATTGAAAAACCTAGAAAAGTCAAGATCAACCTATGCATCACTTTGTTTAGTAAGAGGCTAAGGAGTTGTGAATACCAGCTCACTTTCCAAAATCTACTTTGCAGCTTTCAAAGTTAAAACGTGATCTCTTCTCCCCTTGTATGCAAACCCGGAAAGATGTTTGGCCTTTCAAGAAGGTAATATCTGAAAACAGAAAGAAGGGTGATGGATAAAGGTATGTAAACTGAAAGACATGGGTCAAACATTAACACTGACTCCTGAAAACCCTTTTCGGAGAGGCTTTACTTTCTCTGCTTATTTTAACTACCTCCTATCTTTATTTTAAGTGAAAATTCTTAGGATCCAGAGTGAGTAGTTGTTCTTTTAATAACCATTCAAGAGAAAACATTATATTCATGAGACCATTGCGGTGTTTTGAAAATCTTTGTTAAAAACATAAAATTCTTAGGAATTCATACCTTTACCTTACCATTTTATAATAACAAAAAACCTTTTCTATCACCTGTTTTGGAAAATTTATTTTCCGGTATATGACCTTTTTTTATCCCTTTCGCTCGTTTAGACTGCAAACTGAAATCCTAAAGGGAAAACATGCGAAAAGTATTAGGTATATATATATATATATATGCACTTACCAAAAAGAAATTATGAAATAAAAAGAAAACACAAACCGGTATATACAGTGGAATTTTTTTTTGGTAACCAGTTATTGCATATAATGTTTTAAATAACGCCAGTTGATAGGGGCATTGAAGATTTTACCATCCAGATTTTCTAATAGAAACAAATTCTTTCCTTCGGGAGCTGCGACTCTGAAAGGTCCATACCAAATATGATCAAATTTACTGTGTTTCGCTGAGTCTTCCTTCCTAGCATCCCATCTCAAGACCAAATCGCCTGGGAGAAACTTTTTGTCTTTTGCCTTATGGTCAAATAACGTTTTCATATCATCTTGGTATTTCTGCAACCTTTCGTCTAGTTCGACCCTGTGTTGTTGCACTTCAACTAGCTGATTTATCCTTCTGGTAACATGATTTGGTTCTTCTTTCTCATCTTGCCATAATTTCATCACGGGGAGCACTATATTTATCGGTAATACCACGTCAGTCCCATACACCATTTGGAAAGGCGAGGTGCCGATAGATTTCGTCATGCCTATCCGATTTTTCCATAAGGCGTATTTCAGATGCACATGCCAAGATTTTTTATTATCGTCCAACACTTTCTTAACTACATTTATAAAAATCTTGTTTGAAGACTCAGCTAATCCATTTCCTTGGGGATAATAAGTCATGGAATGACCGAGTACAATATTATATTTCTAGCAAAAACTAATCATAGCCATAGATTTGAAGGCTTGGGCGTTATCTGTGACTATTTTTCGGGGGCAACTGAATCTAGACAAAATGTTGTCTTCCAGGAAGTCTATTACCACCGAATCTGTCGCCCTTCTAGTTGGAATAGCCTCCACCCATTTAGTGAAGTAATATGTGGCAGTCAGGATCCATTTGTGTTGAGCGCTAGAATGGGGGTTAATTTCACCTATAAAATCTAGCCCCCATTGTTGAAAAGGAGCCTCCGTTTTGACAGGAACCAGTGGTAGCGCTGGGAGTTTATGCTTGCCTGCGAATAGTTGGCACAGGTTACAGGCTATGACTTTGGCATTTACGTCTGAGAAAAGTTTTGGCCAATAATACCCTGCCCTTAGGATCTTATAAGTTGTTTCCCTCCAAGCGTGATGTCCCCCACAGACACCCTTGTGAAATTTGCTTATAACCTTCTCTATTTCTGATTCAACTAAACAGACCAACAAGAAACCTAGTGGGTCCTTCCAGTACAATTGATTTTCGGATATACATTATTTGACCGCATGTAATTTCAGCGTTCTGGCTTTGGATGGGGATAAATCACTTGGGCATTTCAATGTCATCAGGTATGACACTATGTTTTTGTACCAATATGATGAGACAAACTTCTCTTTGATTCTGATCGAGCTTGTTGGCTCATCACACTCGTTCATGTCCACACCTTCTTCATATCCTTGTAGGCCATTTATACTGAGAGCTCTGAAATTTNTCTTGTCCTTTTACCAATTTCATTGGTTTTATCTTCAGGTCGAATTCTTGAATTTTGGCAAGCCAACGTCCCCTTCTTCCATCACTGTCAGATTGAACCAAAATATCCTTTACAGAACTGGTAGGTACATACACGATTATCTTGGAATGCAACACATAGGTTCTGAATGATTTTAACGCCTTCATCATAGCATACACTTGCTTTTCAATTATATCGTATTTAAATTCTGCATATCTGAGACTCTTGCTAAAAAAGGCTATCGGTTGTTCGAAACCCTCTTCGTTTTTTTGGAGGAGTACCGCAACGATTGTGTGTTCGGAGGTGAATGAAAAAATAAGAAAATATTTTTGATAATCAGGGCTTGCCAATACAAGTGCCTCGCTTATGACCCTCTTGATGTGTGCAAACGCCGCTTTAGCTTCTGTCGTCCATTTCACTTCACTATTTTTCTTTATCATATCTGTGATCAATTTCACGATTTCAGCAAAGTTCGGAATAAATATCCTCAAAAAATTTATTTTTCCTAAAAATGATTGAATTTCTTTTACATTCCTAGGAATATTTATAGTATCTATAGCCTCAACTCTTTTAGGATGGATTTTAATACCGTCTCGAGACACAATATGGCCCAAGAGTTTACCTTCTTTCATGGCGAACTGGGATTTTTTGGGATTCAAAGACAGACCGAACTTACGACATTTTTCAAATGTTCGCTTGAGATGTACCAAATGATCTTCATCAGATTTAGAAAAAACAGTTAGATCATCAAGATAAATGACCACAAATTTGTCTCTTTCGCCGATTAAAGCAATGTCCATAGCACGTTGGAAGGTAGCGCCTACATTCATTAAACCAAAAGGCATTTTATCATACATAAAAGTACCCCAAGGGGTAGTGAAAATTGTTTTCTCTTTATCTAGTTCACTTACGGCGATTTGATTATACCCAGAGAACCCGTCTATCATTGACATCTTGTTTTCCCCAACTAATTTTTCTAAAACATGATCCATTTTGGGCAGAGGGTAGTTATCTTTGAGGGAGGACTTATTCAGATTTCTAAAGTCCACACACAGTCTAATCTCCCCACTCTTCTTTCTGACCGGGACCAGGTTTTCTTCCCAATCAGAATATCTCAGAGGTACTATTATTTTTGCATCCAAGAGCTTTTTGACTTACTTTTCAACCACAGGTAATAAAATAGGGTTGATCTGTCTGAAGTTTTTACGAAAGGGTTTAACACCAGGTTTTAGGGGTATCTTGTGTTCGATTACAGTGGTGTCGTAAGTTCTCAGCTCTTCGTAAGACCAAGCAAAAACATCTTTATACTGTCTGAGCAAGTCTTTATACTTGATTTTTACCTCAGGAGGAAGGTACTTTGAGATTTTTACCATCCTAGGTTCTTATTTGGTCCCTACATCATAGTCTTCAACCTCCTCTAGTTGGGGTTGTAGGGTGGATTTCAAGGGTATGTCATTCTGATCAAACAGTCTCTCCAGAGGAATCAGTCCTTTCAGAATCTGATTGTTCTTTAGAACCATCATGCGATGATTTGCAATTTTTTCATGGAACTCTTGAGGGTATTCTCCTTCTTGCATGATCCATATGTGATCATTTTGATCCTCTTGATCAACGTGAGTTTTAGAGAAGTTGCCTACTGCTTCGAGGAATTTCCTGATCTGTTCGTCATCCTCGAAAACTTGCCAGTGTTGTATGTTTTTCGGAATGGATGGTCGGTGCCTTACCTCTATGTGGTACTTCAATTTAAAAGAAGTAGGGGGAGAAAATGTCGAGGCTTCCCTGGCTAACGAGTCGGCATACAAACTTTCGGCGCATAGGATGAAGTGGATATTTACAGATGAGAAGAAATTTTCCATTAGATCCCAGGAACAATTTCTGTACGATATCAATCTTGGGTGCTTGGCCTGGTATTGTCGATTCATCTATTTGACTATCAACTCTGCGTCTCCATATACCTCTAGGTTCTTTATGTTTATCTTCTTGGCAGCTTCCAATCATAATATTAAGGCTTCATACTCACATACATTGTTGGTGTAGTCTATATCCCATTGAAGCCTGTAAGAGAAAGGGACAACAAATTTATTTTCTGATGCCACAAAAAGTACCCTTGCACCTGCTCCTTCACGTGACAGGACACCATCAAAAAACAATTTCCAGATCCCAGTGCTATGCATATTTTCAGATTCTTTCTTGTCTATGTAATTCTCTTCTGTGCAACTATCTATACCATCATCAAAAGATAAAATACAATTTCATAGATCTTGATCAGCAATGTAAACAGGAAAATTGTTAGGATTTTGAGGATCGCTCACCGTATAGGCTAACCTTGTTTCTCTGTATAACCGAGTAAGTTGCCCACCAAATACAGGAATTGTGGCATAATTCATGTCTAGTTGGAGGGACCCCCCAAGTTTGGCTCCCCATGACCTTGATAGCAGTAAGCCATACTTTGGGGGGATATCAGCAATAACTACGTCCATCAGGACACTTTTGACTGGGACCTGTGCAAGGGTGACTACTAAATCTTTTATCATTCCCATGCACTTAACTCTTTTTGAATCGAAAGAGTAGAGATCTCCGTAATGTCGGGTGATCTCGAGGCCTAGTCTATCCATAATCGCTTTGGGCATCACATTATGTGAAGCTCCAGAATCTAGCATGCAGTTGTGTATCAATCGATCATGCACATTTAGGGTGATATAGAAAGGAGCAACGGTGTCTCTGGCACCCTCGAAATGTGGACCAAAAGTGATATTGGGCTTATCATCTTCTAAATTTATTACGTCTGATTGACTTTCTTGATCTGAACAACCTATCACTTTGGTTATCTTCTTTCGATATGCAGGATTCTTTGCTAATTCAACCAGCGGGATTGGTATTTTTATCCTATTTATCTCATTTTCAACACTTAAACCACTGCTAACTTTGTCCGTTTCTCTGGTTGAAACCTCAAGCTCTTTCTTCTCCAACTTATTTGTCTGGGCAGATTTATTACTCATGAATTTACTTATCAGTGCGAGTGTCTCGGTTGTCTTGATTCCCCTTGTTTGGGTCTCAACCTCCTTCATCTTTGGATCCAATAAGTCAATCCCTTTAGATGTTTTATTCTCCTTTGGGGTGGGCACATATACTTCACCTCTAGGGAGAATTTTCCTAGGTTGAGAAATCAATGCAGGTTTGTTTTTAGACCTCAAGTTATACCTAGGTTGGACTTCAGCCATTATTGAATCAGTTACTTCTTGATAGTCAAGGACATCTTTATTGTTTATGTCATTATCTGCATCTGAGGGTTGTTGTGTGCTTAAAGAATTCTCATAATCTTCTTTAGTCACATAAGGTTGAGTGCAATCGTCACCAAGATTTGTCACATCTTCTTCCAAACCCTCAAAATCTTCTAGGTCATTTCCTCCTATAAAATTTTCATTTTTTAAAGGGGTTTGAATTTTCTGATCTTCATTTTTTGTCTGTCTTTGTTGATTTTGACGGTTGGGGTTTCTCCTGAATTCTCTTTTAATGAATGGATCGGCCTTCGATTGATCTAGTTCCATCCTAGAAATTTTATTTGACAATTCCTTAATTATCCTAGCCATATCATCCATTCTATCGTCTGTGGATCTATTGGACCTTGAGGGTCTGGCTTATTCCTTGAAATGTCTAGTTTCTCGGTTTCCTATTTCTACCTTAGCTTTCAACTTGCCAAAAGCCATCATGTTAGATTCGATTTATACAGCATCATCCTGCATTAGGGTTAGGGTATCCCCTCTTCTTTATCTTAAGAGAAGGGCGAAATCGAGTTCGAAAGCTCCCGCAAAAGTTACTTTGGCTGCAGGTTGGGAAGGTTTAACTTCTGCTGGGATTTTATTATACAGCTTATTAAATATTTGAATAAATTCCATAACTATTTTCGAATTCTTTTTCTTTAAAGATATAAACTCGGTCAAATAATACAAGTGATCTTTCCTTTCACCCCATTGCCTAAGGAAGGCGTCTTCTAGAGCATCATAGGATAATATTGACCCTGCGGGTAGGCTTCGAAACCAGGTTTGTACTTTTCCTTCGAAAGTTTGAACAAAAAGCCTCGAATACACATCTTCGTGTTCGAGACCTAGGATATCCGCGAACTGATCGAAGAAGTTTATGTGTTCGGCTGCGTTCAAGTCTCCTTCTCCTGTAAAATTAGGTAAGTTTTTTATATAATTTTTAGGAAGGTCATGAAGAGGACAGGTAAAACCAAAGGCACATATCTTACAGCCACTTTAGCGAAAACTCTAGGAGGGGGGAGAGGCCCTTGGCCTCCTGCTCCTCCTCCTGGAGCCCCACCACCTCCTAAAACTCGTCACCTCCAAAAACCCCTCCACCTCCTCCTCCGGTGGCTTCCATTGGTACTATTGGATAGGGAAACAGTGTATTGTATAGAGGGTTCTGGAACACTAAAAGCGAATCTTTAGCTTCTCCGTGAGGCGGGACAACCAAAGATGGGTGATAAGTGATGCGAGGACTTGGCTCTTCAGATTTGCAAGAAATGTAATCAAGGGAACCCACAGGCATGTAATGTGAGTGTAAGGTATACTCTCTGAGATCTAGTGAGGTCGAGATATCTAACTGAAACGTTGGCGGGATATCGATCTCTGATAAATCCACTGCAAGGATTTTACCTCTGTATATGTCAGAGGTTATCGAATGGGTTTCACTCTTAGTATTAGAGAGAGATAAAATTGTATTGATGGTTTCATGAGGGGAACTGTGTGAATTTGAAGGTTCACACAAACTCTTGATCTTGGTTCGTGGGTACTTAAGCTGGTAGACTGTAGTAGTTGGCTTAAGGGAACCTCTAGTTTTCAGTATTTTTTCGGGATCGGAAACAGGCGTGGTTTGTTTTCCTTTTGGGTTTAGTCTGGTATTCCTTCGACCGGATGCCAGCTTATTTAAACATGGAGTCGCCAAGTGAACAATAAGAAAATCCTTTAAAGGATGTTCACTCTTTGTTCACTATCAAAGGGTGAAACTTGCGAGAATGTCGTTATTCCCAAGGAAAAGGTTTCGTAACTTTGTCCCCGGCAACAGCGCCAAAAAGATGTTGTTCCAGAGTCTGTACTTAAGGCTTAGAAAGTACTGTGTCTAGGCATCTGAAAGTGAGTAAAGGATAAAGAAAGGGAAAGCATCAACCTTCGGGAAAAGAAGCTAATGCAGATTTCCAGGTTGCCGCTGTCTAGCTTCCAACTATTCCTGGATGCTTATATCCCGCTCAATCGTAGCCCATGAACGCTCAAGTTCTACCCAAGTATTGGTTGTTTTAAGAAAGGTATCGAAAATGTTCAAGGTGATATGTGTTTGGTTCGATAAACCAAGCTCAATGTTAGGTTGTCTTACAATGGGGACAGTCATAGAGGAACAGTAAAATTAAAAGGAAGTTTCAAAGTTTTAAAAGTTTTCTCAATTTGATCGTATAAAAGAGAACTATTTGATTTATTTTTAAAGATAAATTACAAACCAAAGGCCTTTTCTCGTAACTGTGTTATCTACTAAATAAGTGGTGTGTGAAAATGTGAGAAAAACATAAAGTTGCTTATAATACGAGGCTTCTATCAAGGGAGAATATTTCCCTGTAAACAGAAGAAGGAAAAGGTGAGAAGAAATCTGACGAATGTATAAAATATGAAAATCTAATGAGTCCACAGGTCTTGTACCTGCTGATAGCCAATACAGAGGAAAAACTATAAACTCTATAGACAATTAAAATTAATCACCACAGTAGAGGTTTTACTAAATTGCAATGTAACATTCATCAAACATATATGTGCGAAATGAATTTGAATAAGAAAATAGAGAGGAAACAAACTCATAACACAGTCTTGATGGAATCAAGAGTCTTCGGATTGCTTTGTATTAATATTCAAAAAGAAGGGTCTCTATTACAATTGACCAAAAAAGGTCTAGCCTCTTTTCTTTCTACAAAATGTATATTTATACAAATTTGTATATGTTGGAATCTCAATCATTCTAGAGGTTTTTGGTTACAATCAAAGGAGTTAAAACGTTTCATTTTTTTTATCTCTGTCCTCATTTGGTACCAGAAACCTGCCTCTTCACCTACTCCATGCAAATAATTCACTTCTCCACCAACTGTGATATCAGCTTAGAAGGTTCTGCTTGGTTATTGGCCTCAAAAATATAACAATCTTTCACCAATCGTGGCAACTTTCCTTCCACTTGTTGGTCTTTGGTGTTGATAGAACATAATAATATACCTGGTTTAATTAGCCATTTATCTATTTGAACTATGTCTGTCTGGGTTATTTGTGAAATTTCGGCTAATTCTCTTTCTTCACTTTCCTTGATATTTAGCAGATATTTGGTTGTATTGATCTAACCCAGTATCTCAATGCTACTTTCACCATCAGAACCCAACCACATCCCATTTAACAAACCAAAAGTTTCTTCATAATATTTTCTTATCTCCTTAGCTTGTTGTCTGCCTTCAGATATATTTTTCTCCCATTCTTTCAACAAGATATTGCCCCTGGTCTACTCTAAGATGGGAAAACTGGAACTACTACTTATTTCCTTTCTCGTCGTGGCTATAATAGCCTCCTGGAACGTAACCCGAGCCGCTCCGACTTCCCTTTCTCTGAGAGAGAGGTTTTCCAATATCTGATCAATGAGTTGGCAGCTACTTTGAATCGTTTCTACTTTAACCAACAGACCTTGTTGTGCCGCCGATAACCTTTTTCTAATTTCTATTGCTTGGGATTGAAATATCCCGATATCAATTACCTATCTTTCGGCTAACTCTAATTTGGCCCAAAGCTGCTCTATCAATTCTCCTTGCTGGACTATCTGTATCTGACTTGTTTGAAC
>JASDQU010737588.1:112084-126938 GCA_032191745.1 Picea mariana | reverse complement strand
AGTTATGTGACGTTCCACATACCACCAGAAATGGAATGACATGTAATATCCATATGGAATAGTATTATCTGAAAATATATCATAGCTCATACCATTATCCATCAAACAAACTTGTGTCCATTACCAAAACCTGGGGTCTCCAACTTCTCATGGCCATAACTCTCTAACTGTGAGGAGTTATGTGACGTTCTACATACCAATGGAAATGGCATGAAAAGAAATATCCATCTAGGATAGTTTCCCTAACAAATTCACTATCCTTCATCTCATTATTCCAAAATTAAGCATGGGTTCTCTTACTCCGCAAAGTGTCTTCCCGTGAGGGTTTTTACTATAAGGGGACCACTTTGGATTTCATCCATATTTACTTCTTATCAACCATGAAAAAACAATAATGAGTCATATCTACATCAAACAATCTTGGTTCCATTACCCAAACCTTTGTTCTATGAGGCTTTCTTCAAGGGTTGACATCAATGACAACCAACCTTAATCAACATAGCTATCACCTTTCTTTCCCACACACAAATTTTTGATTTGATATAGTCAAATGACATTAGAACACGTGACATTGGGGCATGGTTGAGCGGTTTTGCGCTCACCCAATTTTTGCCCCAATGTGCTTCTGAGGGCGCCACGCATCCATAGAATGAAACCATGGTATTTTCCCCAGCCCACCCTCTAATAATTATGTTTCGCGCTACTTCATCGCCCGATATGTGTTCTGGTCGTCGATATGGGCCGCTTCAAGATCTATGGTCTATAGGGTACCATCAATTTTGCGTCCCCACCAATTTTAACCCTGTCCACTAGATGTGCTCTGGATTGTTAGTTTAACCCTTCTCTAAATTTATTTAGCGCTCTGCCAAATCTCGAGACTTGAATTCTGAGGAATTGTTATGGTGATAACATAGGCTCCAACTGGGGATGCTACCCTCCCTGCGAGGTAGCAAAGAATGCGTAGTCCCGGTGCCTCATCCATGGGATGCTTCTATAGAAGGTTCGTACTTTGTTCTGTCCTGGAGACTGAATGTTAGTCCTAATGCTAAAAATATAACTGAATACTTTATTTGGAAATCAAATGTGAAAATCCCTGATCATCAAGCTTATTCATACCTACCTATCCTAATTGCTGAAATGAAAATGCCAATCAAGTGAAATGAAAATTCCAATGCAGCCACACCAACATTTTATCCACTGCTCATTTGATTTTCACATGCTTGCTCCAAAACTTGTTCATCAATGACTCATTTAATAAATTGCATAACAATTTGAATTTTAGACTTCCAAAAATATTAGGATTGTTTGTTGTTTCTAGCAAAGCTGCAAAGGGATCTTCCAACATATGTATAAAATAACCATCACGTATCAATTCGTCCACTGCATTTTGGTCTTCAGGTAATTGATCTTGCTGATTTCCATCAAGAAACTGAAAAGTCAGTTGAGACAGTTGGGGAAAACGACCTTCCGTATTAGAAAATGAAGCAGGCTGGGAAGAGATCATCGGTGTACAACAATCCAAATCTAATGCCGACGTTGAGCTTCCATTATTTTCACCTCTGAGATTACAGTCCTTTCTAAGCCTTAAATTTTGATTGGTAGGATATTCCATATAACATGCCACGAGATCATGACAACCGTGAAAATATGTTTCTTCTTGACAGACAAGAACAGAAAGANTAGCTTCCATTATTTTCACCTCTGAGATTACAGTCCTTTCTAAGCCTTAAATTTTGATTGGTAGGATATTCCATATAACATGCCACGAGATCATGACAACCGTGAAAATATGTTTCTTCTTGACAGACAAGAACAGAAAGACAAGTCTCTTCCACAAGTGCTTGTTTCCCTCGCTCTATTTCTTAAGTTCAGAGAACATTTTCAAATGAAATGGAAACAATAGGTTTGTCTACTTCTCCATGTGTCCCAATAAAAACATGCATACCTTCTTGGATGTCTTCAAATATGATTGCCATATCATGGGCATCCTCCTTCTCATTATCTTTCTGTATTTCTGATTGAAAAATGGCATACGTTGTTTTGTTACTTTCTTGAAGCCCAATATTGTCTGTTTTTTCGCTGCTTGGATTTTCCATAGATGTAGTTTTAGAATCATCGTCCATGTCTAGGCCACTTAGAAATTGGACCATCACATCATTCTCAAGGGAATAAAAATGAATTTGAAACACTTTTTCTTGCTGGAAATATTGTTGAATATCTATATTAGTTTTAGGAGAAGAAAGATGACCCTTAACAACAATTTCTTGATCAGCTTCATCTTCTTTTTCAAGCTGGTGGTTAATCACAGGTTGCAACTCTGAATTGGAATATCTTTTCAAGTAATCAACTACATGATCATTTAATCCATGTGAATGTTATTGGTCTTCCTCATTGATAACAACCTTCCCATGCAAAATTGTGCCACTGTGAATGCAGTCAGACTTCCCTGTTTTCTCTGTTATATCATGATTTTCTTTCAACCATTCAAATAAAGAAAAACATAATGGAAGACAATTTTCATTTGTAAATCCACTACTTTCTTCATATTCAACATCATTCCTGGAGGATTTCTGATTTGAAGCATTATAAACATTGTGTCTTAGCAATTTGAAAGAATCAAAACATAATGACAAGGTTCTTTCACCTGTTTCCAATCCTTCTTCATTTTCTCCATCATTGTCATATGCATGTTCCTCAATTTTTTTAGATTGTCGAGCACACTTACTTTCATATTTTTATTTAACTAATGGCTGCAATTCCTTGTCCATTTGTTCTAGTGAATCAATGTGATTTGGCATTAACACACATTCATTTTCTTCAATGATGATTTCAGAATTTTCTTTCCACAATTTAAATGAAGAAAAGCACAAAGGTAAAGAATTCCCTTCAGCTGATTCAGTACTTTCTTCTTTGTAACTGTGATATGTAGGTTGATTGCTTTCATTACACTGTTGAAAAAGAACATTTTCTGATAGAGAACATAGAACTATTTTTTCTAGGAAGTCAACATCACGATCATCATCATATTCATCATATACAAGCAAATCAACAACATATGCAATGTCATCTAACAAGAACAATCTTGGAACATCAATATGTTCTTCAACAAACTAATTTGCAAACTCATCTTTTTGGCTGTCTAGAAATTAATACATAAAACAGTCAGCTCCCTACTTATCATGGGATGGATCAGAAGCTAAATCAACACCTCCTCTTTCAACAAGTGAAATATATTATTTTGCAAAATCATTGGCATTAAAAACTTCAAGAGGGCACATGATATTATTAACTCTCTTCTCAAGATTCAAATCAATTGTTTTTTGTTCATATTCATTGTCATGTTCGTCAGCATCTAACTCCTCATTTTGAATTTGTTTACATGTTTGGATATGGTGTTGAATCTCCTGAGCATCATTAAACATTTTCTATAAGTTCTTAGGTATTCTTTCCATCAAAAGGAAAGACAAATCTGGATGAGGAGTTGTTGTATAATGGAGCATGGCAGCATCTTCAGTAGGTTGAATTTATTTGGGAAAATTGTAATAGATACTGGAAAATATTCTACTGAATATAGAAATAACTTCATTGCTCTGCTTTTTTAAGGCATAGAACTCTATAAGTTGTAGATCCAAAGATTTCTTTCTGCCCCAAAACCCTAAAAAGACATCCTTCAACTCCACCCATGAACCAATTGTCTCTGGATGCAAATGTTTAAACCATTTTTTGGTGTCCCCTTTCAAGGACTAAGAGAAGGCCCTCATACAAACATCATCATGGTCAATCTCAAACAAATCTATAAAATGTTCAAACCCTTGGATGTGTTTTTCAGCTGAGATGGCATCAAGTTCCCTATCAAACATAGACAGGTATTCATAGTGTCTTGTAGGAAAATCATGAAGGAAGGGGGGTAGATTTAAGGGTCTGTATCTATGCTGAGCCTTGGAGAGTGTTGGATCAGGTGCATGAGGTGATATATCAGCCTTGGCCTCATGAGATTCATCAACTTGGTTATGGTCATCACATGGCTTAGATGGGAAACTTTTATCAAAATCAATGATATAGTGAGGATATGCATGCACAACTTTAAGAGGAAGATGTACAATTGTAAGATTCTCATGATCATCATCAGTATGTAGTAGGTAAAAGAAAATTTGTTTAGCATCTTCAAGGAAGGACCAGAGGTAACTTATAACAAGCAATAAAATGCCTTGGAAAAAATCCAGTTTTAAGTACTTGTTCTCTTCCATAATGTATTTTTATACCTCTGTCAAGGGATGACATATTCTAGTGGAGTCTCTAAATCACATTTGAAGTTTGAGTGGAGTCTCCAATAATGTTTTAGAAGATGGATTTCACATTGAGAGTTGAGTCGCCATTGAAAATTTAAATTTCTGGATTCTTCTACTAGTGGAATCACCTTCAAAATGATTATTGATGTGTGGAGTCGCCAGAGCGGAAATACATCCAATATGTGCCTAAGTGTCTGCTGCCCTCAGACCTTAGAACTCAACCATGACATTCTTTTCCAGGGAAAAAATTTCAATTTCATCCCCGACAACGACGCCAGAATGTTATAACTCTATAAATTTTGTCCAGATGAATAGACAAACGAAATAGGTAATTGTTTCAACCTACTTTAGAGCTGAAGCACTAGCCTGCTCAACTTAGAGAGGGCTCTCTCATGTCACATGATATTTCTTTGATAATCAGTGGCTAGATTTAGTTTGTTTGGGGTTTTTGTAAAGTTGTTGGTGAAGGAAAGGGGGCGATATTTGGGTCTATGGAGTCGAAAATGAATAAAACAGTGGCAAGTCATAAGAGCTATCTAGAGGAAAAAGGCTAAATGAGGCAATGAGTCTGATTTTTAAATTTAAATTTGCATGGCGAAAGAGGAAAAGGAAAAAAACACATAACTTCATCAGAGCATATTTAAATGAATTCTCAATTAGTTAAGAGGAGAATCACATAATTTTGAATTGCTAAGTCGAGGGCGCCATAAGGCGAATTATGGACTTTTAATTATTCAATTAAAAAAGAGGAATATGTAAATGGATTTCAAAGGCACGAGAAATACACACTATGAGAGAAAACATAACTCATATCACAACCATTAGAATCTTTTCATAAACAGTTCAAAATGCATCTGCATTGTATATTCACTTTGGCACCAAAAATTTACAAAATCTTCCTGCTACGAGGGCAGGCCCCTCTTCGGTCTGTCCTCTCTTCATCTATTTTCACAATAGCATATATAGACAAATACATCCGGGATTTGAAATGAATCATCTTCCCCAAAGTTCTAAAATATCTGTCAGTTACAAAAAAGCAACGTTCAACAGCCGAACTCCTATTTATAGAGGATGTTACAAAACAAAACTAACATATCTGAGGTTTTATTCCTTGAAGGCCACTTGTCAATATTATTGAAAAATTCTCTGACAAATACTAAATTTAACCTGAAATCTACTCAAGCTTGGCAATTTCNNNTTGGTTTTTTCCAACACTTTCGACTGCTTCAATTTTTACTGTTGCCCTCTGATGCCTACTTCGTTTCCTCTTGACAGATCACGCGCGGTGCTCACCTGCGTAACTGTTGATTATTAAATCCTTCATGAGGGGATTTAATTTAATTTCTCTCCAAGTAGCTTCCTTAAAAACATCTTCTAGGTAAAATTTCTATATGGCCACCTTGTATGAGTGAGAGGAATTTTGTAAGAGAGTCTATACATTACCACCTTATATTGTTGCAGAGTGAGAGGAATCTTGAAGGGATTTCTAGGCCTTTTTCAACAACAGTGAAGACAATTATATTGTTTGATCATCAACTAAAGACTACATATGGATCAAATTGTCTGGTCAACATTCTTGATTCTGAAGAACTATAAGTGAAGGAACAAAAGGATGTAGGAAGTTGGAACATGTAGATCAAGAGCTCAACAACAGTAATTCTCAGCAATACTACATATGGATTGAATTGTCTGGTCAATATTCTTGATTCAGAAGAACTGTATGTGAAGGAACAAAAGAATGTAGACAGTTGGAGCATGTATATCGAGAGTAGGAAGAACATCGAAGTAATGCAAGACTTTATAGAGCTAATAAGAGGTATATACTTAAATATATATACCCATTCTATGTCATGTTCATTATATACCTTGAACATAAACAATCAAGGAAGGTATAAATGATAAAAGTACAAGAAAAATTGTTCTTCAAGACAGGAGTGACAATGGACAAAGTATTCATTCAAGGACTTCTACAGATACATCAACAATACAATAACATTGAGTCCAAATGGGAAAGGCATAGATCAACATTTGACTTGGTTTGAAATTGGCTAAGATAGACTATCTTCAAAAAAGGAGATGGAAGGGAATGTTGAAATACAAGATTCAAATATTACACAGATTCAGTGAATGCGGTATTTTATTATGTAGGAATCTATAAATCAAAACCGGAGCTACATATATTAGCTACAATGCTAGAGGCCAGATTCAGAGCTATGTTCCAGAGAAGAAAATAAATGTACACTAATCCAATATCCAATATCTGAGGTCATTCCAAAATGAGAAAATGAGTATAGAATGTTCAGCAAGATGGAAGAGTGAACAAGTTTCATCACTATGTTATTGATCAAAGCATTTTAGTAAGATGGAAGAGTGAGTTAGAGTTATTATCACTAAGTTGTTGAATATTAATACTTTTGGAGGTCCAAAAGTTCTTCATCGGGAAGGTTTGGTCTGTTAGAACACCTTATAATTTTAAACTTTTTTGAATTTTGTAATCTTTTCGTTTTTTCCTTTAAAAATAAAAATCACCAAAAAATTTAGGAAAATCGCTTTCGAATTTGAATAAATCCATATTCGTTATTTATCAACATGCACTTACAATAATATCCATCAAAATTTTTGGCTAATATGATCAAGTGGTTCTCATGTTCTCGAATTCATAAAGTTGTGCGATCGTTAAGAGAAAGCTTCCAACAGTTACTTTGGGACTTTACATTAGGAAGATTTCTATCATCGTTCGAATGAAAAACCCAAAGTTGCGAAGCTCCGAAGTCCTGAAGTATTTTTTCCATGAAAATATGTTAAAATATCTATGGATGAGTCACTGGACACATGTCATAAAAATCTATTGTGGGTTGACACGTGGCATGCATTTTTAACATTTATATCAAATATTTCGCCTATTTTTAGATGACACGTGTCACTCATCTTTACTTGACACATCATTAAAGATGACATCATCACTGCCACATCACTCTGAGAAATTGTCCTGCGAGAGGAAAATCAAAGAGTGAGTTCACGACCGCTGAAGTATCTAAATGTCAAAGAACTTATTATCATTATGAATTAAAAAACATTTAGAAAAGAAAATATAACATCAAAACAAGTTTAATTAATCGTGATTTACCTTTAGTTAATCACTTCGTGAATTTGGCCTTCGGAGGATCACTATTATCCTACATACAAAACTCTCGAATGTCGAAGTCCCGAAGTACTTAAGGCTAAAAAGATTTCAAAATACAATTAATTAAAACATAAAATTATTAATTAATGATTAGCGTCTCTGGGAATTCGGCCTTTGAAAGATTTGCGTTGTTCTACTTTCAAAAGCTCTGAATATCGAACCACCAAAGATTAATTACATTTATAACTGGTTAAATTTTTAAAGATTTAGATAAATATCACGATGCTAGGTAATAAATTCTATTGATTTCTTGAATAAATGTTTTGTCAGTAGATCAATTCGAAGATTGTTAGACTTTATTATTTTCATGAATAAAATCATTTCGAGCTTCAAATCATTTTGTCATTTGTAATCGGATATTTTCAGTGATTGAAATCTTATAAGTTTTTATTATCACAGGAAGGTTAACTTCATTTTTTGAGAATTATGCCGCCACACAAAGAAGAGAAGAAGCAATAATCGTCAGTTAAGGACTCCAACCCTAACATGGATATTCTTTTAGACACTACTCGAATTACAGACGCTATCAAGTCTTGGAAGCAGGTGTATGACATTCTAGAGCATGCAATTCTTCTCTTCCCTGATGATTCCAATGAAGAAGATGACTAAACATTCTCGGCTAAGCTCAGACTGGTGGCTCAGTCGGAATTGCACAGAATCGATGCACAACCAAATATTATGCCTTACAACAACATGATAAGTTGGGCCCTGGAGTATGTTGATATCCCAGCCCGAAGTATCTCCAATCACCAGAGGACTTATGTCAACTTTTTTGACCATAATACCTACGAGTAATGTATAAACTATCCTCTGAACCGAAATACAATTATAATTCATCTTTTCTTTTAGATTTCGAGCGGAAGGAATGCACTGAATGTGGTAGAATTGTTCATGATATAATTAAAACTTGGTGGGGAAATCCAACCAAGTTCAAGATTGACGCTCATGGCATATATTCCACAATGTCTTTAGATGCCCACTTTTTATATATTGTCATGATGCTCTGCTAGTTATTTGGGAGGAAAAACCTTGCACATTGCACAGTGGAATGGGTATCTATAATCCATGAAATTGTCGAAGGGTATACTTTCAACTGGGAAAAAATGTTATCAGATAACCTAGCTAAGGAGGTCACCGAGTACCAATCTTTGAATTCTAGGGGGAAACATGCTCCTTTTTACATGTCAGCATACATCATGGATGCAATATTCTTTATGACTCCATTTCCTCTCATGAACTGGAGCTGGACCCCAGCTTGTTCTGAATCCATACATTTTTATCATTCAAAGTTATGGGAGGAAAACTACAAATATTTCTTCTATGAAACCTGTCACAATGTAGTGATACCCTTTCATGTGGCCATTTACGGACACCCTCCTCCCATAATTTCAAAACCTATTATAGGAAATTTGGGCGCAATTGCAGATTGGTACATTGAAGAGAATTTCTCTTACATTAGCGTATTTGGTTGTTCTATTTCGCCTCACACCCTTCCAAAATTCTTGCCTAATAGATTGATTTGCAGAGAAGTGGCATACCAAAAATTGGTAGGAGGGATTACTAAGGAATTGAGAGAAACAAAAAACAAAGTATGGCCTACCTTTCCTATACAAGTTGGTATGTTCACATTACTTGATTTTGGGCATACGAAGGTCAAAGCAGCAGCTTTGGAGAACATGAAATTGGTTGATATTGAATTCAAAAGACATGATCCTCATAAGTTGGTTGAGAGTCATATAACTCATTTCAATATGAGGAGGTACATTCACAAATATTCCCCTTATGATGATGTTTTCAAAGGAGCCAGAGCTTATGATGAAGTTCAAAATAGAGTTCAAAATCTACTACCAGATCAACAGTCTGGCTTTCTTGGTTTTCAAAAACACAAAATGAACAGCCTTCCAAAGATTTTACAAGGAGAATCTAATATTTCCTTGTCATCATAGGAAATATCATCCACATAGCCCCAACAAAGTAGCTCGACTACAGACCAAGCTGAAGAAGTGGAAAAGAATCTAGACGAGTTAATTAAAAATGTAAATACACCAATGCTGAGTAAAAAGGATAAAGAGATGTTAGCATCTTTTGAGGCCTTTATGAATCAAGGACATGCTTTCCCTTTTTCACCATCAACTACTACTTTTGTTGTTCCAAGTGTCACAAATCTATGGAAGTCCACTGCACTTACTTCTACTATTCTCTCACTAACTCCCATAGCCACAAGTTTTGAAACTCCCAATTCAGAGGCAATTCGTATAGATGAACTCACACCTATTCTTCCTGAGGAGATGCATCCTTCAAGTTTCTTCTTCAACAAGAAAAGAAGAGATATCGTAAGAAGAGAATCTCAGCAGGAGGAAGGAGTGGTCACTAAGAGAAATAGAATAGTGTATGATGGAAATGGACAAAACGATCTTGAAATTCCCAAAGAATTTGTAGATTCATTAGGAGCCTTCGACACTGCCAATCATGTAGATTTTAACCTTGCACAATATTTACTGTAAACATATTTTCAGAAAAAGAACAGAAAAGATGCAATGGAAAATACAAACATTACACATATATTTTTCCCCTAGAAACCCAAACTGGGAAAACTAGCATATTCTATATTCATTCATAGTGATACATTGTTTACAATACAATATACATATAGGAGCTAGCGGCATCCAAAACCCTAACCCAATGACCTGGATTAGTCAACAACCCTAATTCCTTAACCAAAAATAGAAAACCATTGGAAAAAAACCATGTGTTTAAAAACCACCCAACAATGGACATGCAAATCGAGGCAACACAAAAAATGAGGCAAAATGTGACACGTGTCCTGAGGAAAAAAAATTCTCAGGGGAGTTTCCCCTGAACCCCCACGTGGGGGGATTTCTCCCCCCTACTCCCCCACTCAAACCCCCATGTGCACCCAACGCAACGCAAACAATACTACTCATACAAAGAATATAACACATACCCAACATTCTCCCGCTTGTTGTTTTCTTTGCATAGATGGGGTTACAGGGTTACATAGTCAACAATCCAGGGCAACAATGCCCATGGGTCCTCTACACGAAGAGAACTTCTCAGTGCTCATAGATTTTTTTAATGAATCTGCAACATCCTTCAAAGTGTCCATCTTGATCAACAATACTTTCTTTTCTTCAACCATGTCTCTCACAAAGTGATATTGAATATCAATATGCTTTGTCTTTGAATGATAAGTCAGGTTCTTTGCCAAAAAAATTGCACTCTGATTGTCACAATCTATCCTTATAGCTTGTTGTACCAACCCAATAACTGAACACAATGTTTGTAACCATATTGCTTCCTTACTTGCATGAGTGGCGGCCATGTATTTGGCTTCTATAGTTGAAAGTGCCACTACAACCTATCTTTTTCTCATCCAACTTATTGCTCCTCCAAATAGGTTGAAAACTTACCCACTTGTAGATATCCTACAATCAAGATCTCTAGCCCAGTCTACATCCACAAAGCCATGTATATCCACCACTCTGTCCAATCCCGGTCTTCCTTGGTAGCACAATCCATAGCTAGCAGTTCCACGCAAATACCTGAAAACCGTTTTTATTGTTGTTCAATGCTCCTTCCTTGGTTTTGACATATACTTGCTCAAAAATCCCACTGTATGTGCAATGTCTGGTCTATTATCGACCCTTGCATACATCAAACTACCAACTGCACTTGCATATGTAACACGAGACATGTCCTCCTCCTCTTCCTGTGTCTTGGGACACTGATCCACAGATAACTTTACACCAACATGAATAGGAACCTTGACTGGTTTACATTCCTACATATTAAACCTCTGCAGTATTGTCTCAACATATTTTCTCTGATTTAACCAGATTTTCCTCTTTTTCCGATCTCTTTTAATTTCCATTCCCAAAATGAAATTTGAAGCACTGAGATCCTTCATGTCAAATTTAGAGGAAAACTAAGTTTTCACATCCTAGAAAATCCCCTTGTTGTTTCCTATCAGCGAAATGTCATCCACATACAAGACCAAATAAATCAAATGATCACGAATTAATTTAAAATACACACATTGATCCTCTTTGCTTCTTGTGAAACCAAGTCCCAACATATAAGTATCAAATTTTTTATACCACATCCTTGGTGATTGTTTTAAACCATACGGGGACTTTTTCATCTTGCATACCAACTCCTTCTTTCCCTCCATAACAAATCCTTATAGATGATTCATATAGATTTCTTCTTCCAGATCCCCATGTAGGAATGTTGTTTTCACATCCATCTGTTCTACTTCAAAATCAAATGCAGCAACAATAGATAACAAAAATATTATAAAGGTTAACCTGGAAGCAAGAGAAAAAATCTCACCAAAATCAATTCCCTCAACCTGGGAATAACCCTTTTCTACTAACTGAGCTTTGTATTTCTCCACGTTTCCTTCTGCATTCATCTTCTTTTTAAATACCCATTTGTTTCCAATGGGATTTCTTCCAGTCGGTAACTCCACTAGATCCCAAGCCTCATTATTATCCAAGGCTTCCATTTCTTCGTCCATGGCCTCTTTCCAAAGATTTCCATCATCTAAATCCATTGCCTGCTTGACAGTTCTAGGATCATCATCAGTAATAGACAAAGAAAATTTTAAATGGAAATCAGATGGAGTATACCTTTCTGATAGCCTTATTTCTTGAACTAATCTCCTCAATACTAGAGTATGAGGATCTTCTTCTTCTAATTCATGTTCTTATGTAGAGTTTGATTCATCATCCTCTAAATCAAACTCGATTTTCTCTGGCTCTTCCTTACTTGGTAGGACTTATTGTTTAACAACATCCTTCATTTCTCTAAATACCACATCTCGACTATACACTAACTTCTTAGTTTCTAGGTTCCAAAGCTTATAACCTTTGATAGCATCTTTATATCCAATAAAGATACACTTTTCATCCTTCTTATCTAGCTTACTCATGTTTTCCTTTGGAACATGAACATATGCATCACAACCAAATACCTTGAGATGTGTGAGAGAAGGTTTCTTACCAGTCCATACCTCTTCTAGAGTCTTTTCATCTAGTGTTGATGAGGGTGATTTGTTGACCAGGTAACATGCAGTATCCACTGCCTCTACCCAGAATTCTTTCCCTAACCCGGCATCACTGAGCATGCACCTTTATTTTTCCATCAGTGTCCTATTCATCCTTTCTGCAACTCCATTCTGTTGAGGTGTATATGGAGTAGTATTCTGCCTTTCTATACTGCACTTCTTACAAAATTCTTCAAATTCATTCCCGCAGAATGCTCCTCCATTATCTGTCCTCAACAACTTAATTCTTTTCTCTGTTTGATTCTCAACAAGAGCCTTAAACTCTTTAAAACTATCAAAGACTTCATATTTCTCTCTAAGGAAATATATCCAAGTATTCCTCGTGAATTCATCTATAAATGAGACATTGTACACAGATTTTCCCAATGATGGGACCGACACAGGTCCAAAAACAACATTGAGAACTAGTTGTAAAATTCCTTCTTCCCTCATTGCACCATAAGGGAATCTTACCCGATTTTGCTTCCCATATACACAATGTTCAAAGAAATCAAAATCCATAGAGCAGTTAAACATACCTTCAAACATACCTTTACTGTGTAGTAGTTAAAGACCCTTCTCTACGATATGCCCCAGTCTTTGATGCCACATCATAACCTCTTCTCCAAAGACTGTAGGAGTTATTTCTTCTTCAACTTCAATATCGGGAACAATGGAAATATTACACCTATCTCTAATAGTGCTTCCTTGAATCTTATACAGAGTTCCAAACCAAACTCCTTTCAACAACACCATTGCTCTTTGAACCGCCTTGCAGGTTTCCTTTTCAAATATTGTTTTTACCCCTGCATCGTCAATTTTTCTTATAGAAATCAAATTTATGGCCAAACCTAGGATGTGCAGAACACTGGACAATGTTCTAATCCTTCCATCTATGAGCTTCAACTTGACTTTTCCTTGTCCTATGATTCTGGTTTTTGAATAATCACCTAAGAAAACATTACCTCCATCATACCTTTCATATTCATAGAACCACTCCCACTGGGGAGTCATATGAAAGGATGCACTTGATTCAACCAACTATGCCTCATGATATGCATGTGTTCTTGAAGAAGCCAAGTACACATCCCCTCTTTCTTCCTGGGAGGTATTTTCTTCTGTAGAAGGATATTCTTCATATCCCTTCTTTTTCTCAACTTTGGATCTACACTGCTTCTTGTAGTGCCCTTCTTTTCCACATCTCCAACATATATTTACAAAATTTCTAGGAGATTTAGATCTACCCTTAGACTTAGATCTCCCACTTGAGAACTTAGATCTATTTCTTTCTTGGGAAGGTCCTCTTGCAAATAATGTGTTTGTGCTATGTCCTTCCATATTCCTCCCTCTCATCTCCTACGACAACAAGGATGAGACCACTTCATCAAACTTCAAGGAAGTTGTATTACTACCTATGGCCACAACCAAATTATCCCATGAGTCTGGTAAAGAACACAGTAAACTGATACACTTTTCTTCATCTGAAATTTTAATCTCAACAGATACTAACTGACTTACCACAGTATTGAAAGCATTCAAATTCTATACCACCGAGTCTCCATCTCTCATCCTTAGATTATACAACTTCTTTCTCAGGAATAGTTTATTTACTAGGGACTTAGACTGATACAACTTCCCCAACTTATCCCATAAATACTTGGTTGTTTCTTCCTCTAATACATTCAGTAATATTGAATCTGAGAGGCACAGTCAGATTGTTCTCTTCGCCTTCCGATCCAACTTTTTCTAGTCATCTATTGAATTTCCTATAGGTTCAATACCTGGATCTACCACGATCCACTGATCTTTGTCCGCCAACAGATCTTCCATCTTGAGCTTCCACAACTCAAAACGTTTCCCATTAAACTTCTCAATCTCCATTTTTGAATTGCTTGTTATTTCTTTTCACCTGAAAAATCAATACCACAGATCTCCCACTATAACAAGGCTTATCACAGTCCTGATCCAAACCCTTGACCACAAAGGCGCCCCCCTTGAAGCCAACAAAGCTATGATACCAAATGTAGATTTTAACCTTGTACAATATTTACTGTAAACATATTTTTTGAAAAAGAATAGAAAAGATACAATGGAAAATACAAACATTACACAGATATTTTTCCCCGAAACCCAAACTGAGAAAAACAACATATTCTATATTCCTTCATAGTGATACATTGTTTACAATACAATATACATATAGGATCCAGTGGCATCCAAAACCTAACCCAATGACCTGGATTTTTGACAACCCTAATTTCTTAATCGAAAATAGAAAACCATGTGCCGAAAAATCGCCCAACAATGGACATG
>JASDQU010737588.1:52049-74026 GCA_032191745.1 Picea mariana | reverse complement strand
TCTCAATAATAAGGGAAGAGCTTGGGGGATAAACACTGTGTTTAGACTTGAGGGACAAAGGGATGCAGACTCAATATGAAGTAATTTCTCCAGAGTAACTTTTCTCTCAAATTTGAATGCTTTCTCTTTCTTTTCCATAGTTCAAAATTGTGCTCTTATAGCCTCCAGAATGAAATTGAAAGGCCGAGTCGGAACATTTCCAGTATATGGAAGGCCAAGGATCAGAGATCTTTTGTCGTGACTTGGAAACTCGACCTCATTTTATATTTTCTAGCACAAATCTCGATATACATGAGCTGTAATGGAGCAACAAGCATATATGCATCTTGCATAGAAGTTAGGGAGCGTATATGTGGAAAAATGTATATTTTTAGCTATGGATTCATCAAAAAAGGGATGAAAAGTCTACATAGGGAAATGGAAAAAGGTCCTCTGTGCAAGATAGCAATGGTGAGGCAAATCTTTCTATAACATATGCCCCCTAATGTGTGAGATTAGAGGTGTATCTGTGATGAATGAAATACATTATAAATAACCCAGAAGTGGAGTGGTAGAGAACCAGCTGGATGAAACCAATTGCTCATTACATTATGTACTGACTTTGCATACATGGTTGCCAAGAATACAATGTAGATCCATGTGAAAAATATACCAAACAAGTGTTCATGGCCATGAATAGGAAAATAAAAATGTGGTTATATGCCAAAATTTGTCATAGTCACGAACAAGGCCCAATGAAAAAAGTCTAAAAAAATCAATATGAAGATATCTGTATACCATGTACTACAATATGATCTCCCATGATCACCGAAGTCAAAAAGGTACTGGTCCAATGAAATGGAAGCAACAACTCAGGAAAGCTGCGGCCACATAGTGATGTCTTCAAGTCTTCTACACTATCTGCCAATGGTGCAAGTCTACATCATGTGAATAAATGAGTTGAGGTCGAACACGATGAGGCATTGTTTGATTACCGGTCATTGAAGTATACCGTTAACAAACATGAGACAACCTACCAATAATGAAAGTAGGTATCAAGGCATCAAGTACATCCCTACAAATGTGAATAAAGGAGTTAGTGTCAAACACTTGAGAGATACATTGATCAGGATACATTGACATATTCCCATCTATCAATGGCGAGAGAGACTGCCACTAATGACTGCAAGCCTTAAGGTACTCATAAAACTCTAGGTTCCATATCCAGAATAAATGAGTTGAAGTCGATGGAAGGAGACCTGCTAAAAGGAGAGAATTGAGGCATATCTCATCAGTCAACATGAGGAACAAAGTAGGAGCTTCATGATTTGGTGGAGATCGGATGAAGAACATGTTCACGAACCAATGATCCTATGTGTCTTTCATGTGTGCCAGATGCAAGTGGTACACAAAAAGGACTCTCTGAATAGCAGCCAATGATGAAAAACTACTGACAAAGGAAAGGAAACCACTAATAAGGCTAATGGCATCCAAGACACTGCAAGAATTCCAGAGTGTGAATAGATGTCTTGCTGTCGAACACCAGGGAAACCACCCAGTCGATGACCAATGATGAAATGTCGATTGCTGGGTTCAAGGTGACCTACCAATGATAAAAGTAGGTCCAGGGTGCATGATAAGACCAAAGTATCATGTGATTTTGAGACAAACTGAGGGTATGGCAAAGTCAAGATTTCTAAGGAGTGGCTGACACGCAAAGTCAAGATTTCTAAGGAGTGGTTGACATAGACTGATAGACTTCCTTTGAACAAGAGCATGAGACATATGGTGAACTTCAGTAGAATGGACTCAATGATGTGACAATTGGATGCAGGAGGCATCAATAACGTTCTCTGTAGGGACTGGAAGAGTAACCAGTCGGTAGAGAAAAATCTGTAGTGAGATCAACTTCCTAAGGCCATGCTAAACCCAAAATTATGATGACACACAGACTTAATAACTTTGTGCTCTGTTCAAAGGCGACACAATTGCTTCCAATTACAATATAGTATTCCCTTCCCGCCTGTATTTTTTTGTTTTTTCATAAAAAATGAATGCTATGATATAGAGGAGGGAACGAGTGTCGCAAATAAGAAAAACTAGTTCCAGTAGTGTAACGTACCTATGCTCAATGCAAGGAAATGCATGCGGGAGATGGGAACTTAGGGTGATGTTCCCTCCAGGGTATGAGGTGTCAAATTGTGAAGGATGCAAACAATGATCTTCTTGGTTGAGGATGCAAATTTCTTAGGCAACGGTTTATAACACAAAGCAAGAACTGGCTAAAGGCTCAATACAACAAGTGAGGGAATGAGATGCAATCATAACTTAACGCCAAAAAATGTCCTTTTTTATATCCTTTAGTCTACTTGGTGTGAAAAAGGGGTAAAATTGTTCCAAATAGACGTCTTTTCAAATCGAATTTACGAGTGTGAAAAGACAAGTTCAGTCGGCAATCTTTTCTATTTTTGATAACGAGTCAGAAAAGAGCTTAACTAGGACTCATGATCTTTCAAATCCAATTTTAACGAGTGTGAAAGGGACAAATCACTCGACGATCTTTTTAGTTTTTGGACGATTCAGAAAAGAGATTAATTGAGACTCGTTATTGGGAGTCTAATCAACATGTAAAGGGGGAGGCCAAGGCTCCCGTCTCGGCCTTCTGTCGAAAGTCAGTATCCTGTGGATAACTGACAATAGCTTGGGAAAACCCAAGGCTTTCCAAGTCAAGGAGGAGAGGGTGCTAACGGAGGATACAATCTCCGTGATGGTTCAAATAATGTCTGTTAATGGAAAATACATAGGTGGTGGAATGAGATGTCCCAATCAAAAGGAACCTCATCAGGACTTGGAGGGAGAGCATTCAGGGGAAGAATAAATATCTCTCGTTCAAAAGGGGGAGGGTGTGAAATGTTGATGACATGGCTAAAAGGTGTGTCATTCTTTTCAGGGAGAGTAGGGTTGACCAAAGATTGCACTGGTGTGGCCACTTCTTCAATTATAGGTTGAAGAGGATGCATAGTAATGGGGGCAAGAGACGCTTCACCCTTAACAGAGGGGGTGAGGTCAGAAGAAGATTGCGTTGGTGGAACCACCGAGATGATCAAGGGAGGAGTGGTGTGAAGAGAAACCACAGATGCCTCAGAATTCAAAGGGCTCTTGGGTGAGCCCCACGCTTCTAGTATATCGGCAGTAATAGGACACAAATGAGTAAGGTGACTTCCTTCGCAAGTCTTGCAAAAGAATTTAGACTTACGTCTGAGGCATCTGGGCTTCTCGATGTAACTAGCAGGGTAAAGAGAGTCATCTCCTGTATGATGAATAGATGTGGGAGATGTGACATGGCTATGATTCGGGGAAAAAAGAATGGTGCCCCCAACATAATTGTTAGAGGTTGGGGGCAAGTTTTTGACGTAGTTGGTATAAGAAGTCAACCCATCTCCTACATAACTGGCAGAGGTTGGAGATGGAACACTAGTATGACTGACAGTGACTGGGTTGGCGATTGATGGTGGAATTTGAGTCCTTTCTCTGGGGAAAGATGGATTCTGAAAAATTGCAAGCCAGGCAGGATCTTGGTGTACCTCTTGCCCTAGCCCAGAAAGGTGTTGGTTCACGCCAAAATGGTTCGATGAGGTTTGGATGGGCATCGTCACTAGGGTTTGTGGAGAGACAGAGGATGGATAAGGATTATTCGAGTGAGGATATATGTTTCCCCCTTTTGAAGGGGTCCCATAAAGAGGGTAGCCTGAATCGTAAAACTGGTTCTCTCCATATGAAAGACCTGGTGGTAATAGAGGTCTTGTCATGAAAAAAGTGTTGAAAAGAACTGACATGGCGGACAAAAGATACATGGGTGGAGGGTAATAAGTGGGATAGGAATCCATATGAGTACTGGCTCCTGAAAGAGCATAGTTAGTATTGTATCCGTAGGGAGGAAGGTTCCAACCTCCCATGGGGACATGAATTATATCAAATGAAGAAGTAGTCATCATATCCATGGTGCTCCCGGGTCCAATTCTAGGATTCATATATGTGGTCCAGGGAGAGGGCTGCACGAAGGAAGGCATATCAACAGAAAAATGGCTAGATACCCAAGGTGCGGACTTAGCATTGTAGTTCTGCATACCATTGTAAAAAATAGACGAAGTTTCCCCCATGAACATTATGGGGGGGGGGGTAGCAGTAAACGAAGGATAAAAAGGAACTCCACTATCCATGATAACAAAGACCCGAAACAAAATTCTATGGTCAACTAATAATCAAAGAGAATACCAAAAATTCAAACAACCAATATGCATGCAAACGGGCTAAAGTGGTTGAGCGACCTCCCTCACTAAAGAAGGTATGTCTCATCCAAGAGGGAATTGAGACTCCCTGCTAAAGTTTGGAGGTTACATAATCAGTTATAAGGGCCCTCATGGGCTTAACAACCAGTCGGTCAGATCCCCCCGGAGAGGTAATCCTCCATAAAGGCTGTGTGCTGTCCGACCCTTATCTGACTCAGGGTACAAGCAGAATAACCCCTGGAAGTAACCTATGAGATACCTAAGTCAAGAAAATAATAAACCATTGTATAACGGATGCATATGCGAGCAGTCATAAGTCCAGATCACTGTATGGGTAGGGTAGAAAATCCCGAAACCTTGAAAGCACCGCCTCTCACAGAGGTATGGGCACTAGCAAGATCCCCAAATACGAATAAATCCACAGAAATATCTTTGATGCTAGGTGAGTATCTAGGGGTTATCCCTTCAACTAACTTCGCGTGACCTCGTGATTAACTTCGGTGTGAGCAAAGCCTTCTGATATTACCAATTATACAATGGATTTCTCAACTCCCTGTCTTAGACACATATGTTGATTTAATTTCCTTGGAGAATTTTACTCACAAAATCCTATTCCAAGGTACTAAATCCTAAGCTAGTTTGTGCACCCTAAAAATAAAATCATGACTAATCATTTTTAGTTTAAAGCGTAAATTTTATTGGCCGTGGTTACTCAAAAAGGTATGGAGGTGAAACTCATGGTGTTATGACTCTGCCAGAAAATAAATATGGATATAATGCAAAGTCTATCTTTAAATTTTCAATGAATGATATGCTAATAAAGGCAGTGCAGTCTTCAATTTTAAATCTACAATCCATAAGTAAAATATGATCTTTCGCTACATGGGCTAAGCTAATGAAAAAATTCAAAGACAAAAATGCCAACCAATGCAAAATGCCTATTTTTTTTGTATTTTCAATATTCTAGAAAGAAAATGCATGGACTGATAAGCAACTTGACAGATGAATTATACAGTGTATAAAAGCAGTAACTCAAGCAGAATACCAGGCAACCAAGCAAACAACCCAGAAACCAAGGATGAATTAAAAATAGAAAACAAAGAAAAAGACTACGCCCAAAAATTCAACTCCAAACAAGCTTCCTCTCATCCCAGATAATCTCAACAGGCACTACAAAGATCTAGGAAGACTCAACAATCTTTAAATCCTAACCAATAATCACTCAACCAAGCAAACAAACAAGGGGAAGTGGTATACGCAACTGTTCAAGAGAACAAAGCATATATACGCCTCTTGTAGTGAGACAACAGGCATGTATACATGGCTGTCAGGGAAAAAGGGGCGTATATTCTTTAAAACAAGGCCAGGCAAGGGTAAAAGGTTGAAAACTCAGACTCAGAGTGAACATGATCTATCAAGCAGTGATACGACAAGAAACATAAAGGAAAAAGAGAAATGTAAGAAGAAAAAGTACTTCAACCCTTAGAAGGAAGATCTCTCCCCAGTGGATTTGCCATTTCTGTTACAAGGGAAAAACTCTCTATGGCCAAGTGTAAACCACAAAAAATAGGTATGACTGTAGAAATCAACTCAATTCCAACATATGCTATATAAACTAATGTGAAATATAAGAAAGAGGCCTACCTCTATCCAACGTTTGATGATGTTCCACCATTGAGCACTTTGACCCAAAGCTTTATACCTATGAGAAGTTCTCAAAAAACAAGCAAAGCAAGTATATAGTGATGATATGAAAGGGGTTAGCACATTAGATAACATAATCCATTAATAAACCTTACAAACATGCCCATGGATAATAATCATATATTTTCAAGATGCCAAAACGACGAGAAAGGAGTATTTCTATTAATAATTTATCCGCAAAAGCATCAACATTATGGACTTCCGTGCCAGCACGGTTCGAAACCAAGAAACCAAGTTCCTTCCAACTGGATCCCCACCACTTCAATCTTCCACCAAAGGCAAGCTCATGAGAAAGAGGCAAAGAGGTCCTCTCAATAATAAGGGAAGATCTTGGGGGCTAAACGCTGTGTTCAGACTTGAGGGACAAAGGGATGCAGACTCAATATGAAGTAATTTCTCCAGAGTAACTTTGCTCTCAAATTTGAATGCTTTCTCCTTCTTTTCCATAGTTCAAAATTGTGCTCTTATAGCCTCTAGAATGCAACTGAAGGGCCGAGTCGGAACTTTTCCAGTATATGGAAGGCCAAGGATCAGAGATCTTTTGTCGTGACATGGAAACTCGAGCTCATTTTATATTTTCTGGCACAAATCCTGATATACATGAGTTGTAATGGAGCAACAAGCATATACACATCTTGCATAGCAGTTAGGGAGCATATATGTGGAAAAATGTATATTTTTAGCTCTGGATTCATCAAAAAAGGGATGAAAATTATGCATAGGGAAATGGAAAAAGGTCCTTTGTGCAAGATAACAATGGTGATGCAAATCTTGCTATAACAGGGACAAGGATCCTAATCTTTTGGATCTCATGCTCAAAGCTAAAATAGGAAGGAGGCTTTAGAATTTCCTTCACTTATGGGATAAGGATTTTGACCACTAATGGGGGGTCTTGCACCTTCCTTTATTTATTGTTGTCTTCCACCTCTTTAGTAGGATTCTCAGTTCTGGTAGGCTGTTCAAAAATATCAATCTTCCCCTCTTTCTTTTTTGACCTCAGATTATATCTATTTGGATTGTTGTTGGCCTTTTTACCTTTCCTCAACTCATTTAATTGACTATCCATGAGAGACTCCTCATATGCATTTTGCGTTAAATGAGGAAATGAGGACACGTCTCCAAGACAATGAATTTTAGGATCAATCTCTTCTTCCTCTCCTTCTTTTCCAGTAACAAGGTTATTTTGGAGAGGAGATTGAATTTTCTGATCATCTCTACCTCTCTTTCTTTGATCTCTTTGGATGATTTGGGGGGCATTGTTTGGTCTTTTGAAGTTACCCCTATTATCAACATTTTTGGGATACCTATAGCTCTACTTGGCTTCCAAATTTAACCTTTCCACCTCATCAGAAAGTGATTTTATCAGCCTGACACTTTCATCTTCTGGGGGGTGGGAAACAAAGGAATCAGAGGCTGAAGCTTCAGATTTACCTCTTCTCCCGTCTCTATCATATTTTTTCCTGAGTTTGTCTACTGCCAGTAGATTAAATTCTACTTCAAGGGATACATCTTGCATATGAACCAATGAGGTGTCCCTTCTCTCTCTCAATAGGAGGCAAAAATTGGGGTCAAAAGAACTAGCATAGGTAACCTTGGCTGAGGTTTCAGTAGGTTTTATTTCAAGGGGAATCTTACCATACATCCTATTGAATCTTTTTGAGAAATCTGAAACAGATTCCACTTCTTTCCTCTTAAGCGCGCCAAACTCCGTAATATAATAGAGAAAATTTTTTTTATCCCCCGAATGTCTTAAAAATGTATCATCGAGGGCTTGAATCCCATCAATAGATTCGAGGGCCAAGCCCTTGAACCATATCTTAGCCTCAACATCGAGGCTATGAACAAAAAACATCATCCATACATCTTCATTTATAATGACACAATTATCTGCAAAACTGTAAAAGGATTCAAGGTTTTCTTCAACAGTTATGCTTTCCTCCCCCGTGAACTTGGGAAACTCTTTAAGGTAGCCTTTGGCCGAAATATTATTCAAAGATTGAGGTAAGACGAGAGGGGTGTATCTAGTAGCCACGATGTCATCCATCTTGTCTCTGGGTGGATTAACACCTGCCATTGGGATGTGAACTGGAAGAGAAGCAGGGGGAGATAGAGTTTGGATAGGTAAGACTGGGACTGAGCTCCTGGGAGGAAAAGGAAATGGTTGGGTATTGGGGGAAAAGGCTACGGGGCTCGAGGGAACAAAGGTTTCTCCTTATGTAAATGCTACAATTTTAATAGGAGGAGGAGTAGTAAAGCCCGGAGTGGGAAAGTCTTCCAAGGTTATGGGTCTAAATATGGGTCCCCAGTTGCAATATTCAATGGTACTGATATCTGATGCACCTTCAGAATAAAAAATTATTTGTCATTTTATCCCAGGGAAAGGTCTTCAATTCCTTCCCCTGCAACGACACCAAGAATGTTAGCACTAAGATTCACCATCAGATTGCGGGAGGAGAAGCCCAGTACCCATCAGATTTTTTGGTGGATGTTGTTTTTATATGAGTGGAGGTCAATGGAAAAAACTCAATATATGAACGATGTTCAACACATAACTGGACAAGAAATGCACAAGGAAGTGAGGGCCACATTAACTTCAGTCAGTGAATTGAGTTTAAGTGTGAGCAGAGGGAAGACTTAGTGAGAAAGGTGAACATCATTGCTATGAGAACTAGGCTTTCAAGCAACTTGGAGAAGAAAAACTCAGACTCAAGATCACTCTTGAGCTAGAGATTCAGACACTGAAATATGTTCAAAAAACACAATCACAACAATACAATGATCAAACCTACATCACAATGCAGCTACGAAAACTCGACTGGATCCTCCATGCCTGATCCATTTAGTGTAAGAGGGAAAAATATAACAAGGGAGCTGACTAAAACTAGTCACTATACCACTGTAATCAAACCTACATTACAACAACAAAAAAAACCTCGACTGGATCCTCCATGCCCGAGTGTTTTAGTACAGGTTTTATAGAGAGATGAAAAGAAGATGACTTCTATTAACATGAAAGTCTCAAATTTGGTACATAACCAGAGAACAGTTTTGGCATCGAAACATTACAAAATAGGGATATCTTCTCAACCAATTGACGACCTTAACAAAATATTAAAACTGTCTATTTATACTCAGAACAATACACAACTATCAAGAGTATGACCTGTTCACTACAATCAAAGATTTGCGTCGACGAGTTCTTCTATTAAACTGAATATGCACCTCTCTGTCAGACGCGATCTTTGATCGACATGGGTTTTGTAGGAAAATATGCCCACAGGGGTACCACAGGCGGATGGTTCAGTCCCCACGACCGAGCCTTCCATGCCTTCCATTTATGGAGTGAGCCGATGCTACACATTATTTTGGTCACTCTAGTGATGTCTCTACAAGTTATGTGTCTAGGCTCTCATGAAGACCTTTTTCCTAAGAAAAGTGACTGTTGTCTTCTTTCAAAAATCATATTTTTAAGATGAGTTCACAGGCTGCCTATGTTATAGGGTGGGAAAATCCTTCATTCTTGCAGACAACCCTATACTTGGAGTGTGAACTATTCGCTGTCTGCTCTATAGGTAGGGTGCGAACCTATTTCAAAGCTTGAAAAAGAGAAGAGGTTACAAAGGTTCTAGAAGGGAATATTCTAGAAAATGAGGTGGCATTCGCATGGTTGGCATCCTACTGACTTCTCAGATTTAGTGGGATCATCCTCATCCCTTTTGTTAGCAATAAAAAATGCACTAGCATTTTTTAAAGAATGATGCCTAATCTTGTAGGGAAAATTTGACTAGCTTCCTGAGCTCCAAATTCAGATTTGAAAGCACCATTGGAAATCTTAGGATTTCTAGATGTCGATCGACTATTCAAGCATGTAAAAAAGACTCTCCATGACTGAGAAATTTGATTTAAAAAAATATGCACTTTCACCAGCTAACCTGTCTTGAATTTTACTAGTTAGCTGGTGAAAGCTCCGCCTTTCACCAGCTAAGGAGTGGATTTTCGGGTAAATTAGCTGGTGAAATCCTATCATGGCTAGAATAACTGAATTTTTGCCTAGATAGGGATTTTTTGAGTTTGAATGGTTTGAAACCACTTCAAATGGATAGGTGTTGAATTATCAAGTCTAATTCAAAGGCTAGTTTTGAGCGATAATGTCAAAAAGAGGTTTTTCAACTACATTTGGCATCTTTTTCAAAGGCAGAATATAAGGGTTTTTGCACACTTCACCAAATTCAAATTTTATCTTTGGAGGACCAAATAAAATAGCCTCGGGAGGCTAAAACTGCACTTCATCAACAATCTACTACTCTTAGATATGGATTGATCTCATCTTGAGGATCTCTTCCTAGTTTTTGTAAATATAGTTTACTTTCTGTTTTTAGAATATCAGATCCATTGTTTTAGGATTTGAGAACTGTGATGTAAATCTATAAAGCTACAGACTTAAGATAGACACTGGGTTCAATCCTGGATACACTTTTGGCTATGTACTTTGACTCTGTTTTGTTATAAGAATCATAGTCTCCTTTGGTTACTACATATCAATCTTGCTCACATATTTCNGTATTTAATTCTGTTTAGTTTAGTTATTCAGATCTGTTATCTTCTGATATAGCTCATGGATATGAATTAGATCTTTCTTTACCTTCTTGTATGACCCTGCATCATTGTACTTGGTTATCTTGAATGTTATTCTTCACATCTTGATTATCTACTGTAACTGATATCTAGTCTCTCAAAGAACTGATTTATTTAGATGCATAACAAGTTGTCCTTTTCTTAGCCTTCTCAGTTATTCCATTGTTCCACACATACTTTGATTATTAAATTTCTTAAGTTACCAAGCATTCTTAGCCTACAACCCTAAGGAGTTTCTTAGAGTGATAACAAATTGGTTCCATTGCCAGGGACAAGAGATTGAAGCCCAGCTTCCTTGGGAGACGACAAGATCTAGCTTTGATGATAGACAAAGCTTAGACATGATTTGGTTGTAATTATCTATTTGGTGACTCCATGAAGGATGAATTCAGTGGCGACTCCATTGTTCAGAAAATTGTTGGTGACTCCACTGGTATGACATGAACCAGATCTTTGCTAAGAGGTATGCGTTCTGTGATTTTTCAAAAATTGTTGGTTTCCCTAATCCAGTACCTAGTAGAGATGAATGGGAAAATAGTCTTCCTAGATTTCAAGGAGAAGAGTGGGAATTTCCAACTAAACATTTGATGGAATTTCATGATTACATGCATTGGTTGCAAGTTGTGCATGAGGACGCTCAGATTCGACTATTTTGTTTTTCATTAGAAGGGATTTCTTGTGATTGGTACCTGTCTCTGCCTATTACTAGTATCATCTCTTTAGCTGATTTTCATGCTGCCTTCCATGTGTTTTGTAAAGGCATATTTTCAGATGACTTTCTATTTCCTGAATTTTGTCATGAGTTCAATTTGCTATATAAAGATCCCAACATTCGGGAAGACTTTGCTGCAGCAGAAGATACTCTTCATCATCATCAAGAGATCAATGATCCACATTATGATAACCTTAGTGATGCTTTAAACAATATACCAAATGCATCCACTATCTTAGATTGTTATGCAAATCAAATTGTTCCCTTTGAAAAATTTAAAGATGATAAGTAGATTGATAGATCATAAATTGAAAGTTTTGGATCTACAACAAAGGTTGAGCTGCCTACATGCAACATTGATATTGGTAAAGGAAACTCTCAGCTTCCGGATTTACAAACCAAGGGAAGTTGTCCCAACCATGAGGAACAAGATTTTCAGAAAACATCTAATCTCCAAGAAGGACAACCAGAGGATTACATTTCCCCTTATGTACTTTAAATGTCAATGTAAAATGAGAAAGATGAATATGATGAGCAAAGAGATGATCAGAGATTAGATGATGAAGGCATCCCTTAGTTTTCAGTTCTGCAGACAAAGGGGAATTGTAGCAGATACAAAGAGGGATATAATGTGCTGAAAAGTTCAGATCAACAGTTGAGCTTGCATTCTTCCTTAACAGAAGGAGAACAATTTGCATTC
Organism: Picea mariana; assembly: GCA_032191745.1. Lineage (NCBI taxonomy): Eukaryota > Viridiplantae > Streptophyta > Pinopsida > Pinales > Pinaceae > Picea > Picea mariana. The sequence continues at coordinate 62,007 of JASDQU010737588.1, read as the reverse complement.
ATCATTGATACCAATGCTGACAATCAGCGGTTGCAACATAGTCAATTCGACCAATAGCTCAAAGAGGTATTCTTTAATGATTTTGAAGACCCTATTGTTGATCATTTGGATTCTATAAGCAACATAAATGTCCAAATATTTCTGTCATATGAAGTATGGTCTTGTCATCTTTTCAAATTGCATTACCATGATCTATGGTTTCTTTTATCTTTTGGGAAAAGATCAAACATGATATTAGCAAGTCAATTACTTTCTTGTTTGCTTTGGAAATTTAGTTTTACTTGATCAATCTGCCTCTACTGGTTAGTGTAGGGATTGATAGAAGAATAAGCTCTTTTCTTTGAGCAAGTAGATTACTTTCAATTTTCTTAATTAGGCAAAGAGACTCCCTTTTCACCCTTAATGGCTCGATCTGGATCATCCCTCCATGCTGCGGCTACTCAGTCAACCTCGAGTCATCCATCAAACTCTTAGGTGTTTATTACAGATTTAGAGAAATTTTATTTTTTCCCAAGGCATTTTTTCTGGGTTTTCACCAGCTTATTGGTTTTGAAACTCGCTAGTTAACTGTTGAAAGCTTTCTTTTTCACTAGCTAAAGGGGCATATTCAAGGAAAATTAGCTGGTGAAACCTGTTACATGACAACAAGGTTGTATTTTTGCCCAGATTTGACTTTTTCTCAACCAATTCTTTCGAGGTTGGTTTCTAAAGATGCAGAGATCCTTGGAGAGCAGTCAGAAAGATCAGAAGGTTTTGAGATTTGGTTCATCTAGATGCACAATAAAAAATAGGAATCATGAAAACCATTTCAGATAAGCATCAGGTAGCATTATTGCTTGGGAAAGGTGGATTACAACAAAAAATTGGTGTAAATATGGCTTTACAGTCTTTTACAGGCCACACAGGTCCTGTTAGTGATCAAAATGAACTGGTAAATTGAGAGCATTTTTATCTCTCTATCTCTTTGTAAGACTCATTTTTCCTCTCAGCCTTCAAAAATCTCTTGCCTGAGATTTCTTTACCTCTAAGCTTCTCAACCTGCAATACAAAAGATACAAATAAATGTCATTCCTTGTATGTCTTTCATAAAATTTTCCAAAGCTAAATTCATGAATCAAGCTATACATTAATCCACGAGTCAAGCTTTAATTTTTAAAGCCACCTATCATTATACTAAATCTAGCCTATGAGTTTTCTAATCCCTAAGTTATGAGTCAACATATAAGGCCCAAGCCAAAGCTGAGTCCTCAAGCCTAATCTCGAGTCAAACTATAGTCACAAGCCCGATTCTTATGATATGCTACAGAATCACATAAAACCCAACGCTGAGTTAAATCATAAACCATGAGTTCCTATCCTATCCACTTCATCAACAAGTGTCGATTATCAATTTTTGTAATCATATCATGTAATGATTGACCCAGATGCCAATTTTGTAAATAGTGATTTTTATTTCACTAACAACCAAGTCAATGCGTTGAGTCCACGTATCTACAGGTGTCAAGGTTTGATATATTGTAAGCACAAATGGATTTGTAAGTATTTGATAAGTCTTTATGGAAAACATCTAATCACCAAGAGATCCACAAACAGATGGATTTGTGCAGAGCTGCAGGTTTCAAAGTCACAGGTGTCAAAGATTTGTATGTTAGCCCAGTTGCTAGATGTGAATTCAATCACGAGCAAGCCGAGTCTGAAGATGTTGTGCATAGATTTACAGTATATTAGTGATGCGTTACAGGAGATAGGGAATTTGTTGGAGAAAACAAGAATGCAACTCAGGCTCAGCAGGGTGGAATAGTTCATTGTGACTATCTTCATTGGATCGAAATACTATGTCATGATATCATTGTACACATCCCACATCATATTTCACAGGAGACAAGACTGCAGTGCCTATGGCTATGGTAACTTCGTCAGGGAAATAAAATTATGCAAAACCTTTCCTGGGGACCCCTGTCAGGCAAAAGAATGGCGAATGGCATTGTGCTCATCAAAAAATTCAAGTGAAAGAAGTTGAGGTTTGCGATTGTGAGCAGTGTAGAACGCTTAATGTGTACTGTTTGCTTGCCCATTTGATGAATTTTTTTGGTCATACTTCGTATGGAAATGGATACAAGCAACTGGCTGAAGTTCTTTCTACACCAAAAAAGTTGCCGCCTGCTATTATCAAAGTTATTTTGATTCTTCTTACGAGGACTGTAGATTTTATATCCGATGAAGGGGTGTATATTTTTCTAGAGGCTTGTAATGTTGCACTGAGCCATGTAGCAAATTGTCTTGAAAAGGATGTTGATGCACTGAGTGATAAGACCAGAAGAGACTCCTTTGGTATGTTGTCCATGATCTTGAGGCACTTGCTAAAAAAATAAAAATTGCCCAGGGTTCATCTGCTGAAAATGTTGTCAGCATAGTTCAGAGAAGAATAGTTGAATGAATTCTAGGATTCCAGTCTTTTAATAAGAAATTTAGTGCAGTATGAGAGATCAATAAATTTCTAGAGAATGCTCACTCTGTTGCTTCCAGGGATAATGGAAAGTCAGTTTTGACAAAAAATTTTGAAGCAGATTTAGGGTTTAAGCCAGCGATTGAGGAATATACGATTAAAGATATAGACATGTGACAACCAAATTCGTTGATGATAAGATGGCCAAAAATTCCAGATTTTCCAGAAATTATAGACATCTTGGAAACAAATTAGTTTGTTTCAGATTTATTATGATTTAGTTTTCCATAAAGTTAGCAAATAGTTATTGTTCTTTTTTCTATTTAAAATAGGCTTTGTAATGGAAAAGGGGAAGCCCGAGGGGGCTAAGGGTTGTAGCTTCTAGGAGTGAAATAGAATAAGTCTTTACCAAGTTTTATGATGGTAAAAACACAAAGGTTGGAACTTTAAAGTTTATTATTGATGAAATAGTCATAGCTACAGCTACAGGACACGAACAATCTACTGGAGCTGATTGAAAAGAAAAAACTCAGGAACAACGTAAAGCTACAGAATTAAGATTGATGAGAAGCCGATCCTTGTGATTACTTTTCAACTGGCAAAGCTAAAGCTATAACCCTTAATCATTCATTAACAAGGTTTTGAGCCATGGGCTTATAGGAGGAAGAATATCTTTGATATCTATATTTATCATGGCTAGGTAGCCAATATCCAGATTTGTGGCAATATATATTGGGTTTTGGTACATTTTATTTCAGAGGACCTAGGTGGCTGGCTCAGTCTTCTAATTCAATATGGATCAGTTATCTTCTGAAAATCTTCTTCCAGAGTCCTTTCAGGGCAATGACATGAATGAACAACTTGCATTGATATGGAGATCGAAACAGAGATGGACATTGGTTCACAAGGTGCAATGATGCTCTTCGAAGAAACTGAGAAGGGTGAAGTGTTTGATTCAACACACCAGGGCATCTCAAGACAAATGATTTTTATCTAAAGCTACTAGAAAATGAAAATTCAAAGACCTCAAGCTGCCTGTAATACTCTCATTTCAAGCTTGAAGTTATCCTGAAACTTTCAAAACCATGGTTACATATCTCACCATCCTGCCTATGTTCAACACTTTTCTTCTTAATGAATATATTGCCACAACAGATGCTATGTCAATGTGAAAACAAAATTTCCAGGGGAGTTTGAAGCAGGCATGCTACAGATAAAGAAGATTGGGAAAGACAACAACAAACTTTGGAAAATAGCCAGATGATAAATTGTAAAGGCTGAATGACTCCATGCCCAATACTAAAGGCACAGGGCTGACCGAGTTCTTGGAGACCTCATAGGGAGGTCTCCATCCCAGTTGGAGCCAGATGTTAGCGATCAAAAATGCACTAGCATATTTTAAAGAATGATTCCTAATCTTGTAGGGAAAATTTGACTAGCTTCCCAAGCTCCAAATGCAGATTTGAAAGCACCATTTCAAATCTTAGGATTTCTAGATGTTAATCGGCTATTCAATCATGTAAAATGAACTCTCCATGACTGAGAAATTTGATTTAAAAAAATCTGCGCTTTCACCAACTAACTCATCTTCAATTTTACTAGTTAGCTGGTGAAAGCTCCACCTTTCACAAGCTAAGGAGCGGATTTTCGGGTAAATTAGCTGGTGAAAGCCTGTCACGGCCAGAATAACCTAATTTTTTCCCAGATCAAGATTTTTTGAGTTTGAATGGTTTGAAACCACTTCAAATGGACATGTGTTGAATTATCAAGTCTAATTCAAAGGCTAGTTTTGAGGGATAAGGTAAAAAAGAGGTTTTTCAACTGCATTTGGCATCTTTTTCAAAGGCAGAATATCAGGGTTTTTGCACACTTCACCAAATTCGAATTTTATCTTTGGAGGACCAAATCAAACAACCTTGGGAGGATAAAACTACACTTTATCAGCAATCTACTACTCTTAGATATGGATTGACCTCATCTTGAGGATCTCTTCCTAGTTTTTTGTAAATATAGTTTACTTTCGGTTTTTAGAATATCAGATCCATCGTTTTAGGATCTGAGAACTGTGATGTAAAGCTATAAAGCTACAGACTTAAGATAGACACGGGTTCAATCCTGGATACACTTTTGGCTATGTACTTTGACTCTATTTTGTTATAAGAATCACAGTCTCCTTTAGTTACTACATATCAGTCTTGCTCACATATTTCACTGCTCTGTATTTAATTATGTTCAGTTTTGTTATTCAGATCTGTTATCTTCTGATATAGCTCATGGATATGAATTAGATATTTCTTTACCTTCTTGTATGACCCTGCATCATTTTACTTGGTTATATTGAATGTTATTCTTCACATCTTGATTATCTATTGTAACTAAAATCTAGTCTCTCAAAGCACTGGTTTATTTAGATGCATAACAAGTTGTCCTTTTCTTAGCCTTCTCTGTTATTCCATTGTTCCACACATACTTTGATTATTAAATTTCTTAAGTTACCAAGAATTATTAGCCTACAACCCTAAGGAGTTTCTTGGAGTGATAACACCTTTAACCATATCTCCTTCTCCTATATAATGAAAGGTTTCTCAAGGAAGAGGTTAAGCAAGATTGAATGGAGAATTGATGAAAGAATTGTGTGAAGAACTCTGTTTGGATTGAATCTTGAAGACTCTATTTGTCTATCAAGTTGTACTGGATCTTCTTCATGCAAGTGTAGAGCAAGTGTGTGTGTTGGAACCAAGGATCACTGAAAGGAAGCTTGCGACATCAAGGCGATCTGGTTGTATCTTCTACTTTCATTTAATATAATACAACGATATTTCCCTTTCCCATAAAATCACTCTTATTTTATTGCATAACTCCTTGATCATATGCATAGGTTGACATTGAATATAATTTGCTATCTTTACTTTGGTTGGTTTGTGTTGTCTTGGACCTGATCTCACAAGAGCACTGGAGCGAAGTAGGAACAACAAATACCTAAGGAAGCGATATAAAAGTATTTTGCTCATTCCTTCTCAATAATAGATTCAATGACTGCAACTTAGAGAAAGAGTCATGTCCTGTCCTATTTTGTTCTAGATCCAGGTGGATCTAGGGAGATCAGTTAGTGTCTGCACCTACTGATTTATCCGATAACAACCGAAAACTCCTCTTTCCCTCCTGTAGATAGAATTCATTGAACGAAAATTTGTGTCATTCATCTTTATTTACGCATTGTTGGGTCAGAGTCTTACACAACATTGGTTTCATTTCCATCTCCTTTTTTTGTAACAACAACCTTTAATAATATTGCACAACTTTAAAATTTAACTAGCAACTTTTCTAGGGCTCTTTTGCACCAACATTAACTAGGCTAGAGATTTGGAATAGGCAATGAGACACACTCTCCAAAGCGCAAAACACACAATAATATCTTGTGATAGGGAGTGTCAAATTCCATTTTCAACATTTTGTTTTGGGAAGCCCTTCTCACACAAGGGTCAAACCTGAGGTTACATTGAGATTGACATATTTACTCACCTTGCTTTGTTAATATCGGTGTAGAGATTGTACATATTATGGGGGTCACTTCAAGGTATACCCACAATGATGAGTGGAAGCCTCTCAAGTTGATTTTGGGCTAGATACCCTACCCTTGCATGTGGATCAAACTATCGATTGTTCCCCCAATCATAATTGTTGTTTGTGGTAACTTTAGTGGCTTATCTTCTTAGCATCTTACACAAGGTGACCGTGGAGGGGTAAGTCTTCACAGTACCTGGAATCAATGTTGGCCAAACTCACTCGGGCTCCTTGGAGGGTATACCCACGATTATGTGTGGGAGATTGCACCAGGGTGTAAGTCCGTTAAGTAGGTCATCAATGTAACTTTTCCACCCTAGCCCAGCCCCTTCTTGTCTCGTCGTCGCGACGTTGGATTTCATCACCAACTAGTGACTTCAAAATTGGAAGGTCTTGTTTGATTGGTATTGATTCCTACATTTTACTAGTGCGTGTTGTTTGTTTACCCAAGTTGGCCATAGAATTTATTTCGTAAGATTTTAAATCAATCATAATTGACCCTCCGTACCACTCACGTAGAATGCAAGGCCTACCCCCAGAAGATATGGAAGGTTCTCAACCCTTGCCTACCAACTCACCGGAGGGCTCTCCTCAAAAAAGTGAAGTCCAAGACATTTTCACTCCACAAGTGGAAAGAACTAACTCTTTAGAATGGTTTCAAATTACCAATTCTCAAGAGGACTTCCGAATTCCTCCCGACTCTGTGAGATGTATTGTTCGAGTGAATTGTTCTGGAGAAATAGTTGTTGAGTCTTCTGGATTACCAACCAAACCTTTCATAGGACCTGAGGGTCAAGATCCTTTTTGGACTACTTTCATTTTTAGACGGGATCTCTTTGGCTTAGGAGCAGGCATTGATATCACTGTCACACCTGAGTCGCCCGAAACATCCGATCCAGATGCAATACCTTTTACTACTGCCTATTATTTTCCTGGTTCAGATGCTTCGCCATCTGACCATATCTTGACTATCCCCCTACAAATGGTTCATTACACTATGGTCCCAGATACTATGCGTTCTCAAAATGGGATTACGGTGGCTAGCCAAGCTCCCATTGGCATGCTGCTTTTGCCTAGATTCACCCCAACACTTCCCCCAGGATATCATGCATTGAATGCTTCTATTCCCGATCCTACAAAAATCCCATCCAGGACTCCTTGCATTTCCACTTCTTCTAGGCACCATCTCGTTCCTGGTTTCATCCTGACACTTCCTCTACCCCCTTTCATAGGACCTCTTCCATCCTCTATCAGAGGAACCGAACCTAGTTTCACCATCCCATCTTTCAAACCTAATTACTAGATTCCCGTCGGTGGAAAATTTCACCAAGGAGGCCATACCTAATCCCCTTTTGTAGGACAAATCCCAATTGGGAAGAAACCCCAACCTACCTCACCCTATGGAAAAAACATACCTCCATCCTTGTCCCAGTATTGGAACTATCTTATCCAATACAATCCTCACTCGACTAGGGAGAAACAACCTCAAGCTAGCTCCTTCACACCCCCTAGTACATGCCAACAATATCTAGGTATGTCCAATCCTATTTGGGGCTCGAATTCTCAACCCCACGCCCCTGTTCAAGGGAACATCCCTCACCAATACAACCCTATAAATTATCTGCCTCCACACCTACAACCGAATCTGCCCGGATCTTTGCATTATATTCCAACTTCTTACGGTCCTACTGGTCTACCGATGGGACTCCCTCCCCAAAGTCACTAGTACCAACACGTGAATAGACAGTTACCCTTCTTAGCCACCTTGGACCTCCCTGATCTGTCGAAAATTTTAAATGATCCGACCCGTCACTCTCCTCAATAGCTCGCGATACCGGCCAAACTACCATCCGACATCCCTAATTTCGATGGTAAACTAGGAGAGGACCCGAACAATCATGTAATGAATTTTCACCTTTGGTGTTCATACAAATCTTTGATGGATGACTCTATTCATTTACGCCTTTTTCAACGAACTCTCACAAGTTCCACCGCGAAGTGGTATATAGAATTACCACGAGGCTTCTTCACCGATTTCAACACCCTCGCTATGGATTTCCTCACCCACTACCAGATACCAATCCACTACAAAACTAGAACCAGAATTTTGAGTTATTTCAAACAAACCAAAGCCACTCATATCTCTGATCACATTCATGAGTGGCGACAGAGACGACGTCTCATCAAGCTCAAACTTCTCAATTAGTTGCTGGCAGAGTGGTTCATAAAATCATTTGTGAATGACATCGCTCATGACATCGCCATGGGTGGAGTTTTCATAGAAGAATAGGCGATCAATCGTGATCAATACCTTGACCTCGTTTACTACAAACAGGTACTCTTTACGACTTACTCCCTGGCACACCTCGTCCTTCCACTTCTGCTACTTCAACTACTCCTGCTACTTCTCATGCAACTGACGGTGTGATTGACACTTTCCATGCCCAACCCCATTTCGTCCAAGCCTCTAGCAACAACCCCAAATCCGTTGCTTCTAATGTTCAAAATGCTCCATCTCCTACCCCTCCCATCGACAAGACTTCTGAGGTGAACTTTGTTCAATCTACCCCCACTAGAAAAAATAAATCCAAAAAAGGGAAGGGTAAGAACAAGGAGGATAAAAATAATCTGCAATCTAAGAAGACCAAAACACAACCTGTTGACGACAAGGATAAGTGGAAACCTCGATACCCTTGTATTATATGTGGTGATGATCAATACACTAAGGATTTTCCAAGATAAGCTGAGGTTACTAAGTTCCTTCAAGGGACTCAAAAACTGCTTACTCCGGTCGTATTGTCACAACCCTTCCCTTCTCAACAACAGGCCCAATTGGTCATTCATGACCAACCTTCCCCCTCCACTACATCCTATGTATTAATGTGTACAGGTGATTCAAAGAAGAGTGACATCACACTTACCACTCGAGCCAAAGATTATTCCTCCTCCAAAGATAAGGTTGATGAAATATCTCCTTTGTTGGTCCAACCATCTCCCACGACTCCACCTACCAATGGTCCTCTTCATCTTGAATGACCGAGCCTAGATACAGTTCTTCACCCTCCCCCAAAGGGTGTTGTCCAAAAATCTTCTTTCAATCCTCATGCACGTGCTGCCCAGAACTACAGTATTGTTGAAGATCTGGCCCAAACACCGTCCGTGATGTCAGCCCTCGAACTCCTTCAGAATTTTCCTATACAACGGAAGGCACTGTTGAAAGATATTGGTGGAATCAAACCTACCGATACAAATTTAATAATTTTTGACTTGGAAGATCACATTCCAAGGTTACCCCCCCAACTCACATTCCAAATACAAGTTATTGTCTCCAACAAGAACATTTGTAGAATAGTTATTGATGAAGGTGCCTCGACGTGTGTCATGTCTATTACCCGTTGGAAAGCCATCGAATCTCCTCCTTTAATCAAATCCCACAACACACTCAAAGCCTTTAATGGCTCTGGATTTAATCCTTATGATGTCCTCCCTTCATTGCCTATTACGTTAGAAGGCAAAACGACCAACCTTGAAGTTGAAGTCTTTGACGCTCCTCTCGATTACAACCTTTTACTTGGCCGTAGCTGGATCGACTCCATGCATGCAGTTGTGTCCACTCTTTTCTGTGTCGTACATTTCCCACATCAAGGAAAAGTCATTACGGTGGACCAATTGGCCTTCTTCAACTCTGATACACGTACCGACAATGTCCCTTTCATTGCAAAAACCCCCCTATGATATGAGAATGTCAGTGTGGGTCTTCTTAAAGATTCCTCTTTGATGGGTACTTTCACCATTCCACCACCAGATGTTCCACATCCATTTGTCGCCTCAATCAACATGATATCCACCTCTATTCACGAAACCCCTGTGTATTATGACCCATGGATAGTACCCAACCCTAGTGATCATCTTCGTTATTGTGACCAAATGCCTTTGAGTCCAATTGAT
>JASDQU010737588.1:38948-52029 GCA_032191745.1 Picea mariana | reverse complement strand
TTTGTCGCCTCAATCAACATGATATCCACCTCTATTCACGAAACCCCTGTGTATTATGACCCATGGATAGTACCCAACCCTAGTGATCATCTTCGTTATTGTGACCAAATGCCTTTGAGTCCAATTGATTCTGCTTATCAATCCATTCAATCGACCACCGCTTCTACCTCCTCTCTTGGTGAGTTATCTTCGGATCCATTCTGCGTCATTTTTCCTACCAACGAGATGATTATGTCTACTATGTCCATTGAAGATACTCCTTGGGACGATGGACATCATCGTTCCATTCTCTTCCTGGAACAACACACCATTGAGAGTTACCAATGGATCTCAACTTCATCGACCATTGTGGTCATTTATACCATTCTTGAGTCTACACACGATCTTTTCTACGAATGGAACTTAAGTAATATCTTACCCACCATCCCCCTCGACATATCCATTAAACCTAGAGTTGTCGAAAATGTGCACATTAGAGCGTTGTGTTCTAATGACAAAATTGTCACCTATAAATCTCTTTTTCAAGAATTTCATGACGTCTTCGCCTGGAGCTATGAATAAATGCCAGGTATTGTCCCTGACATTGTTGTTCACGAGATTATGACATACCCAAGTGCTAAACCCATCCGGCAATGACTTCGTTCAGTCCACCCACGTAAAGCAGGTGCTATCAAGCTTGATATTGAGAAACTTCTTAAAGCTATCTTTATTTACCTTGTGGCTCTAACTGATTGGGTTTCCAATCTTGTTCCGGTTAACAAAAAACAAGGTACGATCCGTGTGTACATCGATTATAGGGATATTAACAAAGCTTGTCCTAAAGACAACTTTCCCACCCCCTTCATTGACCAGATCATCGACGATTGCACCGGGAGAGAAATCTTCTCTTTGATGGATGGTTTCTCCAAATATAATCAAATCAATATCGTACCCTCTGACCAACACACGACCACTTTTATTTGTCCTTCGGGCACTTTCACCTACAGAAAACTACCCTTTGGTTTAAATAATGTGGGCGTGACTTTTCAATGTGCTATGTCTTATGCCTTTCATGATATAGAGAACATTGACCAACCATATCTCGATGACCTGCAGGCTCATTCCATGCATCGTGTCGATCATCCCACACACCTCCGAGCCATTTTCCTCCGATGTTGGTTCTATTGTATATGATTAAACCCACACAAATGTGTTTTTTTCCTAGAATCTAACTGACTTCTGGGATTTATTGTTTCACGTCAAGGGATCAGGGTAGATCCTTTGAAGGTCGAGGCGATTCTCAATCTTCCTCCTCCTTCCTCACTTCGCCATCTACAAAGTTTGCAAGGGAAGGCAACCTTTCTCCATCGTTTCCTCCCAAACTATGATGAGCTAACTCTTGGATTTACTTGACTTCTCAAGAAAGGTTCTGAGTTCATATGGGATACCACTACTAACAAAGATTTCAAAGCTTTGAAACTGTCTTTAACTAGTACCCCACTACTCTTCCCACCTGATTACAGTCGATATTATTTCCTTTATCTCGTAGCCTCAAACTATACCATCGCTATGGTTCTCGTTCAAGAGGATGATTCTCACGAAGAACATGTCATTTATTATTTGAGTCAGAGTCTCACGACTACCGAATACAAGTATTTACATGTTGAAAAACTGGCCTTGGCCGCCATCCAAGCTGTTCAACGCTTCTGGCACTATATCCTTTTACACAAGACTACTATGATTTCCAATTGCAACCCAATGCAACACATTCTTACATGCCAATTGATAGGGGAAAAATAATCCAAATGGATCATAATACCCCAGGAGTTTGACTTAGAATTCAAACGCACTAAGTCTAAGAAATCCTTGGTGTTTGCCGAGTTGATATGCGACCTTCCCTGTTCTGAGACGGAAAATGTAGCAGAGGATTCCTTACCTGAAGAATCCCTTTTTTTGATTAATTCTGATGACCTTTGGTATGGGGATATCATAATATATCTCCAGACTCAGACATTCCGTCCCGATTTGTCTAGCATTGACCACCGTCGAATACGCTACCAAGCCCGTCAGTATATTATCCTCAGTGATACTCTTTATCATCGTGGGATTGACTCCATTTTTCAACGCTGCCTCACATTTGACGAAGATGAGAAAGCCCTGAATGACTGCCATTCTCGAGCATGTGGTGGTCACATGTCTAGGTATGCTACTTCCCAGAAGATCTTACGAGCGAGGTATTTTTGGCCTTCTTTATTCAACGATTGTATAATTGCTGTCCAAAAATGCCACACTTTCCAAACCTACAACAATAAAATATGATCACACCCTACTCCTCTACACCCTGTGGTCTCCGTTGGTCCTTTTGTGAAATGGGGTATCGATTTCATGACATGTCACCCTCACTCGATCGGGGGGCATGGATACATTATTATAGACGTATATTATTTTACGAAATGGGCCGAGGCGATGCCAACATTCAAAAATACCAGAAAGACTACAACATTATTCATATTCAATCACATCATTTATCGGTTTGGTGTTCCTCAAGCTATTGTTACTGATCATGGTAGCCACTTTAGAAACTTCATGATGTTTGAACTCATTGAAAAGTTGGGTCTTCACCATAAAAACTCAGCACCCTATTACCCACAATCCAACGACCAAGTTGAAGCAATAAACAAAGTTCTCATTACCATGCTTCGACGAATGATAGGGATTCACAAAACGAGCTGGCACACGATGTTGTTTTCAACATTGTGGGCTTATCGGACATCTGTTAAGTCTACTATCGGGTTTACACCTTTCCAGTTAGTTTATGGTCTAGAAGCCATCTTGCCAATTGAATGTGAGATACCTTCTCTAAAACTAGCCGTCAAACTTCTCCCAAACACTTCTACCAAAGAAGAGAGTCTGTTGTATATCATGCATCTAGACAAAACCCGTCATGATGCCACCCTAGTTATAGAAGCCCAGAAGAAATGCATCAAAGCCCAATACAAAAAACATGTCAAGCCACACATTTTCTTCGAAGTTGATCTAGTTCTCCTTTACGAACAAGATCGGGATATGCTAGGAGCCGAAAAATTTGAAGCTATGTGGCGAGGTCCTTATATCATCAGACGAGTGTTAGAGAAAGGAGATTATGAGTTGGTGGACTATGATGGTATCCCTTTGAGTGAACCCAGAAATGGGTTGTACTTAAAAGAAGTACTATGCTTAAGATCATCTGTGCATGAGTGCTTGTATTTTATTGTATCATACTTTTTGTGTGTTACTTTAGTATGCTTTTTCATTATTTGGTCTCTACCCTCAACCGCTTATCTTTCATTGTGCTTGGTTTCTAGATGTTCGAGTCTTCACTACCCCACATTGGCTTCGTTGATGGCGCTAGTCGTAGTACTTAGAACCTTTCTTCTGTTGCATGGGAAATTTACGCACCTACAAACGAACTTATCAGTCTACGAGTTGTGTGCCTTGGTTGTGCGACCAATAATATCGTAGAATATAGCGCTGTCATCGAATTGTTGATTGATTCTATTTGGCTTGGTATCTTCCACCTGGTTATACGACTCAATTCACAACTAGTAGTACTACAGTTAAGTAATGTCTATGCTATCCGAAGTCCTACTTTATTATGGGTATATTTACGAATTTGCCTCTTGGAACATTATTTTGATTATATCGAATATCAACACATTCCTAGATGTCTAAATACATTGATTGATGCCTTATCTAATTATGTGTTAGACAAACATTTGGGACATTTATGAGCCAATCACACTTCAAATGTATTATACAACACAAAATAAGCCGGTAGAAGCCGTATATATGTATATAATGATCAAAATGTTTTACAAAAATATTTTTTCCAAAGATCAAAATATCAAAATATGAAGTCCATAGCTTCCACAAAATAGCATCACGAATGATGCTCATGATAACATACAACTTCTCGGGCTACCCTATGGAGCAGTTGATTGAGAGAATCAGACACGCCCACAATATGGCACTGATAGCGTCTCAAGATCTCCCTAATAGCGATGTCCAGGACATCCACAGTCAATCCCTCTAAGTTCTGTTCCACTGCCTCATAGTCCTCGACGTCCCATCTTTCCACTGAAGTTGCTTCTCCTCGCCTCTGAATGGGAGACGTTCCTAGAGGTCGATACGACCCCACATCTGTGTCATCAATTTTTTTTTTTGATTAGTCCTTGGATAAACATAAAAACATTTTATATAATAAAATTTGCAAAAACATTAAAAAGGAACAAAATGTGTACTTCTCACCTAAGTCACCCCAATGAGCATCCTCAGGTAGGACCAAATCCGTATCTCCTCGGAAATCCAAACCGACATATGCGTAGTCATTGATCATCAACATCTGGGGCCTCAACCAGTCAAAAAATGAATCATTATACTTGATTATAGACCTTGCTATGTGCTGAGCCATGAGGTTACACCACCTCAGCATCCTCAGATCCTGTGGGGTCGGTAAACCCCAATCTACCTGTAGTCGCAGTAGTGGGACCCTCTCGAGGAAGAATGACACCAAAAGTGACCCGTACCCAAACTGCTTCAGGTCACCCCTTCTGCACTTTGTCAGTTGCCTCTTCATACTGCATAGAACCACGTCCAACCACTTGAAAAACCGAGGCTCTGTGCGCTCTATTGCTTATTGGAAATAGCTCTGGCGAGCCATGTGTGGAGTAGCACTCCCATCCATGCGTGCAATGGTAAACAAGATAGTCCACAAGGTCAGATTTTGGAGACCCCAGATGGAAACCTTCCCGTTGCTTCTCTCCTCCTCGGGAACACAATATCAATGAACATACTCGCTCATAAGAAGTCTGCCACCTCTACCTCCACTCAGAGTAGCATGGTATTCACATCATGACAACCCCGTCAGAAAATATATATCCTTGATATCTATTGTCAGCGTGTGGACCCCTACGTGAAATAACTGTTGATCCACATCCCACATGTGGACCAGGTAATCTAACAATCTGAGTTGGGCTCTCATGCTCGGGATCCTAAATTTTTTTAAGAGCCCACATTCCTGACAATGGAATCATCCTCCTCTTGCTCTCTTTCCCTCCATTCCAAGATCGTGATGGTCAACACCTGCAATGGAGCCATGAGAAGGAATTCAACAACTTGTTTTAACCTCTTGCATAACTTTTTATTGGGTGAAAATTTACATAAAAATCTATCTTTCGGCCCTCACAGGTGAAGCTTACATATAATGTGATATTCTTGCAAGTGCTCTGAAGCTCACCTGCGAGAATCCTAGGTTCTTGTAGGCCTCGAATGGTTCACTTGTGAGAATGCCTGAGCGCATTCATCGTCCCTAAAATGGACTCAAATACCTAAAATTACCCATAAAAATTAATTTTAATCTGTGAAAAAGTTGGAAAATCAGGAGATTACCTCATTGGCTAAAACCATTTTCCAAATGACCACCTGTACCTCCCACAATCGAGCAAAGAAATTTGGAAAAAAATGAGGTATGTTGGACAAGTTTTTGGCAAAGTAATAATGAAATGGTAAAAAAGGCTTTTTCACCCATATTTATTCCCTTTTTACTATTTCTTGTTGATTTTTTATATTATTTTTATTGCTTTGCTTAAAAAACCTAATACCCTAATAGCCTTGTGAGTATGTTTTTTCCCAGATAGAGTGACTTCGAAGTCTGAACGATGGTGTACGATTATTTTTTCTTTTTTTGTCACATGTATGACTACTTTTTTAGGGTTTTTGTAGGAAAAATCTCAAGCTCAGTATTCATTCGTTCTCACACTTAAAAATACATGAGAACGCAACCAAGTATAATTTTTCTTGTCTTTTCATACTTGTCATGGTAACACGAAAACGACGAACGTAATTGAGTATCCTTTAATCTCTTTTCATGCTCCATAAAAGAAAAAAGATTGCCGAGCGATCTTGTTCTTTTCACACTTGTTAAAGTATTTGAAGAAAACGTTCGACGGGCGATAGTTTATCACTTGTTCGGTCTCGTTGAACTCATTTATGAAAAAGGAATTGGGAGAGCTCTATTTAAGTGTTTTTCAGACTTTCAAAACAAGAAAAACCCCCGAGTTTTCTATCCTTGGACTCGTTAAACAAACATCGAAAGACCCATAATGGGACCAAACCACTCCTTCCTAGGGTTCGTTAAACATACTCTGAGGGACTCATCCGAAGGATGAGCTTACATTAAAAAGCATATGTTATCCTCCTCAAGCTTGTGTAAAAATAAAGAGGTACTCACCAGAAATGGTGGGGGAAATTTTGGGNAAGCTCATCCTTCGGATGAGCTTACATTAAAAAGCATATGTTATCCTCCTCAAGCTTGTGTAAAAATAAAGAGGTACTCACCAGAAATGGTGGGGGAAATTTTGGGAAAGGGATGTGTTTTCATATTCGTATCAATGGTAGTAAGCGTTGCTCTTGAACATGACACCCCATATTCATCATTTGAATCTAGGTTGGGAAATCCATTTGTCTCTCATTCGAATTGCTACAAGGTCATATCTTGGGTCATTTTTGAGTCAGTGCTTCCAATTCCTTTGTCATGTCATTCATATGTTCAAGAGAAGTTCAAACGATCCCTCCATTGAGTCGGCCATATACAGTTGTCCATTCTTACTATGTCAGTCTTCCCTATGTCCATTTCAACTCATATTCATACTTTGATTCACCCTCAAAATCTATTAATTATTTCATGTCATTGATGGAGGATACATCAAGGCCCTCCTCTGACGAGTCTTTTTCCGTCGACTCCAACTCATTATCCAAGAATAAGACCTAGAAATCATTTAGTACCTTGGAACTTGCATGCCTTAATGGCATGTCTCTTTGCTTTCGATAGGGGTTTCACATCATCTGTCCCTGATTGAGAGATTCTACCGAGTGTTCGACTTCATCTCATTCATTCACATTCGTTCGGATTGTAATTTAGTACCTTGGGAGTCATTGACATCAATGGTGATTTCCCTCGCATTTGTTAATAGTTTTCATCAATGACCGGTAATCGAGTGGTTTCTACTATGTTCGACTTCAACACATGTAATCACATGGATAGATTCATACTTTTAGGTGACAGGATTGAAGACCCTGGGTCTCATCTTTTTGATCCAGGCTGCGATGGAGTATGTATGATTTGTATCGACACATAGATCCACTTTGTATGTCACGTGGCTATGTCTTAATTTGAGTCTTCTAACATTGATCCATAGTGTATTCCTGGTGGCTATGTAGCATTTTGACAACATGGATCCACGGTGTATGATTGGTGGCCATGGCCTACATTTATGATTTCATTCATTTGTGATCTGAGCATGGGAATGACTACCTTAGAATTGGTATTATATTATGCAGATGCTTGGTTGTTTACAGGTTTCTGATTAGGTGTGCTCCTTGTTTCTAACACACACACACGCATTTTACAAAGTATTTCGGTTGATACCAGTTCCAACCTCATACTTTGGGGGGCATTCTGTTACACATTATTTTGGTCACTCTAGTGATGTCTCTACAAGTTATGTGTCCAGGCTCTCATGAAGACCTTTTTCCTGAGAAAAGTGACTGTTGTCTTCTTTTAAAAAGCATATTTTTTAAGATGACTGTTGTCTTCTTTTAAAAATAATATTCTCGTAGGCAACCCTATACTTGGAGTGTGAACTATTCTCAGTCTGCTCTATAGGTAGGGTGCGAACCTGTTTCAAAGCTTGGAAAAGAGAAGAGGTTATGAAGGTTCTAGAAGGGAATCTTATAGAAAATGAGATGGCATTAGAATGGTTGGCATCCTATTGACTTCTCAGATTAGTGGGATCATCCCTATCCATTTAACAATCTCTCCTTCTCCTATATAATGAAAGGTTTCTCAAGGAAGAGGTTAAGCAATATTGAATGGAGAATTGATGAAACAATTGTGTGAAGAACTCTGTTTGGATTGAAGCTTGAAGACTCTATTTGTCTATCAAGTTGTACTGGATATTCTTCATGTAAGTGTAGAGAAAGTGTGTGTTGGAACCAAGGATCACTGAAAGGAATCTTGCGACATCAAGGCGATTTGGTTGTATCTTCTACTTTCATTTAATATAATACAGTGGCATGTCCCTTTCCCATAAAATCACTCTTATTTTATTGCATAAATCCTTGATCATATGCATAGGTTGACATTGAATATACTTTTCTATCTTCACTTTGGTTGGTTTGTGTTGTCTTGGACCTGATCTCACAAGAGCATCGGAGCGAAGTAGGAACAATAGAGACCTAAGGAAGCGATATAAAGGTATGTCCCTCATTCATTCTCAGTAGCAGATTCAGTGACTGCAACTTAGAGAAAAAGTCATGTTCTGTCCTGTTTTGTTCTATATCCAGGTGGATCTAGGGATATCAGTTAGTGTTTGCACCTACCAATTTATCCAATAACAACCGAGGTTTCAATCACTAGCTCTATTTTCATTAATTGCCTTTCCTCAGAGATTGAATGAGAGTTAATCCTTAGGGAGTGGCCACGTGATGTTCTTAGATAGGATTCCATATAAAAATGTAATTGCGGGGTTTCTTAGAGGTTTTTTGGGTTCATAATGATTTTGGGTCTGAAATTCACCATATTTCTCCACATAACACATTTTCCATACCATGGTTTCAATTGCGGGACTGCTCAAGAAACTTATCGCCTGAGCATGTTGCATCCCTGCAATGGACTATGGCCATAGGTCTGGTCCTAATCTGTGATCTGAGCACACCCACTATATTTAGTGCCACTGCCAAGCTTAATCACCCACCAACTTTAGTATTTGCCAAAAAGCATGCCTTGGGATGGGGTGCTACTTTTGGTGCTGAACAATAACAACTCTCAGAGGATGATCTGATGTGGAGGCCTGCCGTCACCATGTTCATATGTCGCAGATGGATCGGTGACATGTGTCACTCAAAAATAGGCAGAAATCATGTCTAAAACACTTGAAATGAGTGCCATGTGTGAACACTAGACGAATGCCACATGTCTGTGCCGACAACTTCCATGAACTTGGTGCTCTAGGGCTTGGGCACTAGCTCCTTTTCCTTTCATTTCACATGGATTTGGTGATCTGATGATGTATGTCTTCCTGAATCAAACGACTGAGAATTAATTCGGGTCACCGGACTCTGGGGAAAAAAAATCTCAAACCTCCTCTGCCTTCAACTGCTTTTACCTAGAGCTATGGATTTGATAATTCCTGTACCTCTTGAGATCGACGCCTGAGATCCTTTTCGTGAATCTGGGCTTCATACTCCTCAATATTCAAACTTTATTTGCCTCAAGAAAATTCACTGGAGTTAGGGATCTAACGATGCGTGACTTCTGGATTTGGACGACCGAGATCCACTTCAGGTCTCTGGGCTCTGGGAAAATCAAAACTCAAATCTCGTTTACCTTTTGTGATTTTACCCGGAGCTATGGATCTGATGACACGTGGCTCTTGTTGATCAATGACTCAGATTCACTTCGGGCCTTTGACCACTTCGACACTTCAGGCACTTCGGGCGCTTCAGAACTTTGGGCATATAGATCAACAACTCCCTACTGATTTTGAGATCAATGGTCCATGATTGCTTCAGGAGTTCAGGCTTCGACTCTCCGAAAGTTTTATGCACTTCTCACTTCAAAACTCCCGAAGCTCATTTCCCTGAATGCTTGGATTAGCTACCACATGTCCCCTTTAAGATCAATGGCTCGTGATCGCTTCAGGACTTTGACTCTTTTTATTGTGCTATACTTCGTGCAATTATGAAACCTTGAATACCTGGGGGTTGCTAATCCAATATTCACAGGGGATCCCCACCATCACAAAATGGACTCGCCTGTTGCTTGTGATTCAAGTGTGAAATAAACTGTTCTGAAATTTGCACTTCACGCTCAAGGTTACAACCTGTGTGAACAAGGACCTGGACAATTTTGTTCTAGGCTTGGGAAAACATGGAGAACGGTGACTGAAACAAATGAGGCAAGTGATCGTCCTCAGAGAAAAACAGAGGGGCTTGGGGTCAAGGTTTCACTCAGGTAATATACTCAAGGAAAACTAGGATGCACAAATGAACAAGGGCAAGTAGAGAACAATTTACAAGCCGAAAGGGGGAAAACTTGAGATTTGTCCTGCGAAAAGGAGAGAGACAAGGAAAAATTACAGACCTAGGTACCAACAATGAACACATACAACTCCATACAACATTATGTGATAACAGATAGGGTAGCATAAAGAATCTGTTCCATTGGTGTTTTGGTCTTGGAAGTCCCCTCGATTTTCAATGGATTTTCTTTTGGGGGTGTTGTTTCTCCTTGAGGTTTTTTCCTTTTATATTTATACAGGTTTTATGAACTATGATATTCCTTTAATTCATCAATTTTGATTGGAGTGGAGAGGGTGTTAGCACTGAGATTCACCCTCAGATTGCGGGAGGATAAGCCCAATACCCATCATATTTTTTTGGTGGATATTGGCTCTATATGAGTGGAGGTCAATGGAAAAAATTCAATATATGAATGATGTTCAACACAGAACTAGACAAGAAATTCACAAGGAAGTGAGGGCCACATTAAATTTAGTCATTGAATTGAGTTTAAGTGTGAGAAGAGGGAAGACTTAGTGAGAAAGGTGAACAAGACTACTATGAGCATCATGCTTTCAAGCATCTTGGAGAAGAAAAACCCAGACTCAAGATCACTCTTGAGCTCAATCTTTAGACACTGAAATATGTCCAAACAACACAGTCAAAAGAGCACAATGATCAAACCTACATCACAATGTAGCTACAACAACTCGAGTAGATCCTCCATGCCTGAGCCATTCAGTTTAAGAGGTAAAAAGATAACAAGGGAGCTGACTAAAACTAGTCATGATACCACTGTAATCAAACCTACATTACAACAACATAACAACCCTTGACTCGATCCTCCATGCCCGAGTGTTTTAGCACAATTTTTACAGAGAGATGAAAAGAAGCTGACTTCTATTAACATGAAAGTCTCAAATTTGGTACATAACTAGAGAATAGTCCTGGAATCAAAAAATTACAAAATAGGGAGCTCTTCTCAACCAGTTGATGACCTTAACAAAATATCAAAACTATCTATTTATACTTAGAAAAATACGCCACTACCAAGAGTGTGACCTAGTCACTAAAATCAAAGATTTGTGTCAGCGAGTTCTTCTGTCAAAATGAACATGCACCCCTATGTCAGACGCGAGCTCAGTTTGACATGGGTTTTGCAGGAAAATCTTCCCACAGGGGTACCACAAAATGACGGTTCAGTCCCCACGACCGAGCCTTCTATGCCTTCCATTTATGAAGTGAGCTGAGGTTTCAACCACTAGCTCTATTTTCATTAAATACCTTTCCTCAGAGATTGAATGAAAGTTAATGCTCAGGGAGAGACCACATGTTTCTCTCAGATAGGATTCCATATAAACATGTAATTACAGGGTGACTCAGAAGTGGTTTGGGTTCAGACTACTTTTGGGTCCGTAATCCACCATATTTCGCAACGTAGCACATTCTCCATACCATGATTTCAATTGTGGGATTGCTCAAGAAAATTATCGCTCGAGCATGTTGCATCCCCACAATGGACTATGGCCATAGGTCTAGTCTCGATCTACGATATGAGCACACCCACTAGATTTAGCGCAATTGCCAGTTTAAACGCCCGCGACATTTAGGATCTACCAAAAGTGTGCCTTGGTATGGGGCGTTAATTTTGGCACTGAAAAATAACAAATCTCGAAGGATGATATGATGTGGAGGCCTGACGTCACCATGTTGATATGTTGTGGATAGAGAGGTGACATGTGTCACTCGAAAACAGGCAGAAAGCATGTCTAAAACGCTTGAAATGAGTGTCATGTGTCAGCCCTAGACGAATGCCACGTGTCTGTGCCAACGACTACCATGAAATTGGTGCTCCAGGGCTCTGTTAAGCCCTAATATTGGCTCATTACCCCTTAATTGGGGCATATTATATTAGTAATTTTATTTTATTTATGTCAGCTTTAGGCCATTAGTTGTAATTATACCTCCTATTCTCCTATATATATACCAAGGAGACATTTTCAGTTTTGAATCATCTTTTACTTGAACATTTAAGTGGGGTAAAAGGAGGTTTCCCCCTCGAAGAGGCTTATTATCTGAAATTATCTCTTTTTCAAGCTGTTGAGTAATTTTTCTTAGGTTTTTCTATGCTATATTGATATTTGGTTCTTAACATATGGTATCAGAGCTCAAGGTCTTGGGGTTTTTCTGCTACATTTGAGACACCTTATAATTTTCGTTATAACTTTTTTTTCTACAATGTTTCAGAAGGAACAGATTGGAGGATATTTAGTAAATGGATCAAGGTATGTTGGGTTCAAAATTCATCTCCCGAGGCATTATAACTTAGGAGATACAACCTGTACAAGATAGGGTTATGGAATCATCCTGAACTGAGTCATTGCGGAATGCTCACTATAAAATTTTTTTTGTAATGTTTCAGACACTAAAATATGAAGGCCATTTATAGAAATTAGTAAGGTATCTTTGGTAAAAAGTTCAGCGTAGGTATCTGACTAGTCCTATTGAAGGTGTTCCAGGTAAAACAATCATACCTTCTTCCTAGAGTATCCAAATTGAGTGGGACCGGTTTCATTGGATCGTGGACAGTTTGTAGTATTGTTGGTGTGAGTTTCCAAATTTTATATCAGTTATGTTGTGCGCAACATGCTATACAAGTGAGATCTCCTGGAAAGGAAAAAAATCGGAAAGTTGTGGGGAAGTTACCATAAATTCCACTTGGCACATCCAATTTTGATCAGACCTATGCCATTGTAAAGAAGAAATATTAGAGAACTACATAAAAGAAAGTTTCATACCCAGAAGGTCCGAAACTTGGGAGATACAACCGAAGAAATATTTTCTAGCAGAACCACCTCAAAATCAAGGTTCAAAAGTGATACTTGGCCAACATGCCACCAAAAAAGGGAACTTCTACACCAAATAAGCCTCCAGAAAATCCTACTTGGACTCTTGATGAAGGTGAAGAAATGCATAGGGACATAAATGAACTACAAAAGAAGAT
>JASDQU010737588.1:21780-33111 GCA_032191745.1 Picea mariana | reverse complement strand
TATGGTCAACTAATAATCAAAGAGAATACTAAAAATTCAAACAACCAATATGCATGCAAACGGGCTAAAGTGGTTGAGCGACCTCCCTTGCTAAAGAAGGTATGTCTCATCCAAGAGGGACTTGAGACTCCCTGCTAAATTTTAGAGGTAACATAATCAGTTATAAGGGCCCTCATGGGCTTAACAACCAGTCGGTCAGATTCCCCTGGAGAGGTAATCCTCCATAAAGGCTGTGTGTTGTTCGACCCTTATCTGACTCAGGGTACAAGCAGAATAACCCTTGCAAGTAACCTATGAGATACCTAAGTCAAGAAACTAATAAACCATTGTATAACGAATTCACAGGCGAGCAGTCGTAAGTCCATATCACCATATGGGTAGGGCAGAAAATCCTGAAACCTTGAAAGCACCACCTCTCACAGAGGTATGGGCACTAGCAAGATCCCCAAATATGAATAAATCCATAGAAATATCTTTGATGCTAGGTGAGTATCTAGGGGTTATCCCTTCAACTAACTTCGCGTGACCTCGTGATTAAATTCGGTGTGAGCAGAGCCTCTTGATATTACCAATTATACAATGGACTTCTCAACTCCCTGTCTTAGACACATATGTTGATTTAATTTCCTTGGAGAAGTTTACTCACAAAATCCTATTCCAAGGTACTAAATCCTAAGCTAGTTTGTGCACCCTAAAAATAAAATCATGACTAATCAATTTTAGTTTAAAGCGTAAATTTTATTGGCCGTGGTTACTCAAAAAGGAATGGAGGTGAAACTCATGGTGTTATGACTCTGCCAGAAAATAAATATGGATATAATGCAAAGTCTATCTTTAAATTTTCAATGAATGATATGCTAATAAAGGCAGTGCAGTCTTCAATTTTAAATCTACAATCCATAAGTAAAATATGATCTTTCACTACATGGGCTAAGCTAACGAAAAAATTCAAAGACAAAAATGCCAACCAATGCAAAATGCCTATTTTTTTTGTATTTTCAATATTCTAGAAAGAAAATGCATGGATTGATAAGCAACTTGACAGATGAATTATACAGTGTATAAAAGTAGTAACTCAAGCAGAATACCAGGCAACCAAGCAAACAACCCAGAAACCAAGGATGAATTAAAAATAGAAAACAAAGAGAAAGACTACGCCCAAAAATTCAACTCCAAACAAGCTTCCTCTCATCCCAGATAATCTCAACAGGCACTACAAAGAACTAAGAAGACTCAAAAATCTTTAAATCCTAACCAATAATCACTCAACCAAGCAAACAAGCAAGGGGAAGTGGTATACGCAACTATTCAATAGAACAACGCATATACACGCCTCTTGTAGTGAGACAACAGACATGTATACATGGCTGTCACGGAAAAAGGGGCGTATATTCTTTAAAACAAGGCCAGGCAAGTGTAAAAGGTTGAAAAATCAGACTCAGAGTGAACATGATCTGTCAAGCAGTGATACGACAAGAAACATAAAGGAAAAAGAGAAATGTAAGAAGAAAAAGTACTTCAACCCTTAGAAGGAAGATCTCTCCCCAGTGGATTCACCATTTCTGTTACAAGGGAAAAACTCTCTATGGCCAAGTGTAAACCACAAAAAATAGGTATGACTGTAGAAATCAACTCAATTCCAACATATTCTATATAAACTAATGTTCAATATAAGAAAGAGGCCTACCTCTATCCAACGTTTGATGATGTTCCACCATTGAGCACTTTGACCCAAAGCTTTATACCTATGAGAAGTTCTCAAAAAACAAGCAAAGCAAGTATATAATGATGATATGAAAGGGGTTAGCACATCAGATAACATAATCCATTAATAAACCTTAGAAACATGCCCATGGATAATAATAATATATTTGCAAGATACCAATAGGACGGGAAAGGAGTATTGCTATCAATAATTTATCCGCAGAAGCGTCAACATTACGGACTTCCATGCCAGCACGGTTTGAAACCAAGAAACCAAGTTCCTTCCAACTGGATCCCCACCACTTCAATTTTCCACCAAAGGCAAGCTCATGAGAAAGAGGCAAAGAGGTCCTCTTAATAATAAGGGAAGAGCTTGGGGGCTAAATGCTATGTTCAGACTTGAGGGACAAAGGGATGCAGACTCAATATGAAGTAATTTCTCCAGAGTAACTTTGCTCTCAAATTTGAATGCTTTATCCTTCTTTTCCATAGTTCAAAATTGTGCTCTTATAGCCTCTAGAATGCAACTGAAGGGACAAGTCGGAACGTTTCCAGTATATGGAAGGCCAAGGATCAGAGATCTTTTGTCGTGACATGGAAACTCGAGCTCATTTTATATTTTCTGGCACAAATCCTGATATACACGAGCTGTAATGGAGCAACATGCATATACACATCTTGCATATAAGTTAGGGAGTGTATATGTGGAAAAATGTATACTTTTAGCTCTGGATTCATCAAAAAAGGGATGAAAATTATGCATAGGGAAATGGAAAAAGGTCCTTTGTGCAAGATAGCAATGGTGAGGCAAATCTTGCTATAACAGGGACAAGGATCCTAATCTTTTGGATCTCATGCTCAAAGCTAAAATAGGAAGGAGGCTTTAGAATTTCCTTCACTTATGGGATAAGGATTTTGACCATTAATGGGGGGTCTTGCACCTTCCTTTATTTATTGTTGTCTTCCACCTCTTTAGTAGGATTCTCAGTTTTGGTAGGCTGTTCAAAAATATCAATCTTCCCCTATTTCTTTTTTGACCTCAGATTATATCTATTTGGATTGTTGCTGGCCTTTTCCCCTTTTCTCAACTCATTTAATTGACTATCCATGAGAGACTCCTCATATGCATTTTGCGTTAAATGAGGAAATGAGGACACGTCTCCAAGACAATGAATTTTAGGATCAATCTCATCTTCCTCTCCTTCTTCACCAGTAACAAGGTTATTTTGGAGAGGAGATTGAATTTTCTGATCATCTCTACCTCTCTTTCTTTGATCTCTTTGGATGATTTGGGGGGCATTGTTTGGTCTTTTGAAGCTACCCCTATTATCAACATTTTGGGGATACCTATTGCTCTACTTGGCTTCCAAATTCAACCTTTCCACCTCATCATAAAGTGATTTTATCAGCCTGGCACTTTCATCTTCTGGGGGGTGGGAAACAAAGGAATCAGAGGTTGAAGCTTCAGATTTACCTCTTCTCCTGTCTCTATCAGATTTTCTCTTGAGTTTGTCTACTGCCAGTAGATTAGATTCTACTTCAAGGGATACATCTTGCATATGAACCAACGAGGTGTCCCTTCTCTCTCTCAATAGGAGGCAAAAATTGGGGTCAAAAGCACTAGCATAGGTAACCTTGGCTGAGGTTTCAATAGGTTTTATTTCAAGGGGAATCTTACCATACATCCTATTGAATCTTTTTGAGAAATCTGAAACAGATTCCACTTCTTTCCTCTTAAGCACCCCAAACTCCATAATATAATAGAGAAAATTGTTTTTATCCCCCGAATGTCTTAAAAATGTATCATCGAGGGCTTGAATCCCATCAATAGATTTGAGGGCCAAGCCCTTGAACCATATCTTATCCTCAACATCGAGGCTATGAACAAAAAACCTCATCCATACATCTTCGTTTATAATGACACAATTATCTGCAAAACTGTAAAAGGATTCAAGGTTTTCTTCAACAGTTATGCTTTCTTCCCCCGTGAACTTGGGAAACTCTTTAAGGTAGCCTTTGGCCGAAATATTATTCAAAGATTGAGGTAAGATGAGAGGGGAGTATCTAGTAGCCACGATGTCATCCATCT
Source organism: Picea mariana (assembly GCA_032191745.1). Classification (NCBI taxonomy): domain Eukaryota; kingdom Viridiplantae; phylum Streptophyta; class Pinopsida; order Pinales; family Pinaceae; genus Picea; species Picea mariana. The sequence goes on along the minus strand of JASDQU010737588.1, from coordinate 29,318 downwards.
TGTCTCTGGGTGGATTAACACCTGCCATTGGGATGTGAACTGGAAGAGAAGCAGGGGGAGATGGATTTTGGATAGGTAAGACTGGGACTAAGCTCCTGGGAGGAAAAGGAAACGATTGGGTATTGGGGGAAAAGGCTACGGGGCTCGAGGAAACAAAGGTTTCTCCTTCTGTAAATGCTACAATTTTAATAGGAGGAGGAGTAGTAAAGCCCGGAGTGGGAAAGTCTTCCAAGGTTCTAGGTCTAAACCGCTGTACGACTTCAGGGGAAATAGGGGTGTCAAATATTTCTCCTTCCACACCAAGACTAGGAGGAGAGAAATTAATAGGAAAACTCCCAAAATTTAAATTTCTTGAAACTCCAATAGACGGTATAACAGGTGAATTAGAAACAACTATTGGAGTTTTTAAATAGGGATTAAGAAAATTACCAGCATCACCTGGTACAATAGTTGAAGTACCTTCCTGAGGGGTCTTTCCTTTTCTTATAATTTTCTTTGGGTCAGCTTCAGGTGTTGCTAGAAGAAACTATGCAGTAGACCTCGTGTGTCTGCCTTTCAGAGCCACAACTGAAACTATGGAGTTGCCAAGTGCAAGTTGCAATATTCAATGGTACTGATATCTGATGCACCTTCAGAATAAAAAATGATTTGTCGTTTTCTCCCAGGGAAATGTCTTCAATTCCTTCCCCTGCAATGACACCAAGAATGTTAGCACTGAGATTCACCATCAGATTGCGGGAGGAGAAGCCCAGTACCCATCAGAGTTTTTGGTGGATGTTGGTTTTATATGAGTGGAGGTCAATGGAAAAAACTCAATATATGAATGATGTTCAACACAGAACTGGACAAGAAATGCACAAGGAAGTGAGGGCCACATTAACTTTAGTCAGTGAATTGAGTTTAAGTGTGAGCAGAGGGAAGACTTAGTGAGAAAGGTGAACATGACTGCTATGAGAACTAGGCTTTCAAGCAACTTGGAGAAGAAAAACTCAGACTCAAGATCACTCTTGAGCTAGAGATTTAGACACTGAAATATGTTCAAAAAACACAATCACAACAATACAATGATCAAACCTACATCACAATGCAGCTACGACAACTCGACTGGATCCTCCATGCCTGATCCATTTAGTGTAAGAGGGAAAAAGATAACAAGGGAGCTGACTAAAACTAGTCACTATACCACTGTAATCAAACCTACATTACAACAACAAAACAACCCTCGACTGGATCCTCCATGCCCGAGTGTTTTAGTACAGGTTTTATAGAGAGATGAAAAGAAGCTGACTTCTATTAACATGGAAGTCTCAAATTTGGTACATAACCAGAGAACAGTTTTTGCATTGAAACATTACAAAATAGGGAGATCTGCTCAACCAATTGACGACCTTAACAAAATATTAAAACTGTTTATTTATACTCAGAACAATACGCAACTACCAAGAGTATGACCTGGTCACTACAATCAAAGATTTGTGTCGACGAGTTCTTCTGTGAAACTGAACATGCACCCCTCTGTCAGACGTGAGCTTAGATCGACATGGGTTTTGTAGGAAAATATGCCCACAAGGGTACCACAGGCTGATGGTTCAGTCCCCACGACCGAGCCTTCCATGCCTTCCATTTATGGAGTGAGCCGATGTTACACATTATTTTGGTCACTCTAGTGATGTCTCTACAAGTTATGTGTCCAAGCTCTCATGAAGACCTTTTTCCTAAGAAAAGTGACTGTTGTCTTCTTTCAAAAATCATATTTTTAAGATGAGTTCACAGGATGCCTATGTTATAGGGTGGGAAAATCCTTGATTCTCGCAGACAACCCTATACTTGGAGTGCGAACTGTTTGCAGTCTGCTCTATAGGTAGGGTGCGAACCTATTTCAAATCTTGAAAAAGAGAAGAGGTTACGAAGGTTCTAGAAGGGAATATTCTAGAAAATGAGGTGGCATTCGCATGGTTGGCATCCTACTGACTTCTCAGATTTAGTGGGATCATCCTCATCCCTTTTGTTAGCAATAAACAATGCACTAGCATTTTTTAAAGAATGATGCCTAATCTTGTAGGGAAAATTTGACTAGCTTCCTGAGCTCCAAATTCAGATTTGAAAGAACCATTGGAAAGCTCAGGATTTCTAGATGTCGATAGACTATTCAAGCATGTAAAACAGACTCTCCATGACTAAGAAATTTGATTTAGAAAAATATGCACTTTCACCAGCTAACCCGTCTTGAATTTTACTAGTTAGCTGGTGAAAGCTCCACCTTTCACCAGCTAAGGATTGGATTTTCGGGTAAATTAGCTGGTGAAATCCTATCACGGCTAGAATAACCAAATTTTTGCCCAGATAGAGATTTTTTGAGTTTGAATGGTTTGAAACCACTTCAAATGGACAGGTGTTGAATTATCAAGTCTAATTCAAAGGCTAGTTTTGAGCGATAATGTCAAAAAGAGGTTTTTCAACTACATTTGGCATCTTTTTCAAAGGCAGAATATTAGGGTTTTTGCACGCTTCACCAAATTCGAATTTTATCTTTGGAGAACCAAATCAAATAGCCTTGGGAGGCTAAAACTGCACTTCATCAAAAATCTACTACTCTTAGATATGGATTGATCTCATCTTGAGGATCTCTTCCTAGTTTTTTGTAAATATAGTTTACTTTCTGTTTTTAGAATATCAGATCCATTGTTTTAGTATCTGAGAACTATGATGTAAAGATATAAAGCTACAGACTTAAGATAGACACTAGGTTCAATCCTGGATACACTTTTGGCTATGTACTTTGACTCTGTTTTGTTATAAGAATCATAGTCTCCTTTGGTTACTACATATCAGTCTTGCTCACATATTTCACTGCTCTGTATTTAATTCTGTTCAGTTTAGTTATTCAGATCTGTTATCTTCTGATATAGCTCATGTATATGAATTAGATCTTTCTTTACCTTCTTGTATGACCCTGCATCATTGTACTTGGTTATCTTGAATGTTATTCTTCACATCTTAATTATCTACTGTAACTGATATCTGGTCTCTCAAAGAACTGATTTATTTAGATGCATAACAAGTTGTCCTTTTCTTAGAGTTCTTAGTTATTCCATTGTTCCACACATACTTTGATTATTAAATTTCTTAAGTTACCAAGCATTATTAGCCTACAACCCTAAGGAGTTTCTTAGAGTGATAACAAATTGGCACCATTGCCGGGGACAGGAGATTGAAGCCCAGCTTCCTTGGGAGACGACAAGATCTAGCTTTGATGGTAGACAAAGCTTGGACATCATTTGGTTGTAATTATCTATCTGGTGACTCCATGAAGGAAGAATTCAATGGCGACTCCATTGTTCAGAAAATTGTTGGTGACTCCACTGGTATGACATGAACCAGATCTTTGCTAAGAGGTATGCATTCTGTGATTTTTCAAAAATTGTTGGTTTCCCTAATCCAGTACCTAGTAGAGATGAATGGGAAAACAGTCTTCCTATATTTCAAGGAGAAGAGTGGGAAGTGCCAACTAAACATTTGCTAGACTTTCATGATTACATGCATCGGTTGCAAGTTGTGCATGAGGATGCTCAGATTTGACTATTTTGTTTTTCATTAGAAGGGATTTCTTGTGATTGGTACCGGTCTCTGCCTATTACTAGTATCTTCTCTTTAGATGATTTTCATGCTGCCTTCCATGTGTTTTGTAAAGGCATATTTTCAAATGAATTTCTATTTCTTGAATGTTGTCATGAGTTTATTTTGCTGTATAAAGATCCCAACATTCGGGAAGACTTTGATGCAGCAGAAGATACTCTTCATCATGATCAAGAGATCAATGATCCACACTATGATAACCTTAGTGATGCTTTAAAAAATATACCAAATGCATCCACTATCTTAGATTGTTATGCAGATCAAATTGTTCCCTTTGAAAACTTTAAAGATGATAAGCAGATTGATAAATCATAAATTGAAAGTTTTGGATCTACAACAAAGGTTGAGCTTCCTACATGCAACATTGAGATCGGTAAAGGCAACTCTCAACTTCCGGATTTACAAACCAAGGGAAGTTGTCCCAACCATGAGGAACAAGATTTTCAGAAAACATCTAATCTTCAAGAAGGACAGCCAGAGGATTACATTTCCCCTTATGTACTTTAAATGTCAACATCAAATGAGAAATATGAATATGATGAGCAAAGAGATGATCAAAGATTAGATGATGAAGGCATCCCTCAGTTTTCAGTTCTGCAGACAAAGGGGAATTGCAGCGGATACAAAGAGGGAGATAGTGTGCTGAAAAGTTCAGATCAATAGTTGAGCTTGCATTCTTCCTTGACAGAAGGAGAACAATTTGCATTCATCATTGAGACTAGTGCTGACAATCAACGGTTGCAACATAGTCAATTCGACNTAAGCAACATAAATGTCCAAATATTTCTGTCAGATGAAGGTTGGTCTTGTCATCTTTTCAAATTGCATTACCATGATCTATGGTTTCTTTTATCTTTTGGGAAAAGATCAATCATGATATTAGCAAGTCAATTACTTTCTTGGTTTCTTTGGAAATTTAGTTTTACTTGATCAATCTGCCTCTACTGGTTAGTGTAGGGATTGATAGAAGAATAAGATCTTTTCTTTGAGAAAGTAGATTACTTTCAGTTTTCTTAATTAGGCAAAGAGACTCCCTTTTCACCCTTAATGGCTCGATCTGGATCATCCCTCCATGCTGCGGCTACTCAGTCAACCTTGAGTCATCTATCAAACTCTTAGGTGTTTATTACAGATTCAGAGAAATTTTATTTTTTCCCAAGGCAGTTTTTCTGGGTTTTCACCAGCTTATTGGTTTTGAAACTCGCTAGTTAGCTATTGAAAGATTTCTTTTTCACCAGCTAAAGGGGCATATTCAGGGAAAATTAGCTGGTGAAACCTATTACATGACAACAAGGTTGTATTTTTTCCCAGATTTGACTTTTTCTCAACCAATTCTTTCGAGGTTGGTTTCTAAAGATGCAGAGATCCTTGGAGAGCAGTCAGAAAGATCAGAAGGTTTTGAGATTTGGTTCATCTAGATGCACAATAAAAAATAGGAATCATGAAAACCATTTCAGATAAGCATCAGGTAGCAGTCTTTCTTGGGAAAGGTGGATTACAAAAGAAAATTGGTGTAAATATGGCTTTACAGTCTTTTACAGGCCACAGAGGTCCTGTTAGTGATCAAAATGAACTGGTAAATTGAGAGCATTTTTATCTCTCTATCTCTTTGTAAGACTCATTTTTCCTCTCAACCTTCGAAAATCTCTTGCTTGAGATTTCTTTACCTCTAAGCTTCTCAACCTGCAATACAAAAGATACAAATAAATGTCATTCCTTGTATGTCTTTCATACAAATTTCCAAAGCTAAATTCATGAATCAAGATATACATTAATCCACAAGTCAAGCTTTAATTTTTTAAGCCACCTATCATTATACTAAAGCTAGCCTATGAGTTGTCTAATCCCTAAGTTATGAGTCAACGTATAAGGCCCAAGCCAAAGCTGAGTCCTCAAGCCTAATCTCGAGTCAAACTATAGTCACAAGCCCGATTCTTATGATATGCTACAAAATCACATAAAACCCAACGCTGAGTTAAATAATAAACCATGAGTTCCTATCCTATCCACTTCATCGACAAGTGTCGATTATCAATTTTTGTAAGCATATCATGTAATGATTGACGCAGATGCCAATTTTGTAAATAGTGAGTTTTATTTCACTAACAACCAAGTCGATACGTTGAGTCCACGTATCTACAGGTGTCAAGGTTTGATATATTGTAGGCACAAATGGATTTGTAAGTATTTGATAATTCATTATGGAAAACATCTAATCACCAAGAGATCCAAAAACATATGGATTTGTGCAGAGCTGCAGGTTTCAAAGTCACAGGTGTCAAAGATTTGTATGTTAGCCCAGTTGCTAGATGTGAATTCAATCATGAGCAATCCGAGTCTGAAGATGTTGTGCATAGATTTACAGTATATTAGTGATGCGTTATAGGAGATAGGGAATTTGTTGGAGAAAACAAGAATGCAACTCAAGCTTAGCAGGGCGGAACAGTTCATTGTGACTATCTTCATTGGATCGAAATACTATGTCATGATATGATTGTACACATCCCACATCATATTTCACAGGAGACAAGACTGTAGTGCGTATGGCTATGGTAACTTTGTCAAGGAAATCAAATTATGAAAAACCTTTCCTGGGGACCCCTGTCAGGCAAAAGAATGGCGAATGGCATTGTTCTCGTCAAAAAATTCAAGTGAAAGAAGTTGAGGTTTGCGATTGTGAGCAGTGTATAACACCTAATGTGTACTGTTTGCTTGCCCATTTGATGAATTTTTTTGGTCATACTTCATATGGAGATGGATACAAGCAACTGGCTGAAGTTCTTTCTACACCAAAAAAGTTGCCACCTGCTATTATCAAAGTTCTTTTGATTCTTCTTACGAGGACTGTAGATTTTATATCCGATGAAGGGGTGTATATTTTTCTAGAGCCTTGTAATGTTACACTGAGCCATGTAGTAGATTGTCTTGAAAAGGATGTTGATGCACTGAGTGATAAGACCAGAAGAGACTCCTTTGGTACGTTGTCCATGATCTTGAGGCACTTGCTAAAAAAATAAAAATTGCCTGGGGTTCATCTGCTGAAAATGCTGAAAATGTTGTCAGCATAGTTCAGAGAAGAATAGTTGAATGAATGCTGGGATTCCAGTATTTTAACAAGAAATTTAGTGCAGTACGAGAGATCAATAAATTTCTAGAGAATGCTCGCTCTATTGCTTCCAGGGATAATGGAAAGTCAGTTTTGACAAAAAAATTTGAAGCAGATTTAGAGTTCAAGCCAACGATTGAGGAATATATGATTAAAGATATAGACATGTGACAACCCAAATTCGTTGATGATAAGATGGCCAAAAATTCCATATTTTCCAGAAATTCTAGACATCTTGGAAACAAATTAGTTTGTTTCAGATTTTATTATGATTTAGTTTTCCATAAAGTTAGCAAATAGTTATTGTTCTTTTTTCTATTTAAAATAGGCTTTGTAATGGAAAAGGGGAAGACCGAGGGGGCTAAGGGTTGTAGCTTCTAGGAGTGAAATAGAAGAAGTCTTTGCCAAGTTTTATGATGGTAAAAACACAAAGGTTGGAACAGTCATAGCTATAGATACAGGACACGAACAATCTACTGGAGCTGATTGAAAAGAAAAAACTCAGGAACAATGTAAAGCTACAGAATTAAGATAGATGAGAAGCCGATCTTTGTGATTACTTCTCAACTGGAAAAGATAAAGCTATAACCCTTAATCATTCATTAAAAAGGTTTTGAGCCATGGGCTTATAGGAGGAAGAAGATCTTTGATATCTATATTCATCATGGCTAGGCAGCCAATATCCAGATTTGTGGCAATATATATTGGGTTTTGGTACATTTTATATTAGAGGACCTAGGTGGTTGGCTCAGTCTTCTAATTCAATATGGATCAGTTATCTTCTGAAAATCTTCTT
>JASDQU010737587.1:88296-147108 GCA_032191745.1 Picea mariana | reverse complement strand
GTGCTATCATTTATTCCATGAAAATTGTCCAAGTGATGAGTGATTTTGATCCAGGTGGATATCAGTGGCCACCCACATTTTCCAACTGGCTCAAAACAACTTTCTGACAATTTTGGCAATTTACTATTTTTAGCAGGTTTTAACTTCCGGGGCCATTTTGAGGGCCTAAATGAGGATTTTTCAAGATCGAGGTTCTCAACGATAGTTGAAGGCATTATTAATCCCCCAAAATAAATATCCTCAATGATACCTTTCCAACGAGCTATCATACTCCTAAAACGGAGATCGTATGCAAAAGTTACAACCCCAGGAAGTTGATGTACTAGCTTACCCAAACGGGGCCCACATGACTTTTGGTGTTTCATCTCCTAGGGTTAGGTTTTTGGATGTCTACAAATTTTGACATTATCGTTTATTGTAAAAATGCCTTGAGAGCCTCATTGTAATCATCTTCTTGCGAATGTGAGTAGCCGTCACATCTCTTCTCAGAGATAAGCTCCCACCATTCTAGCGAGTCTTTCACTCTATATTTTTATAGTCTCTGTACATTTCTTTGATTAATAGAAATCGTGTATTACTGTATATCTGTGTTTATGGTTGCATCTCTAATACCTTTTTGTTATATTATTGAATATCTTCAATATCTCTGTGCATTTCTTTATTGCATCTCCGCTCTCATTTCATGTTGAAAATAATTCGGATCAGTGGTATCAGAGCAGGCTGCTCTTGATCGTTTTTTCAGTGCATGTCCCCGACGAGGTCTGAGTATAGCAAGTTGGGTCTTGAGCTTGTCTCTCTTGAAGACAATCGCGCTCGCACACCCAAGAAACCCTCAATGGTGGAAGAAAAAAAAAATGAAGGAGCAAACGATCCTATCAATCTGTTGCTTGAGAAAGCTCTCATGCGACAGAGGGATGAAATGATGGAGAATTTTTTCCACATCCTTCAACGCCTACCGATAGCATCAGGCACATCTTCATCAAGCGACCACTTTGGAGGCACCTCGCCTTTCAAGATACATGTTAACTTTGATATTCCTGTATTTGAAGGACAGAGAGATGCATAAGCCCTAGAAAAATGGTTAACTCTACTAGAAGGTTATTTCTCTGTTCACAATTTTTTCGACAAAGAAAAGATCACCTTCGCACTCCTTAAAGCTCTCCCTCATGTCAAACATTGGTGGGACACTTACTAGGAGAAAAGTTCCACAGAGGAGTCTGGAATATATGGGGCCGATCCCAGTTGGGAATTTTTTTGTGGATGTGGTAAAGGAACGGTATTACCCTGTTGGCAACTATGAGGACCAGTACATGAGATGGACCGCATTGCGGCAAGAGAGGGGCCAAGAAGTTCCAGAGTTCACCAATACCTTCCATACCTTGCGCACCAAGTTGGGTATCAAAGACTCCGAGCGACATTGGTTCTGAAATATCGTGGGGCTCTACACAGATACATCTAGACTGAAATGGATTTTCTAGACATCTCATCACTTGGTGCTTCTTATCAATATGCTATTAAAATTGAGTAGAAATTTAAGCACCAGAAGAAATGGGAGTTCGGTTCTGCAAATCCACAACAACCAAAGTATGACAAAGACGGCCCTAACAAACAGTTTCCCAAAAACCAGTCCAAGACACAGGAAAATAAGGGTCACGGGAAGACAAAGAAGGACACCAGAAAATGGTGCGAGTTCCACAAAATCCCCTAGCACAACATCGATGAATGTTGCTCAAAACAGTCATTAGTGGATGAGATCAAAGACAAAGAGTTGAACCTTGATTCAGAATCTAATTCTGAAAATAATGGTAAAGGAAAGATCGTTGACGCGAACCCCACTGCTATTGTCGCTACCGCAACAGTTCAACCAGAAGAACCAATAGATCTTGAAGAGGGGGAGTGCCTTTTTCATTCACAGATGTGGGTGAAGGGGACCCCTCTACATTTTATTGTTGATAGAGGAAGCCAGAAGAATCTCATCTCAATAGAGGTCGTCAAACAATTGGGATTGTTGACAACACCACACCCGCAGCCATACAACATTGCGTGGCTTTGCCAAGGACGAGATCTCTGTGTCAGCCAATAGTGTCGATTATCATACGACATCCAACCCTTCAAGGATGAGGTATTATGTGATGTTTCCCCACTGGATGTCTATGATGTTCTTTTGGGCCAACCCTATATGTGGAGATGCCATGCTGTTTATGAGTCTCAACCCCGTCGTGTCATTGTTACTTTGGGGGATCATCTCTACAGAATACCAGAGGTAGTTCCGACTACTGTTCCACCTGAAAAGTGTCACAAGGTAGTATCTCATACTGCAGAATTTAGCGTCTTCACAATCTGTTCAAAAGGAGAACAAAAGGACACTGCAACCACTACAGCCTTGCCCCAAGCACCTTCTATCCAACAGAAGTAGGCCGACAAGGTTGCAGCAAAGAGCAAAGATTCCTTCTGCACACCGTCCTCTCACGTATATCGACTTGTTGGATAGCCTCAACCTCAACAGGTTCGTGATAGACTTCTACAAACTAAGCAACACGACGTCTCCAACAAGACAAGCAGCTCACGAAGATGAAGATTCAACAAACGATTTTCCTTCTCCCTCGGTGTTGTTGGAAAAAACACCCTACGAACTAGCAAAATAGGGTCAGACTTGCATGCAGATTTTGACTGAATAGAAACTACTTTTTTACCTACAACCCAAGATTTAAACCCCTTTTTCACAGTAAATGCATGGAAAAGGACCACCAACCTTATTTCCAACTTTCGAAGTAGATCTTCTGTTGCTCTTCGATTACTTGCTTGCGATGCTCCTTGCACAGATGGCCTGCACTCAAGACAAACAACAACTATGCATGCATGCTACTTCTATACTCAAGGGTTAGAAATCAAACATAAATTAATTAAACCATAGACAATTCATGCATTGGGATGGGAAAAGTATTCTTTTTATTACTAAAAATGAATCAACTTACAAAAAAGTTGAGAGTGACCACCGCTCCTTGAACCTGATCCTGGGCTCCTCTTCTTCTGTCCTTCAACTGCTTTGCGTTAAATATCCTTTGGCATGAGGAAAGGATAACGGGTTGGGACAATGGATTACGTAAATGGGCAAAGTTTCTTCGCTATATTTTTTTCTCTTCCAAATGGTACCCCTACCCCTTCTTTTATAGGCTAGAAGGAGCTAGGGTTTTGGACGAACCCTTGGCCATGCATGGCCGAGAGTTTCAGTTAACTGACCCATAGCTTTTTTCTTTGTCGGCAACTTTTCCTTTTTTCGTTCTTTGTTAGGTACACGCGGGCTGTTGTGATTCAGCCAGTGTGCACACATGTGCAGTAATGGGTTAGGGAATGTGGGCCTTGACACAAAAGGATTTTCAAAGAGTTGTTCAACAGAGTTTTTGGAAAAGAAGGGATATGCATTGGCTTGATTCCAGGTAAGCATGTGTGGTGAAATTTAGGGTTATAATAGATTCCCCCTAATGTGTGAGGTTAGAAGAGCATTTGATGGCCGAAATACATTATCAATCTTTACTGATGTGCTGAATGATTGAGCCCAAGGATCAGGAACCAGGAGGTGCCGTCTGCAAAATAAAAAATGTCTCACCAAGGTGAGCATACCCATGCTCGAGATAAAATAGAACCATGGCTACCAATCAAATACACTGTAGATCCATATCAAATAAATATAAGAGTAGCCATGAATAATACACAGTGGAGCTACATCTTGAAATAAGAAAGATATACAGATAGAGTATCCATATTCTAGAAGCTGATTCGGCCTGATGGCTGTACTTCAAATCTTGAGAAACAACTTCAAAATCTTCCTAAACTCGGGTAGGAGTGTAATATGAGTGTACAACTACACTACCCAGAGGTCTTCGATGGGTCGTTGGTTATGGACTTGATAATCTTGATGATCGGACTGAAGGCTTTAGTGATTTCGAACAAGGGCTTGACTGGATGTTCAGGATAGTCGGGTATGTGGACAAGAGACATATTATAGAGGGGCCGACTCAGGCTTAGTGACAAACTTCCCCTTGACAATAGCACGACAAGTGATAAGACTCAAGCAACATATATATTAATCATAAGTCTACGAAGCAGGAGGAAACACAAACTCTCCATATGTTTGGAAGAATAACCAAACGGTGGAGGACACAACTCTATATCGCGAGAAAAGCTTCCTAAGGTCGTACTACATCCCATGGTCTGATGATCAAACAGAAAGATATGCTTTATCCAAGGGCGACTCATTATGCTGCCAATAAAAAAAATACTTTTCCCATCCTCTTTTTGGGGTATATTTGATTTTTTTGTTCTTTTCGATAATTTTGGAACAGGAATAAAGGAATATTACGTTACAATGGAGGAACGAGTACTGCAAACATACAAGCTCAAGGCACAAGGAAAAGACTGATGTTCTGGTAAAATCATACTCGGGAAAAATCCTCCAGCGGCCAAAGGTGTTAAGACGTAGAAGCAAACTGTCACGAGGCTGGTGGATAAGGTATGCAAGTGCAGTTGATAGAACACACAATGGTAACATCCTTCGATGTAAGTTTAACGAGCCCAGAGAAGGTAAGCTCGGTGGTTTTTCATATTTAGAGAGTTTGCAAAAGCATAAAAGGAGACTCCGTTGGGGTACCTTTTTCGACAATAGTCTAGTTGGTTCGAAAAAGGGATAAACTAGCACCGATTAGATGTCAATTCAAAACCATTTTAACGAGTGTGACAAGGACAAGATCACTCGGCTATTTTTTCACTTTTAAGGAGTCTGAAAAAAGCTTAACTATTGACTCCGTCAAGAATATTCTTCTGGACCAATTTAACGAGTGTGAAAGAATAAGGTCACTCGGTGATCTTTTCAATTTTAGGGATTCTGAAAAGAGCTTAACTATGGACTCTGGGGGGGGTTTCTTTTTCTTAAATTTAGTCGCTCAGGCCCGAAAAAGGAATAAAATTATACCTGAGAGTACTCTTCTAAAGAATGGAAATTCGATAGAGTGTACCTTTGTTCGTAAAATTGACCATCCGGACTGAAAAATGGGTAAACTACCGCCGGATAGACGTGACTTCAAATTTCAGTTTAATGAGCGTGAAAGGCCACAAGATCGCTCAACAATCTTTTCATTTTTAGAGGGTCTGAAAATGTCTTAAAAGGAGACCCGTTATTTTTTGGGAGTCCTGAGGGTGAGACAAAGAGTGAAAAAGACTCATACAAATGAGGCTCAAACTCATATTTAGGAAAGACTATCCAGACTCCCGAGCCTACAGTGTTTTTAGAAACGACATGGACACCATAATGCAACCAAGACCTACCTAGGGTATCCATGTTCTGGTAAGCTCTATCACCAAGTTGCGACACTTCTAGAGCAGATATGACGGTTCCGTGTCACAACCTAATGGGATCGATCCTATAGAAAAAGAAAAAGACATCGAGATGCAAAAGTTGGGGTGGTAACCTAACCTATATGCTCAAGTTGATTTTTGATTTTTTTTTTTTATGGACCGTCAATATTTTCTCAAAACTCAAAAACAAAAAATGTCCCAATACCTGATCAAATCCCTCCCATATAACTCCTGGATCACTCTAAATGGTTTTTGGTATAAATAAATTGATAAGGGAGGCCCAAAAAGTGACAGAAAGAGGCCAAAAAGTTTATAAATAGAAGCTGGCAGCTCATTATCACCATTGCTGATTTGGAAATTGACTATGGAGCCAAAAGACCCCCTTTGCCAAAAATAGTGATTCTGAGAGATACAGTGGACGAAATGAACTTATGCTTGGACCAAGTAAGTAAAAACTCCCTTATCTAGTTATTCAATACTTCAATTTCGTTATTTAGTTTATGTTTTGGGTGGGCGTCGACCTTAAAAAGGTCAGCCCTAGGTACACGCAGGTTGTCTCTGGACAGGCCGCGTTTACATTCGGGCAGAGTAAAGTCTGCCCATGTGTACACACGACTGTCACCTCTACAGCCCGCGTGTACACCCCTTTTATGATAAAAAAGTAAACTAAAAGGAAGTACTGACCCTCCTTTACCTTGTTGTGTTGGCAGGATGTATGTCCAGTGGAGGGAAAGAGAGCATGAGGCAATCAGTGAGTTGGTTGCAGCAGATCCGAATGTCGTGGCCGTGTTAATTCAATGCAATTTACTTAAATTCTTTTTATGTCCATTTATGCACGCACAAACAAGGCTACTGAATGCCTTGAATGACTACTGGCACCCTGATGCGGAGGCATTTATGCTAGAGGGGCAATCACTAGTGCCCACCACCGAGGATATCTACTTTCTGACTGGCCTCTTAAGGAGAGGGGAACCAGTCAACTTCTGGACGTTTCCTACGGGGCCGAGAAAGATCTTGGAATTGATAGCTGAGCATTGTGAGGCTGGGACTGAGCGTGTGGGCTCCCAGGTACCCATTAGCAAGATTACTAACTTAGCACTGCAGGCTATTTTGTTACTGATTGGGCGGATTACCGACTCAGCAGCCTTGCATCAGGCGTTGCGCGCACATATGAACTGTGCCATCCTGTGCTTGAATGCACAAATTTTTGACTGGAGTACCACACTGCTCGAGTGCATGAGGAGGAAATTGTCAGATTACTGACAACGGACACAGAGGAACTTTGGGTTCGGGACCATCTTGTTTTCGTTCTTTTTTGAGAGAGTTTCGAGTTTTAGTCCTCAAGTTGTAGTACGAGGACATTAGGCCTCTTTCCCTGCAGTGTGTAGATGGGCAGTATTACTGCCGCGACATGGTGGTGGAAGGACTGTTGAGTCCTTCGATGATGATTTCTTTGCTTGGATGTCATGACAGATCCCTGTGATTGAGGACTACCCGTATGCAAGGATAGATTTCTCTAGAGATCCTGAGATACCTGTGCCTCCTGGTGAGGAGCGAGGGTAGATGGGTAAGTCTCCACCTTTGTAGTTTTTTATTTGCATATGTAATTTTTATGTCTTTTTGTTATATATATCATTTTTTGTATGCCAGAGTATTTGACGGGTAAATGTTTGTTGCATGCAGATGTGGGACCCGTGCAACCTGGCGATTATGCACGGAACAAGCGTCGTCCATGGCCAGAAGCCGCGGCTGCCACCACTGGGGGAGCAGCAGTAGCAGGGAACCTCCCAGCCGGAGAGGTCGAGAGGGTCCTTAGATGAGTTGAGCAGAACTTTACTGCACTCACTCGCACAGTCCCGATGGCAGAGATAGAGGACCTACCGCCATCCATGCAGCCTCATGTTGTGGGGGCACCTCGGACATGGGTCCGATTGTTTAGGCGTTTAGCCCATGCTGTGGATGATTATAATAGGTCCCATAGGCCTTGAATAGACTTAGACTTTTTATGTGCCACAAACACCTACTTGTATATATTTTTTGAGGGCATAAGCCCGGTGACTCGTTACTATTCCCATTTTTTAGGCGCTCGCATCCATCTATGTACTCTGGTTATTTTATGATGTTTATATATGGTTTTTATCTTTTTGTGTCTTATGGATTCTGTGTGCAAAAATGTATTTACATGTTTATGTCCATGTTCTTTTATATGTGGGAAAGATACCAATCTAAAATTTTATTAGCTAGAGTATCTGTAATTTGGTTTAATCTCCTAGGAACATGAAAATATGTAATATAATCAAAGTTTCGTTCTAAGAGACGTACCCTAAGGAATCATCGGTGTAAAGTCGGATCATGAACCCGATATACTGTGTTTAGCTGCGACACAACCAGTTGAGCGTCGAGATAGACCCAGAGATGAGAGATACCCAATGACAAGGCATCACAAAGCAACTCAATAACTGCACTATACTCGACGACATTATTTGTGGTGTCACCTAAGCATATACCTCCGGAAGATAACAACTGACCCTGAGGTGTAAATATTACCCAAGTTGTGGAGGCAAGCCTCCGCGTGTGTCGACTAGGACCGTCTGCATACCCAACAAACACCTCGGACTCACTTGACATATGCCATATTGATGAAAGACAACATCAATGACACTTCCATAACACTTTAAAAGAAACTTAAAAAGTAATAGTACAAATACTATACATATGTTACAAAAAGTTACCCACAGTGACCTGTCTATGAGTAATACTTCTTGAGGTAGAGCCCATTTCTAGGCTCTACCAAAGCATTCCCTTCAAAATCAACCAAACTATAAGCACCCTTTTTTAATACCTCTTTTATAATGAAGGGTCCGAACCACATGGGTTTAAACTTTCCTGCCCCCAGGGGGTCCTTTTCGTGGTCATAGACCAGGACAAGGTCGCCTTCAGAGAAAATCCGAGGACGAACGGACCTATCATATTGACACTTGACCTTATGTTTGTGAGCCTCGTTGGCCAGGGCTGCATCGCGATGCTGCTCATTGAGCTGCTCAAGGTGTACTAACCATTCTTCAAGTGGAGAAGTGTCTGGCAATAAATGTACTGCCAATTTCAGAGATGGGATTTGACATTCGATGGGCAAGACTGCCTCCAGCCCATAAACGAGATGAAAAGGTGAGAAACCAGTTGCAGTCTTAACAAATGTTCGGTAAGCCCATAATGTCGAGTATAACATCAAATGCCAATTTGACTTGGCTGAGTTGATAGTTTGCTGTAGAATAGTCTTAAGAGTTTTGTTTACAGCTTCCACCTGCCCATTGGCTTGGGGGTAGTAAGGTGATGAATGTTCCTACCGTAAACCAAGCTTTGATGTTAATTCGGTCATCATTTGGTTCTGAAAGTGACTACCATGGTCAGTGAAAATCTCTCTCGGGACGCCGAACCTTGCTATGATCTGGTTGAATAAGAAGACAGTTGTAGTCTCTCCATCATCTTTAAACGTTGGCATAACTTCGACCCACTTAGTAAAGTAGTCGACAACTATGATGATATAGCGGTGCCCCCTTGATGACGGGGGGTTGCATGTAGTGTAATCAATTCCCCACTTAGTGAAGGGACCAACTATGATGACAGGAAACATAGGAGCAAGATGTGCCCTCATCTTCCGAGAGAAGATTTGGCACGAACGACACTTCTTGACTGATTTGATACAATCTTTGATAAGTGTCGGCCATAAGTAACCTGCTCGTAGAATCTTTTGGGCGGTTCCCAACCCAGATAAATGACCACCACAAGCTCCAGTATGGAAATCGTTGAGCACTATGATGGCCTGCTCATGAGTGAGACATTGACGCAAGATGCAGTCTACACCTCTCCGACACAACGTATCATTGAGTATGAGATAATTCTTATCCTGATGGCGTATCCGCCGACGCTCGTCACGAGAAACAAAGGTGGGGCACTTAAAAGTCTGTAGATAGATAAGTATATCTCTGTACCAGGGGTCTGAAGATGCAATCAAAAACATATCCCCCCGGATAGGCAATTCCTCAGGCACAACGTCACCTGACTCAACCGGAAGTTCTGAAATAAGCTCTGCGAAGACCAATGACTTCTTGGACTTTGTTGAAATGAAGTCTAAGTCAAATTCTTGGAGGATGAATATCCATCTACTCATTTTTTCACCTATAACTTGTCGTGTCAACATGTACTAGAATGGATTCATGATAGCAATGACGATGGTCTTGCGAAACAAAACATAGTGATGGAACCGTTGAACAGCATGAACTGCTACCAATGCAAGTTTTTCGATATGATAATAATTGAGTTCCGGTCCTACGAGGCCTCAGCTCAGGTAATAGATCACGTATTCTAAAAATGAATCATCTCCCTGAACTAAAACCATGCCTATGGTTGACTCTACGGCAGCCAGATATAATAAGAAATCTTTGTTATAGTTAGGTGGTCGTAGCAGAGGTGCGGTTGTGAGGGCATGTTTCAATGCATCGAAAGAGCATTGAGTGACTTCATCCCAGAAAAAAGGAACATCTTTATTTATTAAACGCATAAATCCCTTGGTGATTTTGGCATAGTTGGCGATGAAGTGTCGTAAGAAGTTTGCCTTGCCTTGTAGACTCTGAAGTTGTAAGATTGTGCGTGGGGGGGGAAACTGGATTATTTCCTCCACCTTAAGAGGATCGACCATGATCCCTGTTGTTGATACGATGAAACCTAACAACCCTCTTGATGTTACGCAGAAGTTGCACTTGTTTGGATTCAAGCGAATCCTGAAGTAGCGACAGTGTTCGAAGATTAGTCTAAGGTGCGTGGGATGATCCGTTCGCTTGCAAGAGTGTGATGCTAAATCATCTAAATAGGCCTTGACTATATGTTTGAGGTCATGAAAAGAAAAAGACATGGCCCGCTGGAATGTGGCTCCAACATTTTTAAGGCCAAAAGGCATCTTACGATATGCGAATGTACCCCACGGACAAATGAATGATGTTTTGTGTTGGTCTTCAGGTTTGATTTGGATTTGATTATATCCCGAAAAACCATCCATGAACGAAAAGGCTTCACAACCGCCACATTCATCAATGATCTGGTCAATGAATGGTGTTGGAAAATTATCTTTGGGACATGCCTTGTTCAAATCATGGAAATCGGTACATACATGAATTGTGCCTTGTTTTTTATTGACCGGCACATGGTTTGACACCCATTGAGTCAAATGGATAGGATAAATAAAACCTTCCTTTAGAAATTTCTCAACCTCAATCTTGATGGCTGCTACTTTCTTAGGATTGACTGGATGAAGTTTTTGTCGAATAGGGTTGGCATCAGGATACATTGTGATTTCATGTTCAACTATTTTTGGATCGATACCTGGCATTTCCTCATAAGACCAGGCAAAAACATCGTAGAATTATTTGAAAAGATCCATGTAAATTTGAATCTCTTCGGGGGAGAAATCCGCTCCGACGAAGACATTCTCCATGATGCTAGGGTTTCGGGAGATGTTGATGGGTATATTTTCAGTGATAGTCGCCATATTACCCTCAGCATGAATTTCCTGTGTAGCTAAGAGATTAGTAGGACATGGCTGATCTCCCATCATGGTAATGGTGAATTCTCCTGCTTCAATTTGGCTTAACTCTGGTAGAAAGTATGATCTATGATGAAGATCTTCCCAAGGTTTGTCCGGACTAGTCATTGCTTCGATTACTACTTCGTCAGAAGGCAATACTAAGTCTAACGAATCGATGTTAGCGAGAGAACCCTGAGCCCAAATAAGCTCTAGAAGTGGACCTAACTCTTGTGCGGGGGTCGGATCAGGGTTAGCTGAAGCTTGCTGGAATAAAGAGTACACTACCTCAGCGATAGACAAGGGCATGGACATGCTGGCGTGCCCAGTCTCATCCATCGTGGTTGATGGGGAAGGAAGAATCCAAGGATCCTCAAAGTAAGTCGTGCGAAACGACGAAACTTGAAAAATCTCAACCTTATGTTGATTAGATATAAATTTGACATTGTCATGAGGAGGTGGGTAATCGAAGGTACCCATCAAGGATGGGCACAAAACAACTCCTACGTTAATGACACCTGGTTGAAGATTATCAATCATGGGGACCGTGGATGCCCCCAAAGATGGGTCAGGTCTGGAGAAAGACAGTTGATCGATGGTCACTATTCGACCCTCATGTGGAAACAACAAGAATCGAAAAACTGTAGCAACCACAGCTTGCATAGCATAAGTCCAACTCCGTCCTAACAAGAGGTTATAGTCGAGGGGAGCATCGACTACCTCTACTTCAACGCACATGGTTTTCCCTCCTAACTGCATAGGGAAAGAAGGGACGATGCCATGTGGTCGGAAAGAATGACCGTCGAAAGCAATGAGGAGAGTAGGTGATGGAGACAAAGTGGGCTGGCCAATGGCCTTCCAACATTCTAATGACATAACGCATGTCGAGGTGCCCTCGTTGACCACCGTGTGGAAGATATTCCGTGTAAATTTTTTTGTGGGATGAGCCACTACTATCTGAAACACTACATGGTAAGGCAGATGAGGTTTTAAGTCGGTTGTATCTAACATGATGGTACCTGGATTACAAGTCTCAGTAGAGTCCAAAGTGGTTAATAAGGCCTTCCTCTGAGTAGGGCAGCTTTGGAGGACCTCCAAAGCAGACATCGCACAAGGGGTTTGTGTTAAATCCTCCACCACAGAGTTTTTTTGGGCGGCCCTTGCGTTGGGGTTGTGAGAAAATTTTTTAAATGCACCCTTTGGAATGCGTGTCATTGTTTCTCCCAACGTCTTCTCAATATGTAGAGGAAGAGATGGGAGATCAGCTTCTTTACCCTTCTCGGAAGCGCTTGGTTTACTATAGTCATGCGCTCTAGTCGTTATGAAAGCATCACCTCTAACCATGTATACATTCGCGGATGAGGGATTGTTTGGAGGAGGGCAGGTTTCTTGGCTGCCCCCTTCTGTGCTTGCAGAGGCTTGAGTTAAATTTTGCCCATGTTGAAAGGGATTAGTCAACACTGCCTGCTGTTGCTGTGTGACAAATTTTTGGGCCTCTGCAAGTCGAGGACAAAGATGGGTCAGGTGGTCTTTCGTGCACAAGTTGCACAGATACCTCGCCTTCCATTTTTCCGTGTTGTCCCCGCTAGCATTATTAGTGGGTTTTTTATCCCCCTCACCCTTCTTTCATTGTTTTTTCTTCCCTTTAGGCTGTTGGGTGGCCTTTAGGTTAGTCGAATGCACAGAGTGTACTTCTGACGTTTGGGTAGGGGGAGCAGCCAAAGCAATAGTTTGGTTGGCCGCTGTGCGTTGGATGGATAATTGTTGCAACTGTTTTGTCAATTGCTTAGGGGGATTAGTTTGTGCTGAACCAACAATACTATTGGCATGTGGTCCAGGTCTCTGTCTAGTTTTATCTAGTATCGAACGTGGCGCATCTGGAAAGATGTTGTATAATAAACCAGACTGAGAATAGATGAGCTCAAATTGTTGAGCCCTCATGATGGCATCTTCTTCAAAGAAAACTCCAGAGGTTGCGATGTCTTTGGATAACTGTGGGACCAAATAATTAAGGAACCACTCAAGCAGGAATGCTGGTGGGACTAGTACTTTGATTAGACTCTTTCAACGTCTCCATTCTCGAATATGATCATAGGTATGGTCCGCCGTTGTCTGTTTGAAATTGGCGAGCAGCTCTGTTCCAGCGTCGTATCTCACAAGTAACTAGAAATGGTTAAGGAAGGCAATCGCTAGTTCGCCAAAAGAAGAGTATCTTGAGTGATCGAGCTCGATGTACCATTTCGCGGCACTCCTGATAAGAGTACGTTGAAACAATTGCAACTGTATGGAGTCATATTTCAATGAGTTAGATGAACACCAAAGATGGAAGGTAGTCACATGATCACCTGGATCTTCATTAGGTTTGGCCTCGAACTTTGGGATGTCTGAAGGCAACTTCGTCAGCATAGGAGGCCAACGTGGATCATGAAAAATAGGATCATTTAACAACCTTGTCAAACCTAGAAAATGTAACGTCACCAGGAATGGTAGTTTAGGTTGATGCTGATAACCTAGGAAAAAGGGTCCTGGAGTTTGACTGGCACCAGGTTGCTAGGAAAAGTTTGGTTGCTGGCCTGAATTCTGGTAGAAACCATGGCCCTGACCAGCATAAGGATTTTGCATCTGTGGAGACATCATGGGTTGATTTCCCATAAAGGACATAGAGTGTTGGGCATGCATTGTGTTCGAAGGACTTTGGGAAGGATTACCCCATGCCGGTCCTAGTGGGAGAGGCATAGTAGTCTGTCCAGGGTTCCATTGACTGTGGAAAGAATTACCCCAGAACGACATTCCATAGGAGGGAACGGATCCTTGTCCTGAGTTCCAAGGTTCTGCTATATGTGCCCCCTGCACAGGAATAGTACCCTATGTAGGAGTAGATTGTCCAAAAATGGGATTGCCCCCAGATGGGAAAGCGATTGATGAGACAGTGTTGTTATCAAACGTCCCGTTCCAAGAAAATGGTGTCGAACCTACCGGCATACTGTGCGCAGGTGTTCCCTGACTCCCTGCTCCAAATAAACTAGTGTGTGTAGGCTTCTCGGCGGACTGCTGATGCAGACCACCAAGCGAATGGGACGAAGGAGGGATATGACCTCCTGCATAAGGAAAAACATTAAAAGGGACAGGAGTGGCCCCAAGTTGACCTTGCAGAGGAGCGTTAGAGCTCCTTTCCCTTAGACCCAAATTCTTTAAAGTGGAGTAGGTTAGTGCGGGACTTGTACCCGAACTAGGCATACCATATGAGAACGGAGGGCCTGTCACACTGGGTGTGAAGGGGGTTGTGGCCGCCACCATAGACAGGTTCAGTCCACTGTGCAATGTAGTTGTGGCTAAGACCATGGTGGCTCAGACCGACGACGGTAAGTTAGGAGATGATTCTTCTGTGGTAGCAACTGTGGTGGGAATTGAAGAATTCCCAGAAGAAGTAACAACGTTTGTTTCCATAGCTGTGTGAGGCACTGTCTGGCATTCGTGAAATTGGATTGGTACAATAAACAGTGCCAAGATATCAGTGTTTGGGGTTTCAACCGAGCCAAGAGCGGTGGTTGATTCCTCCGAGAGTTGTTCGGGCACAAAGGTTTGTAACCTGGTTGCTTCAAAAGACCCTTGTTGGTCTAACTTCCGCCTTAATGGTGGCGGGGGTGGCTCCAGAGTAACCGACGGCAGACCAAGAATCCTTCATGACCGGCGGAGCTCAGAATCCTCCACTGTGCGAGAAGATCCAATACACGTTAAGGTATTCTAAATGTTCAAAAGTAACACACAATAAAAAGAAGCCCCTAAGAGATAAGACAAGAAATCACTAAACTATTTGGAAGAGCAGTTACAACAACCAACACTAGAGCAACTTACCAGTGCAAGTGCAACTCAAATACAGAAGCACCCTCTGGGTATACTCTGCAAAGCATGGCCCGATGTCTGTCTTAGGTACTGTGGTATACCCCCGTAGTCACCCATGTATGTCCCTAAAATGATTGGCAACTAGGTTGCCAGCACGCAAACAGTCACCAGGCGGGTACAGTCGAAAGTTGGGTAGACCACAATGAGAAGGGTATCAAGCCCGAAACCTGTCAAGGGTATCGAGAGAAAATGGTTCGGAAGACAACTAAGGACCTTGAATGTATTCGAGACCCACGAAGCCCCATGGCAAATAAAAATGACGAAATCCCAAAACAATCCCTCTATATGTGTTCTCCACTACAATTGGTCCGGCTTTGGAGGGGTTATCTCCGCTACCTTTTCGCACGCGACCTCGTGTTTATCCCCTGTGTTAGAGGGGGGTCCCTGATAACTTCCATGAAACTGGACTTAGACACTCCCTATCTCAAACTCTAATGTTTGGTTTTGAATGGTCTTGGAAAGTTTTCTCTCCAACCTAATCCAAGGCCCTAGTCCTAAACTAGTTTGTGAACCCTACAAACAAAAAGTCTAGTAGATTTTAAATTAGTGTTTCTTTTATGGATTTTTCTTACGTTAAGGGGTATGAGGGTGAAACTAATGGTGTGTAAAGATGAAAGCAAAAGTGAATGAAAAAGCTGGAAACAAAAGACTTTTACTAAATGCAAAATTTCAACAACTTTTTACAAAAAAATAAATAAATAAATAAATTCCCAAGATTTTATACAACAAACTTAAAGGAATTTCGCTCGACTACGAGCTACTTATGATCTAAGTGAACTGAAAAAACTTACGAAACAAAAGACTTTTCCCTAGCTAATGATGCAGAAACACACATTTCAACCAAAGAAGAAAATGAAAAGAGATTTATTTATTTATTTAAGTGCTAGTAAAGCAACAAAGGGAAAATACCGACAAGCAAAAAACCAAGACAAACCAACTTTGGCTTAAAGCGAAGATCACAAAGAATCAGAGTAAATAATCACACAATGGAAACAAAAAAGTCAAAGACTCTCACACTTGTCTAAAAACCATAATCTTTTATTTTTATTTTCTGTCAACTATTAACTGAGAAAAAGCAGGCTAAGGGTAAGATGACCTAACCTACTGACTTTTCAAACCTAGACTCAAACACCTAAGAGGAATACTTCTCATCAAAGGAGGGGATGAATACCCCACCCTGAACAAAAAGTGCCTGTCCAAGCACACGGCTGTCACTAAAACAACACGCATGCAAACACGTGTTGAACAGAGACAGAAAGCGTGTACACGCGGGATGACCTTGCACATGCCACGTGTATATCTAAATCCTAAGAAAAAATATGAAAACAGGCAGTCCAGACCAGGAAGAGGCCTCTGGTATTGAAAACCAGGGTCCCTTGAAGGCTTGGATACTCTTTCTAACAAAAAAGACAAATAATGCAAGGAATAATAAGGMGAAAAAAGAAATCTGAGATAGGACTGTGAACCAGAAAGACTCAGACAAGATTCCAGAAAACCCCCTGAGAATGTATAATTCTGATAGGAGGAMTGCCTCTAAGGTTCTCTGAACTCCTACATTCTACTGCTATCTCTACAGCTAGCGTTCACACGTGGAATCTCAGAGGATAGGGCGTGGGTACACACGTGCAGGCCTTCTGCAGGCCGCGTGTATCTCTATGTGTCCCGAAAACTATAGTCAAGAAAAAGTCAGGGAAAGCTGGTATGGAAAACCAGACTCCCTACTAGCTCAGACCTTACAGAAAAAGACAGGCAAAGAAAAACATAAAACCTAATCTTTAAACTACCCAAAAACTCAAATAAATCCAGGAACCCTAAAGAGTATTCTCCCCAGTATGGTCACCAATTGTGTTGTTGGGAAAAACACCCTACGGACTAGCAAACTAGGGTTAGACTTGCATGCAGATTTTGACCGAATAGAAACTACATTTTTACCTACAACCCAAGATTTAAACCCCTTTTTCACAGTAAATTCATGGAAAAGGACCACCAACCTTATTGTCATCATTCGATGTAGATCCTCTGTTGCTCTTCGATTACTTGCTTATGCTGCTCCTTCCACATATGACCTGCACTCAAGACAAACAACAACTATGCATGCATGCTACTTCTGTACTCAAGGGTTAGAAATCAAGCATAAATTAATAAAACCATAGACAATTCATGCATTGGGATGGGAAAAGTATTCTTTTTATTACTAAAAATGAATCAACTTACAAAAAAGATGAGACCGACCACCGTTCCTTGAACCTGATCCTGGGCTCCTCTTCTTCTGTCCTTCAACTGCTTTGCGTTAAATATCCTTTGGCATGAGGAAAGGCTAAAGGGTTGGGACAATGGATTACGTAAATGGGCAGAGTTTCTTTGCTATATTTTTTCCTCTTCCAAATGGTACCCCTACCCCTTCTTTTATAGGCTAGAAGGAGCTAGGGTTTTGGACGAACCCTCGGCCATGCATGGCTGGGAGTTTTAGTTAACTGACCCATAGATTTTTGTTCCATCGAAAAATTTCCTTTTTTCGTGCTTTGTTAGGTACACGTGGGCTGTTGTGAGTCAGCCAGCATGCACATGCGTGCAGTAATGGGTTAGGGCGCGTGGGCCTTGAAAGAAAAGGATTTTCAAAGAGTTGTTCAGCAGAGTTTTTGGCAAAGAAGGGATATGAATTGGCCCGATGCCAGGTAAGAATGTGTGGACACCATTTATTCCTAAGGAGGGAGGATTGATCCAGGTGGATATCGGTGGCCACCCACCTTTTCCAACTGGCTCAAAACAATTTTCTGACAATTTTGGCAATTTACTATTTTTAGCAGGTTTTAACTTCTGGGGCCATTTTGAGGGCCTAAATGAAGGTTTTTAAAGATCAAGGTTCTGAATGATATTCGAAGGCATCATTGAGACCCCAAAATGAATCTCCTCAATGATACCTTTCCAACGAGCTATCATACGCCTAAAACGAAGATCATATGCAAAAGTTATGACCCTGATAAGTTGATGTACTAGCTTACCCAAATGGGGCCCACATGACTTTTGACGCTTCATCTCCTAGGGTTAGGTTTTTGGATGTCTAGGACTTTTTTCATTCCCATTTATTGTAAAAAGGCCTTCAGAGCCTCATTGTAATCATCTTCTTGCTAATGTGAGTAGCCGTCACATCTCTTCTCAGAGATAAGCTGCCACAATTCTAGCGAGTCTTTCACTTTGTATTTTTACAGTCTCTGTACATTTATTTGATTAATAAAAAACATGTATTACTATATATATGTGTTTATGGTTTCATATCTGATACATTTCTATTATATTATTGAATATCTGCAATATTTCTGTGCATTTCTTTATTATATCTCCGCTCTCATTTCGTGCCGAAAATAATCCGGATCATATTTGCGAGAACACAGTCATCAATACCATACAAATTGATTGGGTTCTAAATATAACTAATCTATTCGTACCTTTTGTGTATGTGACACATTATGTAAATCAAAGAATTGCTCCATCTGAATTATCCATGTGATTGGGTCCTCGCCATCAAACTTCCTCATATCGATCTTAGGAACGTGGTTGGTCTTCAACCCAAAGTTGGAGTTTCTCCATTCTTGATTCACCTTCCTTGTGTCCTCATCATGAATTTCATGGGATACATTTTCACTTTCAAGTGTCCTCTCTATTAGGAAAATTTTCAATCTTTCCATGATCTCCCCTTTTAAACCATCCATCTTAGTGTTTATTTCCTCCAACTTAGCTTCCATTGAATCTGTCATCTCTTGTAGTTCATCTTTTGTTACTGTCTTCTTCTGTAATTCATTTATGCACCTATGCATTTCTTCACCTTCATCAAGAGTCCAAGTAGGATTGTCTGGAGACTTATTTGGTGTAGAAGTTCCCTTTTTTGGTGGCATGTTGGCCAATTATCACTTTAAACCTTGATTTTGAGGTGGTTCTGCTAGACAATCTTCCTTTTATTATATCTCCAAAATTTCGGCCCTTCTAAGTATGAAATTTTATTTTTTGTAAGTCTCTGATATTTCTTATCTGCAAATCCATAGGTCTGATCAAAATTGGATGTGGCAAGTGAAATTTACGGTAACTTCCCCACAACTTGCTGATTTTTGGCCTTTTCAGGAGATCTCACTTGTATAGTGTGCCCCGAACAAAATAATTGATATAAAATTCTGAAACTCGTACCATAACTACTACGGACTGTCCACTATCTAATGCAAATAGTCCCACTCAATGTGGATACTCTAGGAAGAAGTTATGATCATTTTACCCGGAACACCTTCTTGAGACTAGTCAGATACCCTATCTTCCACAGGGTGTATCTACAAATGTAAGATGACCCCAAAGCAGAAATGGCTACCACAGATACCTTACTAATTTCTGTGAATACCCTTCGGAGTTCAAGGTTTGAAATGTTACAGAAATATTTTTATAGCAAAAATTCCGCAATGTCTCAGTTCAAGATTATTCCAAAACCCTATCTTACAAAGGATGTATCTCCAAAAGTATAAGGCATCAGAAGCTGAAATTGTAACCCAACGTACCTTGATCCATCTACTAAATATCATCCAATCCCTTCCTTTTGAATCATTGTAGAAAACAAGTTATAGCGATAATTCCAAGGTGTCTCAGATCTAGCAGTGAAACCCCAAGACCTTGAGCTTTGATACCATATGTTAGGAACCAAATATCAATATAGCATAGAAAAACCTCAGAATAAGTACTCAATGCCTTGAAAAAGATAAAAATTCAGATAATAAGAATCTTCGAGGAGGCAACCTCCTTATGCCCACATAAATGTCCAAATCCAAGATGATTCCAAATGAAAATGTCTCCTTGGTATATATAGGAGACTAGGAGGTATAATTACAACTAATGGACTAAAGCCGACATAAATAAAATAACATTACTAATGTAATATGCCCCAATTAAGGGGTAATGAGCCACTATTTAGGGCTTAATAGACTCTCACAATAGGCACCAAACATTTTAATATTAATCGATACATTAATATGAATCCTACCTTATCATTAATATTTATGATTAAGTAATTCAATTGTTAATATTAACATATTATAAAGTTAGAACATATTTATTAGATTTCTTACTAGTATTAAATTAGTTTTATGGCCTTGTAAATATTTATACTTTTTAGAAAAATACATGGTGAATACATATTAAAAAGGCAATTTAAACGTATGTTTTGAAAAACAAAAGAGAAGAAGATAAACTTGGTTTTGACTTGAAAATAAAAAAAAGATAAACATGGTTTTGACTTTTTATATAGAAGTTTTAAACTCTGTGAATCCAATATACTATTTAAAAGTTTGTTTTGACAATAAAAAAATAAATTAATCGCACCGATAGTAGTGAGGTGTTCTAGAGCCCAATATTGAGAAGATGTTGAGGCGTTAATGTTATGTTATGTTATATAATGCAACAATAATAAAAATAAAGTAGGTTTAATTAAAGAAAAAATAACAATAATAACAATAATAACAATAAAGTTAGCTCAATTAAGAAAACCAATTATATGCACCCTGTAAAATTTGACATGGAATGGAATAATAAATAAAAAATTTACACCTTAAAAATTGGATTCCTCTAGATGCTCGGCACTCATAGACAACCTACACGATGCTTTTAGAAATCAAATTTTAAATTCTTATGTAGACTTAATTATAAATTTTTTTAACTTGATTTTTTTTAATTTATAACATAAAATATATAAAACATAACACACAATGTGAAAATTATATATTCATGATAACAATGTGAGGGAGCTAACTAGTTTACAACTTTGAAAACTATATCCATCCTTACCTATTATTTATATTATACTTTGAACTTTCCAAATATAATATTTATAATTTATAAAATTTTATATTATTTATAAAAATATTATAAATACAATATTTTAAAATAATAACGTTTTTTTGGGGGGAACATACGACTATCATTTACTTTTTCTCTTTCCTCTAAAACATTTGTAACCCACTTATACATTTCACTTTTCTTTGGTTTATATTAATTAATTAAAAAAAATATAAATTTTCTTTTATTTCTTTAAAATAAATATTTAAAGCACTTCTTACATACATTTAGCATTTTAAAAAGTCAATAGTAGTCCTATCATGAACGACATAGTCTACATAAGTGTATCTATATCCGGTGGCGCAGGCAGTAGGGGTTGCAGGAATACGGGCACAAAGCAAGTAGCATCGATTAAAAGTGACCCAACAGTCACAAATTTATATCCACCAGTTGCAATAGTAGAACCAAATAAGGCCTTGGATCTGAGAAAAATATTTTTTCCATGTCGCACATCATAAGCCCTTGGACCTAGGCTATCGAATCTGTGGCACGTGCCGCCTCCTAAGCCCTTGGATCTGGGCGAATGGATCTGTGCGACGTAGCGTCTCCTAAGCGCTTGGATCTTTGCCACATGATCAATGTCACATGGTGCCTCCTAAGCCCTTGGATCTCGACTACTTGATCAATGACACATAACACCTACTAAACACTTGGATAGAGGCCACATGATATGTGCCATGTGGCATGTTCTCAACCCTTGGATCTCTGCCAATCAATCAATGCCATGTGGCATCTCATAAGCCCTTGAATCTTGACCATTCAATCACTGCCACATGGAAATTCCTAAGCCCTTGGATCTTGCCCCATGGTGCCTCCTAATCCCTTTGATCTGGGATACCCTATCTGTGACATGTGGCCCCTCCTAAGCCCTTGGATCTCAGATACCCTATCGGTGACACATGGCACCTCATAAGCCCTTGGATCATGGCCAATGGATCTGTGTGATGTGGTCTCATAAGCCCTTAGATATTGAGCACACGATTAGTGCCACATGGTGTTTTCTCAGCCCTTGGATCTGGGGCCACCATCTTTTGCACGTGGCGTTTCCTAAGCCATTGGATCTAGGCCACACGATTAGCACCACATGGGGTGCTCTAAGCCCTTGTATCTAATCTATTCAATCAGTGACACGTGGTACCTCCTAAGCCCTTGGATATGGGCGACCTAATCAGTCCACTCGATAAGTGCCATGTGGAACCTCTGAAGTCCTAGGATCTTTTCCACCCGATCACTGCCACGTGGTGTATTTTGAGCCCTTGGATCTTTGCCACACTTTAGTTCCACGTGCCTCCTCCTAAGCCCTTGGATCTGGGTTACTCGATCAATGACACATGGCATATTGTAAGCCACTGGATCTAGTCCAATGGATTTATTGTAAGCCTTTCGATCTTGGCCACCATCAGATACACATGGCGTCTCTTAAGCCCTTGGATCTCTATAACCCAATTAGTGAAATGTGGCACATCTATGACCTTTTGCACCAGCCTCACTGCAAACGATAAAGGATTATTTTCTAGATCTTCTACCTTGCACAAGCAATATGTTATAACAATCTCATTTCGAAAGTATCCCTTTGACAATGGCAACTCGATTTTGTTTCACCTGATTACTTCGAAGAGGAGTTTAGTTTCTTGGTTCGGTGCCATCTCTAGAGCCTTGATGCGACACCTCCATATGTGGATACCTTCATTCTTATGAACAAATGATCTTCTATAATAATGGTTATTTGGCACTGCTATTTTCCAATATGTCCATAAACATGTAATCTGTTATTATATATTTATACACATAAACAATAACCTATTTTTATTATTACAATTGAAATAATGAAATATTTAGTATGCTTTATTTTTATTATTTTAATTAATCTATGTTTATTATTACGATTGAAATAATGAAATATTTTGTAAAGCATTATTTTAATTAAATATATCATTTTTAAATGTTGTTGTCTTATTTTTTTTATTTTTGAAAGATTGAGAGAAATTGAGCAAAATAAAGAGTTTTTCCAACTTAATTTGGTTTAACAATAACAATAATGAAGTCCTACCCTAATGTAAATAAAATCATTGTCTTTCCTTTTTCAAGGTATTGGTTAGCCATCCCTGTCATGAGTTCATGGACTCAGTGACCATGAACTCATTGACTAGTTGACCAAGCAAACATTTGGTTGAATTTCGGTAAACATCCCCTTTCATTTTCCGAGGTCCTTTCAACCTACCTGAGGTGATTCTTGGTAGTTCGTATGATTTAATTTTACATGGATTTAGTTATTGGATTACTTAGAGGGGGGGTGAATCAGTAATAGCATAATTATAATCCTTTTTCTCCAAATAATCCAAGAATTATATCAATGTAGAATTATTATCCAATAATGAGCAATAAGAAATGAACAATCACACACACACACAACACACTAGTGTTTTACATTGAAACCCAAATCAGGAGAAAACCACAGAATGTTTTTTCTTATATGTCTTGAAGAATTACATTCATTGGAAGCACCAACTTCCTTTGTTTTCCAGCTATAACTGGAAGGAGGCTCCAACCCCCTAGTTTCTCAGGCTACAACCTGAGGGAAGCTCCAACTCCCCAATTCTCTGGCTATGACTAGAAGGAGGCTACAACCCCCTATGTTCTCCGGCTACAACCAGAAGGTGGATACAACCACCTATCCTTGCCCCGTCTAATCACCATGAAGTAGAATTAGAATGATAGAACCATTGTGACACTATCACTGTGGGATATATTGATGTAAACCTGTACCAATAAACTTGAACCATGCATCAACCATGCATCAACCTGTACCATAAACAAGTGCATCAACTATGCACCAACCTGTACCATAAAAAAGTGCATCAACCATGCACCAAACTATACCAAACATGTGTCAAGTACTCATCAACTATGACTCATCAATATGTACCAACATCATCAACTATACACCTCATGTATGTGCCAACTCATCAACTACTTGTCTCAACCATGTACCCAACTTGTACCTCAACCAAAAGCCCTCATCAATTTCATCATCCAAATATGATTTGTAACTCTGTAATAGACCTAGTGTATATGATCACATACCTACAAACCTTCCTTAACTTTAAGAGACTAGCATATTCATCAAACTTTTCTTTGGTCTCACATGACTAGTTTTGGATTAGTCAACAACCCTAACTTGAAATAATCATAACTTTGTACTTGTAATGAAAAAAGATATGAAACTGATATACAATGTTCTTCAGTGTGTTTTATGCAATTCCTCCAAGTGTCACTACTTGGAACCTCTCATAAAAGGAGTTATAGCAAAAATAGCATACCTTGCGGAATTCTGTCTTATTCTAGAGAGAGACCTTGTAGAGCATGCCCCACACAGAATAGTTGTTGAACCGATCTGAAACTGTTACAAAACATATTAAAGATCTAACCAACACATTTGGTCGTACTAAATTTGGATTTGTTATGAAGAGGTTATGACATTTTTACCTGAAACACTTGTTTTTTACTAGTTTTAGGACTAGCCACAAACCATATTTTCCACGTAGTGTTACTCCAAAAATACAACGACCCACAAGATGAATTTTTACCACAGATACTTGGATATGTTTCCTCAATGACATGGAAATTTCATGGTCTAAATCATTCTATAAAAAAATTTATTACGAAAATGGTGAGATGACCTGTAAAAAACATACCTTAGAAAGCATCATCAAAATAATTTATCCTTCTTTGAATTATGACCTTCTTTTCTTCACTTTCCTTAGAAATTCGGCTTAAATATACTTTGGTTACCTAAAAAACCTATAGGTATTCAATATTCTCAAGTGTGTCTAAATCGAGAGAGCCTTGACTCTTATTTATACTCTCCAAGTAGCTTCCTTAAAAACATCTTCTAGGTCACTTTGCCCACTTTTATTATTTTAAGGTTAACCCACTTCTAATTTCTCTATTAAATTTATTATTTAAATATATTATTTTGTATTCACTTTGAATTATAGTGCACTCATCACTTCACTTTATTATTTACCTTTAAAATCTCTTAAACCGCTTTGACTACTTTGAGCTTTTGGGGCTTCTACATGACATATGAGGGTCCTCCAACTTCGTAAGGCCATAACTCTCAAACCGTGAGGAGTTATGTGAAGTTACATACCACCAGAAATCACATGAAATGTACTATCCATATAGAATAGTATTACTTGAAAATATATCAAAACTCATACCGTTATCCATAAAAAAAACTTGGGTCCATTACAGTAACCTGGGTTCTCCAACTTCTCATGGCCATAACCCTCTAACCGTGAGGAATTATGTGATGTTCAACATACCCCCAGAAATGAATGACAAGAACTATCCATCTAGGATACTTTCACTGACAAATTCACTAACATTTATCTCATTATTACACAAATAAACATGGGTTCTCTAAACATACTTCTAGGATAACTCAATCTGCAAAGTGTCTTCCCGTGAGGGATTTCACCATAAGGGGACTTCGTTGAAGTTCATCCATTTGTACTTATTATCAACCATGACAAAACACTAATGAGTCATATTTACATAAAAAAAAATTGGATCCATTACTCAATCTTTGTGCCACTGGAATTTCTTCAAGGGTTGACATCAATGACCACCAACCTTAATCAACAATCTCCCCCTTTGGCATTGATGGAAACACTCTGATGTAATACTAAAATAATATCACTCATGCTCCCCATGCCTCTGTCCTCTGCATCTGATAAATTCGCCCCCTGGAACCATGCCTCTGTCCTCTATATCTGATAAATCTCTCCCACCTTGTCATCAATGGAAAATGTATCTTTCCATCTGGGGTTGCTCCCCCTAACTGAACTGTCCTCTTATGGTGTTTCCTCGTGTACATCTACGACATATAAGATAAACATTAAAAAAGAATTCATTTTGGAGTAGAAATAAATCCAAGTCTATGACGAAGATATTTAAAGGCTTCCCATGGAAGTGGTTTTGTAAAGATGTCTACCACTTGTTCTTTTGTGTCCACATACTCAACTTTGATGTTCTTTTTTGCAACCTGTTGCTGTAAAAAGTGATACTTGATTGGAATGTGCTTCGTCTTGGAGTGAATCACTGGGTTCTTCGATATACTGATGGTGCTTGTATTATCACAATATGTTGGAATGGGTTCATCATAGTCAACCTGTATATCTGTCAGAGTTTGTTTCATCCAAAGAACCTTTGTACAACATGATGCCACTACAATATATTCTGCCTCGGCTGTAGATAAAGATATCGATGATTTTTTCTTGCTTAGCCATGATAATAAACACTCACCCAAGTAGAATGTTGCTCCACTGGTGCTTCGTCGATCATCAATACAACCTACCCAATCTGCATCTGTGTAGGAAATAAGTGATAGATCCTTTCCTTTTGGATACCATAATCCAAACTCTTCTGTTCCTTTGAGATATCTGAAAATCCTCTTCACTGCTAATACAAGTGATTCCTTTGGTGCTTCTTGAAATCGCGCCACCTGTCCAACTGCTTGCATTACATCTGGTCTGGATGTTGTCAGATATAGCAAGCTGCCAATCATTGACCTGTATTGGCTCTGATCTGTAGACTTCGAACCATCATCTTTTCTCAGCTTGCAACTCGTTTGCATGGGAGTGATAACTAATTTGCAACATTCCATTTTGAACCTCTTTATCATTTCTCTGATATACTTGGTTTGAGAAATAAAAATTCCTTGGTTGCTTTGACGTATTTGAAGTCCCAAAAATAAAGATAGTTCTCCAAGTAACGACATTTCAAATTCATTTTGCATATCTTTTGCAAATTTTTGGCTTAACCTGTCATCAGCACTACCAAAAATAATATCATCAACATAAAATTCAACTAATAAAATATTACCTTGACTTACCTTGATGTAAAGGTTGTTTTCTGCACTTCCTTTTCTGAACCTTGCTTGATGTAGATATTTATTCAGTCTAACATAGTATGCATTCTTTGACAACTGAAATCCTTCTGGTTGTTCAATGTAGACTTATTTTTCAAGTTCCCCATTCAGAAAAGATGATTTTACATCCATATAATACATTTTAATATTTTTGGAGCATGCATAAGCTAAAAGCAAATGGATTGCTTCCATTCTGGAAACTGAGGCAAATGTCTTTTCAAAGTCAACTCCTTCAACATGTGCATATCCTTTACATACCAATCTGTTTCTGTTCCTTGTAACATGTCCATCTTCATTCAATTTATTCTTGAAGACCCACTTTGTGCCGATCACATTCTTATTCTTTGGTCTTGGAACTAGTTCTCAAGTGTCATTTTTCTCTATTTGATCCAATTCTTCATCCATGGACTTATTCCAAAATTCATCATTGTTGGATTCTTCAAAAGAGTCTGGTTCAATTGTAGATAAGAGTGCTGGTGAACAGTTTTTTCTTCTAGTCTCAACTCCTGCATCTTTGTTTCCGATAATCTGATCTGAAGGATGATTCTTCTATACTCGTCTGCTAGGTGTCTTTGGAGACACTTGTTGAACTTGCTTATTTGTTTCTGTCGGATTCTCTTCATATTCCTCTTCTACTTCTTTTCCATCTTCTGCTTCTTCTTTTAAGGGTTGTTTCATTGATCTATACCTTTGATTTTGGTTTGCCTATTTTATCAATTTTTACATTGATACTTACCACAACTTTGTTCAATATTAAATTGTAACACTTGTACACTTTCCTTGTACTTGAGTAACCAACAAGTACTCCTTTGTCCACATGAGAGTCAAACTTTCCCATTCTTACATCTTCTCTTTTGATATCGCATTTTCTTCCAAAGAATATAAAGTGATTTACATTTGCTGGTCTTCCTTTCCATAGTTCCTAAGGAGTTTTGTCAGTGTTGTTTCTGAGAATTACTATGTTTTGAATGTGAACTGTTG
This sequence comes from Picea mariana, assembly GCA_032191745.1. NCBI lineage: Eukaryota > Viridiplantae > Streptophyta > Pinopsida > Pinales > Pinaceae > Picea > Picea mariana. Next base: position 119,494 of record JASDQU010737587.1, on the reverse strand, counting down.
TATGCACTTCCTATGTCCAAAACATATCTGTCAATTTTGAATCCATTAGCATTGTTCAATCCATTTCCTGTAATGTCTTGATCTTTCTTTCAACAACTCCATTCTATTGAGGTGTCCTAGCAACAGAGAATTGCCTTTTTATTCCATGATTGCTACAGTAGTCCATAAATTCCTTTGAGGTGAACTCTCCTCTATTATCAGATCTCAAGCATTTGATTTTTGAATCCATTTAATTTTCAACCATTTCCTTGTATATCTTGAAGTTTTCAAAAGCTTCTGACTTATTCTTGAGAAAGAAAACTGTAGTGATTCTTGTATAATCATCAAATAATAATAGAAAGAATTTTTCACCTTTTAAGCCCTTTGTTTTAGTTGGTCCAACTAGATCAGTATGCACAATTTACAGTGGTCTTGTCATTGAATATTCCTTTGATTTGAACGTGGTCTTTGTTTGCTTTCCTTGTTGACAATGCTTTCATAAAGTTTTGGTTGGTTTCGTGATCTGGGGAATTTCTTTGACTGTTTCTCTTTTGCTGACTTTGAAAAGATTATCAAAATGTATGTGACCCATTCTTCTATGTCATAGCCAACTTTCATCTTCCTTTCCTAGACAACACTTTTCGTTTCCAATTTCATTTAACACATATATGTTGCTTGAAGTTCTTGCAGCTATAGCGACCAATTTCCTTAAACCTTCTTTTCTTATCTCACACTTTTGTGAATCGACAGTAACTTTATGACCTTGATCACAAAATTGACTTACACTTAGAAGATTATGTTTCATATCTTCTACTAGTAGGACATTTTCTGCCTTTTCATTCTTGTTCCTAATTCAGACTGCGCCTTTTCCAATGATTTTAGATGAATCATCATTTCCGAAGGAGATTGATCCATCTCTTTCCTTTTGTAATGTAAGAAACTTGTATCTATCACCTGTCATGTGTTTTGAACACCCACTGTCAACATACCAACCACGTTTCTTCTGCTTAGCTTGTAGAGCGAGTGTGCATTCTTCATTTCTATATTGATATTCCTTTCTTATTCATGTCATTTTCTGAGGTTCTTGTCTGCGACTGTTGTTATTCTGTTGAGGTTCTTTAGGAGTGACTAACATTCTGCAATCTTTGGCCACGTGTCCAAAATTGTTACATTTGTAACATTCCACTTCAATGTTCAAATATTCAAACCCGTTGTAACTTCTTCTTTGTGTTTCACTAGGTCTCTTTTAATAACCCCTTTGTGTATGACTCTCAAAGTTGTTATTGTTCCTGTTGTTAGCTCTGCARTTCACATCTTTATGTCCAAAATTATTACATGCATAATATAAACCAAAAAATATAGTTTGATACCTGGGAGTTGAGGATCTTATGAAGGGAGGTGCTCTCATAAATCCTTCTTCTTCTTGAAGCCTGTCTATTGGTTGTTGATTCTGAAATTCGACTCTTCTCGGTGGAGGAGTATCCCTGTAATCTTCCTTATATATCCTTCTATCCCCTTTGATTGTTTCTGCATAGCTTTTTGGATATATTTCTTGTTTTTTTGGAGCTTGATCCCTTTTTTGCCTGATTGTATCAAAGTCCGGTCTTGTCAAGATGAGATTTTTGACTGCTGATAATGTCATCCAAAACTTTTGAGCTATTCTGCATATTTTTCTTTTGAATATCATTTCTTAGTGTGACAATCTATGCTTCCAAATTTCTAATGATCTTGTCCTCTTTTTCTAGTTGTTCTTTGAGTGCTTCTTCAATTCTTTTATCTTCTTCTATTTTAACCTTCAATTTTGTGATCATTTGTTCTAATTCTTGAATGTCTTCTTTCTTGTCTAGTTCTGCTTGTAGTTTCTTGTTCTTCTTCTTTTCTCTTCTGATAACTTCTATGGCAAACATTAATTCTTCTCGAAAGTCAACTTATGCCTCTTCAATTTATTGTTTGACTTCTTCATCTTCTTCATATTCTTCTTCGAAGTCTTCTTTGTCAGAGTCTTTTACTACCATGAATATAACTCTTCCCATCTCACTGTCACTGACTTCATCTTCATCTGATGATGAGATGTCTTCTTTGGTGCATAAGTTTTTCTTGAAAACTTTTTTTGTAGTTCTTTTACCTTTATATGTGTGTCTCCCTTCATCATTTCTCTTTTTCTTATGAGGACATTTGTTTACAAAATGACCAATACCATCACAATTAAAACAAATTAAAGGAAGCTTACCTCTATACCTACTGTTGGTTCCCGTGTTCAGTCTTTTGACGAAGTTGGCTACTTATTCATCATCTTTCGAGACGTCATTGTTGTTGCTATATTCTTCTTGTTGCTTTTTCTTTGATCTTTTGGATGCTTTGAAGGCTACTTCTTTTACATCTGGATTTTCTTGTTTAGTTCTCATTTCATATGCTGTGAAGATTCCATGCATTTCATCCATGCTTATTGAGTTTAGATCCAATCTTTCTTCTAGTGATGATACCTTAGGGTTAAATATCATAGAAAGAGATCTTAGTACCTTTTGAACAATTACAGATTCTTTGATTTCTTCTCCCATTCCTATGATTGCATTCACTGTTTCATCAACTCGTAAGAAGTAGGCTTCAATATTATCATCTTCCTTCATTTTTATTTGTTCGAACTGACCTCTGTAAGTTTGAATCTTTGTTGCCTTGACTTTTGTATCTCCTTCATAAATATTTTGAATCTTGTCCCAAATCTCTTTAGCAGATTTACAATGTGCTACTTTGGTGAAAACTGTATCACTGAGACCATTCAAAGGTGCATTTTTGGCTTTGAAATTATTTTCACCAAGTTTCACTACTTTGTCATTTGTTGGTGGAACTATTGGTGTTGTGTATCCATCTACAACTGATTGCCAAACTTGAAATCTATATGCCTGTATATATGTCTTCATCCTTATGCTCCAAAAAACATACTTCTGTCCATCAAAATGTGGTATTCCATTTTTATACAAGTTGGTACTCTCCATGATCTACCTTTCAGTGGTTAAACTGATTTCTGAAGGAACTTGCTCTGATACCAATTGTTGGATTACTGAAAAGGGGGGGGGGGTGAATCAGTAATAACGTAATTATAATCCTTTTTCTCCAAATAATCCAAGTGTTATATCAATGTAGAATTATTATCCAATAATGAGCAATAAGAAATGAACAATCACACACATACACAGTACACCAGTGTTTTACGTGGAAACCCAAATTGGGAGAAAACTACATAATGTTTTTTCTTATATGTCTTGAAGAATTACATTCATTGGAAGCACCAACTTCCTTTGTTTTCTAGCTGCAACTGGAAGGAGGCTCCAACCCCCTATTTTCTCAAGCTACAACCTAAGGGAAGCTCCAACTCCCCAATTCTCTGGATACAACCCCCTATGTTCTCCGGCTACAACCGGAAGGTGGCTACAACCACTTGTCCTTGCCCCATCCAACCACCCTGAAGTAGAAACAGAATGATGTAACCACTGTCACACTATCACTGTGAGATATACTATTGTAAACCTGTACCAATAAACTTGAACCATGCATCAACCATGCATCAACCTGTACCATGAACAAGTGCATCAACCATGCACCAACCTATACCAAACATGTTTCAAGTACTCATCAACTATGACTTATCAATATGTACCAACATAATCAACTATACACCTCATGTATGTGCTAACTCATCAATTACTTGTCTCAACCATGTACCCAACTTGTACCTCAACCAAAATCCCTCATTAATTTCATCATCAAAATATGATTTGTAACTTTGTAATATACTTGGTGTGTATGATCACATACCTGTAAACCTTCCTTAATATTAAGAGACTAGCATATTCATCAAACTTTTCTTTGGTCTCACATGACTAGTTTTGGATTAGTCAACAACCCTAACTTGAAATAATCATAACTTTGTACTTGTAATGAATAAAGATATGAAACTGATACAAAATGTTCTTCAATGTGTTTTATGCAATTCCTCCAGGTGTCACTACTTGTAACCTCTCAGAAAAGTATTTATAGAAAAAATGGCATACCTTGTTGAATTCTGGCTTTTCTAGAGAGCGACCTTGTAGAGCGTGCCCCACAAGAAATATTTGTTGAATCGATCTGAAACTATTACAAAACATACTATAGACTGTACTCTAACCAACACATTTTTTCTTACTAAATTTTGATCTGTTATGGATAATTTATGACGTTTTTACCCAAAACACATGTTTTTGACTAGTTTCAGGACTAGCCACAAACCCTATTTTCCACGGAGTGTAAATCCAAAAATACAATGACCCACAAGATGAATTTTTTACCATGGATACTTGGATATGTTTCCTCAATGGAATATCAATTTCATGGTCTGAATCATTCTATAAACAAATTTATTACGAAAATGGTGAGATGACCTGTAAAAACCATACCTTGGAAAACATTGTCAAAAGAATTTATCCTTCCTTGAATTCCGGCCTTATTTTCTTCACTTTCCTTAGAAATTTGGATTATATATCCTTTGGTTACCTTAGACACCTATAGGTATTCAATATTCTCAAGTGTATCTAAAAGGAGAGAGATTTTTTGGATATGTTTCTTTCTTTGTTGTTTTGGAGCTTGATCCCTTTTCTATCTGATTGTATCAAAGTCCGGTCTTGTCAAGATGATATTTTTGACTGTTGATAATGTCATCCAAAAATTTTGAGCTATTCTTCATATTTTTCTTTTGAATATCCTTTCTTAGTGTGACAATCTATGCTTCCATATTTTCAATGATCCTCTCCTTTTCTTCTAGCTATTCTTTGAGTGCTTCTTCAATTCTTTTATCTTCTTCTATTTGAACCTTCAATTTTGTGATCATTTGTTCTAATTCTTGAGTGTCTTCTTTTTTGTCTAGTTCGGCTTGTAGTTTCTTGTTCTTCTTCTTTTCTCTTCTGATAACTTCTATGACAAACATTAATTCTTCTCGAAAGTCAACTTATGCCTCTTCAATTTCTTCTTTGACTTCTTCATATTCTTCTTTGGAGTCTTCTTTGTCAGAGTCTTTTACTACCATGAATAGAACTCTTCCCGTCTCACTGTCATTGACTTCATCTTCATCTGATGATGAGATGTCTTCTTTGGTACATTAGATTTTCTTGAAAATTTTCTTTGTAGTTCTTTTTCCTTTATATGTGTGTTTCCCTTCATCGTTTCTCTTTTTCTTATGAGGCCATTTGTTAGCAAAATGACCAATAGCATCACAATTAAAACAAATTAAAGGAAGATTACCTCTATACCTACCATCGGTTCCCTTGTTCAATATTTTGATGAAGTTGGCTACTTCTTCATCATCTTCCAAGATGTCACTGTTGTTGCTATAATCTTCTTGTTTCTTTTTCTTTGATCTTTTGGATGATTTGAAGGATTCTTCTTTTACATCTAGATTTTCCTGTTGAGTTCTCATTTCATATGCTGTGAAGATTCCATGCAGTTCGTCCATGCTTATTGAGTTTAGATTCGATCTTTCTTCTAGTGTTGATATCTTAGGGTTAAATCTCATAGGAAGAGAGCTTAGTACCTTTTGAACAATTACAGATTCTTCAATTTCTTCTACCAATCCTATGATTGCATTCACTATTTCATCGAATCATAAGAAGTAGTCTTCAATATTCTCATCTTCCTTCATTTTTAGTTGTTCGAACTAACCTCTGTAAGTTTGAAGCTTTGCTGCCTTGACTTTTGTATCTCCTTCATAAATATTTCGAAGCTTGTCCCAAATCTCTTTAGCGGATTTACAATGTGCAACTTTGGTGAATACTATATCATTGAGACCATTCAAAAGTGCAGTTTTGGCTTTGGAATTATTCTCACCGAGTTTCACTGCTTTGTCATTTGTTGGTGGAACTGTTGGTGTTATGTATCCATCTATAATTGATTTCCAAACTTGAAATCCCTATGGTTGTATATATGTCTTCATCCTTATGTTCCAAAAAACATACTTTTGTCCATCAAACTGTAGTATTCCATTTTTATACAAGTTGGTACTCTCCATGATCTAACTTTCAATGGTTAAATTGATTTTATGAAGGAGCCTGCTCTGATACCAATTGTTGGATTACTGAGAGGGGGGGTGAATCTGTAATAACGTAATTATAATCATTTGTCTCCAAATAATCCAAGTGTTATATCAATGTAGAATTATTATCCAATAATGAGCAATAAGAAATGAACAATCACACACATACACAGTACACCACTATTTTATGTGGAAACCCAAATCGGGAGAAAACCAAATAATGTTTTTTCTTGTATGTCTTGAGGAATTACATTCATTGGAAGCACCAACTTCGTTTGTTTTCCAGCTGCAACTGGAAGGAGGCTCCAACCCCCTATTTTCTCAGGCTACAACTTGAGGGAAGCTCCAACTCCCCAATTTTCTGGCTACAACCAAAAGGAGGCTACAACCCCTTATGTTCTTCGTCTACAACCACCTGTCCTTGCCCCATCCAACCCCTGAAGTAGAAGTAGAATCATGGAACTACTGTCACACTATCATTGTGAGATATACCATTGTAAACCTGTACCAACAAACCTGAACCATGCATCAACCATACATCAACTTGTACCATAAACAAGTGCATCAACCATGCACCAACCTGTACGATAAAAAAGTGCATCAATCATGCACCAACCTGTACCAAACATGTTTCAAGTACTCATCAACTATGACTCATCAATATGTACCAACATCATCAACTATACACCTCATGTATGTGCCAACTCATCAATTACTTGTCTCAACCATGTACCCAACTTGTACCTCAACCAAAATCCCTCATTAATTTCATCATCCAAATATGATTTGTAACTTTGTAATAGATCTGGTGTATATGATCACATATTTGCAAACCTTCCTTAACTTTAAGAGACTAGCATATTCATCAAACTTTTCTTTGGTCTCACATGACTAGTTTTGGATTAGTCAACAACCCTAACTCGAAATAATCCTAACTTTGTACCTGTAATGAATAAAGATTTGATACTGATACACAATGTTTTTCAGTGTGTTTTGTGAAATTCCTTCAGGTGTCACTACTTGGAACCTCTCAGAAAAGTAGTTATAGCAAAAATGGCATACCTTGTTGAATTCTGGCTTATTCTAAAGAGTGACCTTGTAGAGCGTGCCCCGCACAAAATATTTGTTGAATCGATATGAAACTATTACAAAGAATACTTCAGACTTTAATCTAACCAACTCATTTGGTATTACTGAATTTGGATCTTTTATGAAGAAGTTATGACGTTGTTACCCGAAACACCTGTTTTTGATTAGTTTCAGGACTAGCCACAAACCCTATTTTCCATGGAGTGTAACTCCAAAACTACAACGAACCACAAGCTAAAATTTTTACCACAGATACTTGGATATGTTTCCTCAATGGAATAAAAATTTCATGTTCTGAATCATTCTATAAAATAATTTATTGTGAAAATGGTGAGATGACCTATAAAAAACATACCTTAGAAAACATCATCGAAAGAATTTATCCTTCCCTGAATTCCGGCCTTCTTTTCTTCACTTTCCTCAGAAATTCAGCTTAGATATCCTTTGGTTACCTCAGAAACCTATAGGTATTCAATATGCTCAAGTGTGTCTAAAATGAGAGAGCCTTGACTCTTATTTATACTCTCCAAGTAGTTTCCTTAAAAACATCGTCTAGGTCACTTTGCCCACTTTCCTTATTTTAGGGTTAACCCACTTCTAATTTCTCGATTAAATTTATTATTTAAATAATTTATTTTATATTCACTTTGAACTATAGTGCACTCATAACTTCACTTTATTATTTACCTTTAAAATCTCTTAAACCACTTTGACTACTTTGACTTTTTGAGGCTTCTAGATGACATATGAGGGTCCTCCAACTTCGTAAGGCCATAACTCTCAAACCATGAAGAGTTATGTGACGTTCCACATGCCACCAGAAATGAAATGACATGTACTATCCATATAAAATATTATTACCTAGAAATATATCAAAACTCATACCGTTATCCATCAAACAAACTTGTGTCCATTACCCAAACTTGGGTTCTCCAACTTGTCATGGCCATAACTCTCTAACCGTGAGGAATTATGTGACGTTCCACATACCACTGGAAATGGAATGACAAGAGATATGAATATAGGATAGTTTCACTGACAAATTCACTAGCCTTTATCTCATAATTCCACAAATAAGCATGAATTATCTAACCATACTTCTAGGATAATTCCATCCACAAAGTGTCTTCCCGTGAGAGATTTCACCATAAGGAGACCACTTTGGAGTTCATCCATTTGTACGTATTATCAACCATGAAAAGACACTAATGAGTCATCTTTACATAAAACAAACTTGGGTCCATTGTTCAACCTTTGTGCCACTGGACTTTCTTTAAGGGTTGACATCAATGACAACCAACCTTAATCAACATTAGTTTTGTTCATGCTCAATCAAAGACTAAATGGATATTATAACCAATCCACATGATTTTCCTTCAAGATGTATGCAAAAGGTGATTCATATCTCAAGGGAAGCTCTTGGAGGATGTTGTGAAGAGGTTTCAAGGGTGTACAATTACTAATCAACACCATCATTCAATATCCATTCATACCTAGAATTTAGAGTGAGTGAATGGAGTGAGAGCAATTGGGGTTCCGTTAACTTAAATTGTACAAGGCACATGTAGCACTAGCTAAATGTATCAAAGTWTATGAGGTTGCACATAGMAATCAAACCCATAATACAATTMTATATAGTTTATKCCATAATTTATTAATTGGGTTYGTTAATCTCAACAATTTAGGGAAGACAACATTTACAGTTTTCATTCCCATAAATTAAACCTTTTATTTTATTTTAGAAATCTAATYACACTACCACTATAWATACATTCAAGGAGATATSAATATCAATATATATAATCAACAAGATGATTGGATCCTTGCACATAGGCAACACAAAATTTGCGCTTCTTCAATTATTTTGACCAACCCATCATTTCTCACTCCACAAAACAAAAAAATAAATAGTCCTTACACTCAGGAATCATAGAATGCTACAACCATTCAGTTCTATGACAACTAAAATTTATTTTCCTGTACGTCTCGTGTAGTTTCACTCGACACAACTATATATATTAATTTTTGCAAAGCAAGAATGAAATACCTATCTATTTAATTTGTTTTTTCCAAGGAAACTAATTGAGGGTGAGCTATTTACCACCCAACTGCAGACATTGTTGCATATAATTTTTTTATCAACATGCCACCCCCTATCTAGGATATCATAGCACAAGGGTGAAATTGACACTCCTCAAAACTTTTTGGGGAATGAATCAACTCAAAACATAATTTAATCCCCTGGGAACAATCTGCTAAGTTCTCAAGAACAAAAAATAGCTCTTGGGCACCCCATTGCTTGCCCCACACAACACACAGAGTCCCTTTTTTTCTACACAATCCATCAGAAGTATCCCCCTTCTATGATCTTCTATGTGTGCCCAACAAGGTCCTAGATGCAATCATGTAATTCATTGATTTCCTAGATTTCCAACTCTACTTCTGGTGGCAAGAACTTCTTTTTCTTGACTATTTTTTCACCTGCTATGGTTGGCTCATTTTGGATGCCTAAAAACTCTCTTTTTTCTCTCCCCTCCTTCCCCCAAGACTCAACTCCTCCTTCTACTCAAATTTCTCCTTTTTTTTTGGCAACCTTTGAGTCCCTCATATGTTCCTAAGACTCATTGTACTCAACCCATACCTCAATAAGTTGATGAGAGGATCCTCACATCCACCTCTCCCCATGTAGTTCATGTGATCAATCTCATAGCATGGGTACTTTCCCATACTCTCATAACTAGGGAGGTGACTACTTCTACCAACATCCTTACATTCATTCAATGACCAAATTTGGGTAAATTAAAGGAAGAAAAGGATAATTGCTCACAAAATAAGTTGGCAAGGTGGCTTGGGATATTTGACATGTAGAACCCCCTTTAGGGCCCCTCACTCTTCGCCACTCATGGTATCATGGCCCTTGTAGGTGCTTGTGTTCAATCAACTATTTATATTATGTAATGTTCCCAAGCCAAGATGCAAGGAACATCATGGTTTTGGGTGTCCTTTAAACTTTTTCTGGTTGTGGCATTTCGTCAAACACTTTGCTGACCTACTTGTTTACATGTGTTTATTTGCAGGGTGACCTATTGATTTCAGCCTTAGGGTTTATGTTGATGAGTTATACATGTGTTTGCATCAATAAAAAAGGAGATACAATCATGGAACACACCTCAACCATATGCAATATGATAGACAAGCCAAAACATCTCAAATATTCTTTTTTTTCATGAAATAGAAGAACCTGCTACAATGAAGATGCTGATCTGGAATGCTCAATAGATGGATAAGAAGATAGACAATAGAAGCTAGAGCTACTACAAAATTATCCAATAGAAGATGCCACAGGCCTCCAAAGGCCAAATATCAAATGAAGATCAATACAAGACGATCTGGGTCATATGAAATAACAAATCCCTAGCTCAATGATGCCACGCCTTGCTGAAATGCTGAAGCTCCTCAAAAATTCGGCCCTGCTGCCAAAGGTGTCCAATCACCTCAAGAAAGATGCCAAATAGTAGATTGGGTGATGGAAAGAACAACCCAGGTGCATAAATCTCCAAGACCCCTCTCAAACCCTATGAATCTGAGCCTCCTCCAAGGAATGGTGAGCCCCCCTAGATGCCTGAAACCCTAGATAAATCGACCTCTCTCCTAGAGACCTCCAAAAGCTCCACCAATCCACTAGAATGATAGATCGGGGCACGACAATGAAAAACCAAGTTCTCAACTAGGAAAAATACCTGCTAGATTCTTATATATAGCTACCCTCCAAATAATGGTGCACCCTCCTCTTGGGAAATCACCCCACTATCAATACAAATAAACCCTCCACTGAAATGCCTCTGGAAACAACCAAGAATGGTGCTAAAATACCTGCAAGGAAAACCCAATACCTGGAATTCACAAAATCTCTTCTCCTCAGCTGGATCGAACCTTCCTTCAATGAGTGGTGTGCTTGTTGGCCCTTGACCAAGTTTTGAGGAACACTTGGTCATATTTGACCGTTTTTGGGACCTCGATAGCCTGTCAAAGATGGAGTGCCAGATGAAGCCTCTAATCATGGGATCTCGGCTCACTTTTGGGCCCTTTTTTGGGTTTTGAGACAATGTAATGGGAAAGGGATGTCAGCCCGTGGGTTCACCCACGCTTAGGCCTACTTTTGTATGTATAAATAGATGTCTAGGAAAAGTAAGTAGGGGATGATAGCCTATCTATGTGATGTAAGCTAAGTGATAGTAGTGCTATGTGCATGACTGTAGAAGGGTTACAGAGCTACGTGCAAGTGATTATAGATATTATAGAAGGATTTGTGCTACAACGTAAGGAAGAAGGATCTAGCGAGCTGCGCAGATCTTCTATCCTATGCGCATAAGGGTTTTTGATGACTGTGTGTTGTAACCGATTGAAGATATTAATAAAGAATAAGGGTTGGTGGACGTAGCCCCAGGGTGGGGGTGAACCATGTACATGTTGTGTTGCTCTGTTTTGTGCGATGCATCGATGTGTTTCTATGTGATGCATATTAGATAGATTTGATGTTGCTTTGTGCCTAATCATGTGAATGAATGCTAGATATGACCTATATGGATGTACTTAGTGATTGAATTTGTTAGATCTAATATGATCCTATTATGTTAAGTTTTATTAGATGATAGATCTAGGTGCATACTATGATACTCTGTAATTAGGGTACGTCTGCGTTGTTACTAGAACTGAATATTGATGAAGGTTAATTGCTAAGTGCTTTGTTAAGCGTTAGAATCACAGATCTGTGTCCCAGCTAAAGTTGCAGACATCTAAGTCCTGCAACCACCCCTGCCTCTACCTCGGGTGAGACTTCATCTACTTTGCAGGTGTTGTTGAAAGGGTCGATAGTTAGGGTTTTGTTGGTGCGCTGTTGTAGCGTTGAACCCTGCGTCTGCCCCTGTGACAACAAATGGTTCCAATGACGAGACCTGAAAATGTGATTGTTGAGAATTGAGAAAGAAGAAGCTTGGTGAAAATATTCATCCTGAAACTTAGAAGCTCTGTGCGTGGAGCTGTGCCCTAGTGCACAATAATCCACTTGATCTGATAAGCTATGTGCTAAAGAAGGAAGGAAAATTATGAAGAAAAGAAGTCAGATCTGAATGCTTTGTGCTCTAAGAAAGGTTAAAGTGGAAGTTTCTGAAGAAAAGAGGCTAGATCTATAGAAAGAGGTAAGATCTGTAAGCTCTATGCTCTGATAGAGGTAAGAACAGCTAAAAGTTTTTATATGTGGAAGCTTTATGCTCTGTAAAAGTAAGATAAGTGAAAATTTTTGTTTCTAAAATATGGATCTAGGTATGTTTGATAGAGTTTGTCCTAGCTTGAAAACTAGGGCATTGTTAGATGAAAGAAGGTTGGATATGAATAGATCTGGTAAGAATAATGATAAATATGTTATACCTATGCATAGAAAGAATTTTTGGACTAACCAATGGAAGCCGGATCCTAGAAAGAATTTTTGCAGGCTAGCTACCATGATTCTAGTGCGTAGTACAAAATAGGATGGGGATCGTTCACAAGAAAGAGAGGATTAAGCCTATGTTACAGTTGCAGAAAACCAGGCCATCTAGCTAAGGAATGCCCAGGTGGAAGACCTAGTTGTCTCTGTTGCAAAGATTTGGACCATGAAGTGTTGGATTTCCCTAGAATGATTGTTAATCTTGAAAGAATGAATTTGAATGAACAAAACCCTAAGATAGTTGTAGAAATAGACGAATCTCAGAAAGAATCAGAGAAAGTATTGATACAGATGAAAGAAACCTTGAAAGAACATAAAGATGTCCAATTACCAGAGATCTTCAAAGAAAAGGAACAAGTTGAAGCAAGACTAGGGGACTTCGACATTCACTGTATTCTTGACGAAGAAACACAAGTGAACATCATGCCAGAAAGAACTTGGGAAGTTATAGGGAAGCCCACCATGATTCTTTCACTGGGAGGAATAGGACTATTCAGAGGAAAACTGATAATATTATGTGTATGTAGTTGCCAGGATAAGGGATCAGCGGTGGTCGGAGTAACCAATCCACGGTGGCCGGCAAAGGTCCAAATTGTTTGCCCTCTAGCCTATGCCATAAAATTTAAATAGTGCCACATTACTACAGACATCTTTTGTCGGCGCTTTAGGTACATGCATGTGGCTTACAGGCTTGCCAACGCTCCTTTTGGGCAGTGGGGATGACACATTTTTTGGGGAATTGTAAGCCTTGGAGATAGGGGATGCAGGGAGCTCTCGGTAATGGAAAGGAAGCAAATCCAAGGAGCTGTGAACCATAGAGTGTGTTGTAGTTTGAAATCGTTTCGAGCTATCGAAAAATGCAAACTGTTGGGTCATTCTGGATAGATCTATTTTGTTTATGCAAGCCGTGGGGTTTAATTTGACATTAAAATTTTAAAGAATAGCCTGTACAACGTTTAAACTAGAAAATTTTCACTTTGAAATGACCATTTCGAATTCCTCAAAGATGTGTTCAAAGACGTGAAATTTGTCACAGCCGAGAGTTAATTTGGTGAGATTTTAACATAAAAATGGTCTAGAATGATAAATTTGTATGTTGGAAGGTCGCGTTTGGCTGAACAAGCTCGAAAACCAGTTAAAGATCTCTGTAAATGGTAAAAGAATGTTGCATTTGTGAAATCTGGCATATTTATTTACGATAGTGTGGAGGTGTGTTATGATTCTGTTGTTTCAAAATACAGTAGAAAAAGCGATAATAGTTTGTGTTTTGAAGAAGCTTAGGGTTTTGTTAATTTAGAGTTTAATTTAGATCTCTAATTCGGCAAAGAGGGTTGGGTTGGGCTGGGATAGAGATAGAGATTAAAGTTATAAATATATCTGACACTCTTGTTATGCTTATCTTTATCATGGTTTGTAGGTTATAGTTTTCCACAAATATATCGTCGAGTGAATACATTAGATCGTTGGTTTTGTTTTTTAATATTTGAATTTGAATCTTTTGGCCACTACGCAGTCATAGATTTAGGGGCATTTTCATAGTAGTAAACATATTTGTCCCGAATTGTGCCTTTAAAAATACTAGTGGCACTGAAACTGTGATTGCTGGGAATTGAGAAAGAAGAAGCTTGGTGAAAATATTCATCCTGAAACTTAGAAGCTCTGTTCGTGGACCTGTTCCCTAGTGCACAGTAATCCACTTGATTTGATAAGCTATGTGCTAAAGAAGGAAGGAAAATTCTGAAGAAAAGAAGTCAAATCTGAACGCTTTGTGCTCTAAGAAAGGTTAAAGTGGAAGTTTCTAAAGAAAAGAGGTCAGATCTACAGAAAGAGGTAAGATCTATAAGCTGTGTTCTCTGATAGAGGTAAGAATAGATAAAAGTTTTTAGATGTGGAAGCTTTATGCTCTGTAAAAGTAAGATAAGTGAAATTTTTTGTTTATAAAATATGGATCTAGGTATGTTTGATAGAGTCTATCCTAGCTTGAAAACTAGGGCATTGTTAGATGAAAGAAGGTTGGATATGAATAGATCTGGTAAGACTAATGATAAATATGTTATACCTATGCATAGAAAGAATGTTTGGACTAATCAATGGAAGCAGGATCCTAGAAAGAATTTTTGCAGGCTAGCTACCATGATTCTAATGCGTAGTACAGAAGAGGATGGGGATCGTTCACAAGAAAGAGAGGATTAAACATATGTTACAATTGCAGAAAACCAGGCCATCTAGCTAAGGAATGCCCGGGTGGAAGACCTAGTTGTCTCTGTTGCAAAGCGTTGGACCATGAAGTGTTGGATTTCCTTAGAATGATTGTTAAGCTTGAAAGAATGAATCTGAATGAACAAAACCCTAAGATAGTTGTAGAAATAGACGAACCTCGGAAAGAATTAGAGAAAGTATTGATACAGATGGAAGAAACCTTGAAAGAACATAAATATGTCCAATTACCAGTAATCTTCAAAGAAAAGGAACAAGTTGAAGCAAGACTAGGGGATTTCGACATTCACTGTATTCTTGACGAAGAAACACAAGTGAACATCATGCCAGAAAGAACTTGGGAAGTTATAGGGAAGCCTACCATGATTCCTTCACTGGGAGGAATAGGACTATTCAGAGGAAAACTGATAATATTATATGTATGTAGTTGCCGGGATAAGGGATCGATGGTGGTTGGAGTAACCAATCCGTGGTGGCCGGCAAAGGTCCAAATCGTTTGCCCTTTAGCCTATGCCATAAAATTTAAATAGTGCCACGTTACTATAGAATTCTTTTGTCGGCACTTTAGGTACATGCATGTGGCTTACAGGCTTGCCAACGCTCCTTTTGGGCAGTGGGGATGACACATTTTTTGGGGAATTGTAAGCCTTGGAGATAGGGGATGCGGGGAGCTCTCGGTAATGGAAAGGAAGCAAATCCAGGGAACCGTGAACCACAGAGTACATCACAGTTTGAAATCATTTCGAGCTATAGAAAAATGCAAGCTGTTGGGTCGTTCTGGATAGATCTATCTCATTTATGTAAGCCGCGGGGTTTAATTTGACATTAAAATTTTAAATAATGGCCCATACAAAGTTTTAAACTAGAAAATTTTCACTTTGAAATGACCATTTCGAATTCCTCAAAGATGTGTTCAAAGATGCGAAATTTGTCACAACTGAGAGTTAATCTGGTGAGATTTTAACATAAAAATAGTCTAGAATGATAAATTTGTATGTTGGAAGGTCAAGTTTGGCCGAACAAGCTTGAAAACCGGTTAAAGATCTCTGTAAATGGTAAAAGAATGTTGCATTTGTGAAATTTGGCATATTTATTTACAATAGTGTGGAGGTGTGTTGTGATTCTGTTGTTTCAAAATACAATAGAAAAAGTGATAATAGTTTGTGTTTTGAAGAAGCTTAGGGTTTTGTTAATTTAGAGTTTAATTTAGATCTCTAATTCGGCAAAGAGGGCTGGGCTAGGCTGGGATAGAGATAGAGATTAAAGTTATAAATACATCTGACACTCTTGTTCCGCTTATCTTTATCATGGTTTGTAGGTTATAGTTTTCCATAAATATATCGTCGAGTGAATACATTAGATCGTTGGTTGTGTTTTTTAATATTTGAATTTGCATCTTTTGGCCACTAGGAAGTCATAGATTTCGGGGCATTTTCATAGTAGTAAACAGATTTGTCCCGAATTGTGCCTTAAAAATAGTAGTGGCACTGAAACTGTGATTGTTGGGAATTGAGAAAGAAGAAGCTTGGTGAAAATATTCATCCTGAAACTTAGAAGCTCTGTGCGTGGACCTATGCCCTAGTGCACAATAATCCACTTGATTTGATAAGCTATGTGCTAAAGAAGGAAGGAAAATTCTGAAGAAAAGAAGTCATATCTGAACACTTTGTTCTCTAAGAAAGGTTAAAGTGGAAGTTTCTGAAGAAAAKAGGTCAGATCTACAGAAAGAGGTAAGATCTGTAAGCTCTGTGCTCTGATAGAGGTAAGAACAGCTAAATTTTTTTAGATGCGGAAGCTTTATGTTCTGTAAAAGTAAGATAAGTGAAAATTTTTGTTTCTAAAATATGGATCTAGTATGTTTGATAGAGACTGTCCTAGCTTGAAAACTAGGGCATTGTTAGATGAAAGAAGGTTGGATATGAATAGATCTGGTAAAAATAATGATAAATATGTTATACCTATGCATAGAAAGAATGTGTGGACTAACCAATGGAAGCAGGATCCTAGAAAGAATTTTTGCAGGCTAGCTACCATGATTCTAGTGCACAGTATAGAAGAGGATGGGGATCGTTCACAAGAAAGAGAGGATTAAACCTATGTTACAGTTGCAGAAAACTAGGCCATCTAGCTAAGGAATTCCCGGGTGGAAGACCTAGATGTCTCTGTTGCAAATCTTTGGACCATGAAGTGTTGGATTTACCTAGAATGATTGTTAAGCTTGAAAGAATGAATCTGAATGAACAAAACCCTAAGATAGCTGTAGAAATAGACGAATCTCAGAAAGAATCAGAGAAATTATTGATACAGATGAAAGAAACCTTGAAAGAACATAAAGATGCCCAATTACTAGAGATCTTCAAAGAAAAGGAACAAGTTGAAGCAAGACTAGGGGACTTCGACATTCACTGTATTCTTGACGAAGAAACACAAGTGAACATCATGCCAGAAAGAACTTGAGAAGTTATAGGGAATCCCACCATGATTCCTTCACTGGGAGGAATAGGACTATTCAGAGGAAAACGGATAATATTATGTGTATGTAGTTGCCAAGATAAGGGATCGGTAGTGGTCGGAGTAACCAATCCGCGGTGGTCGACAAAGGTCCAAATCGTTTTCCCTTTAGCCTACGCCATAAAATTAAAATAGTGCCACGTTACTATAGACGTCTTTTGTCGGCGCTTTAGGTACATGCATGTGGCTTAAAGGCTTGCCAATGCTCCTTTTGGGCAGTGGGGATGGCGCATTTTTTTGGGAATTGTAAGCCTTGGAGATAGGGGATGCGGGGAGATCTCGGTAATGGAAAGGAAGAAAATCCAAGGAACCGTGAACCACAGAGTATGTCGCAGTTTGAAATAGTTTCAAGCTATAGAAAAATGCAAACTGCTGGGTCGTTTTGGATAGATCTATTTCATTTATGCAAGATGCGGGATTTAATTTAACATTAAAATTTTAAAGAATGGACCGTACAAAGTTTTAAACTAGAAAATTTTCACTTTGAAATGACCATTTCAAATTCCTCAAAGATGTGTTCAAAGACGCGAAATTTGTCACAAGCGAGAGTTAATTTGGTGAGATTTTAACATAAAAATGGTCTAGAATGATAAATTTGTATGTTGGAAGGTCGAGTTTGTCCGAACAAGCTCGAAAACCGGTTAAAGATCTCTGTAAATGGTAAAAGAATGTTGCATTTGTGAAATTTGGCATATTTATTTACGATAGTGTGGAGGTGTGTTGTGATTCTGTTATTTCAAAATACAGTAGAAAAAGCGATAATAGTTTGTGTTTTGAAGAAACTTAGGGTTTTGTTAATTTAGAGTTAATTTAGATTTCTAATTCGACAAAGAGGGCTGGGCTGGGCTGGGATAGAGATAGAGATTAAAGTTATAAATACATCTGACACTCTTGTTTTGCTTATCTTTATCATGGTTTGTAGGTTATAGTTTTCCACAAATATACCGTCGAGTGAATACATTAGATCATTGGTTGTGTTTTTTAATATTTGAATTTGCATCTTTTGGCCACTAGGCAGTCATAGATTTAGGGGCATTTTCACAGTAGTAAACAGATTTGTCCCGAATTGTGCCCTTAAAAATACTAGTGGCACTGAAACTGTGATTGCTGGGAATTGAGAAAGAAGAAGCTTGGTGAAAATATTCATCCTGAAACTTAGAAGCTCTGTGCGTGGAGCTGTGCCCTAGTGCATAGTAATCCACTTGATCTTATAAGCTATGTGCTAAAGAAGGAAGGAAAATTCTGAAGAAAAGAAGTCAGATCTGAACACTTTGTGCTCTAAGAAAGGTTAAAGTGGAAGTTTCTGAAGAAAAGAGGTCAGATCTATAGAAAGAGGTAAGGTCTGTAAGCTCTGTGCTCTGATAGAGGTAAGAACAGTTAAAAGTTTTTAGATGTGGAAGCTTTATGCTCTGTAAAAGTAAGATAAGTGAAAATTTTTGTTTCTAAAATATGGATCTAGGTATGTTTGATAGAGTCTATCCTAGCTTGAAACTAGGGCATTGTTAGATGAAAGAAGGTTGGATATGAATAGATCTGGTAAGAATAATGATAAATATGTTATACCCATGCATAGAAAGAATGTTTGGACTAGCCAATGGAAGCCAGATCCTAGAAAGAATTTTTGCAGGCTAGCTACCATGATTCTAGTGCGCAGTACAGAAGAGGATGGGGATCGTTCACAAGAAAGAGAGGATTAAACCTATGTTACAGTTGCAGAAAACTGGGCCATCTAGCTAAGGAATGCCCGGGTGGAAGACCTAGTTGTCTCTGTTGCAAAGCTTTGGACCATGAAGTGTTGGATTTCCCTAGAATGATTGTTAAGCTTGAAAGAATGAATCTGAAAGAACAAAACCCTAAGATAGCTGTAGAAATAGATGAATCTCAGAAAGAATCAGAGAAAGTATTGATAAAGATGAAAGAAACCTTGAAAGAACATAAAGATGTCCAATTACCAGAGATCTTCAAAGAAAAGGAACAAGTTGAAGCAAGACTAGGGGACTTCGACATTCACTGTATTCTTGACGAAGAAACACAAGTGAACATCATGACAGAAAGAATTTGGGAAGTTATAGGGAAGCCCACCATGATTCCTTCACTGGGAGGAATAGGACTATTCAGAGGAAAACTGATAATATTATGTGTAGGTAGTTTCCAGGATAAGGGATCGGCGATGGTCAGAGTAACCAATCCGTGGTGGCCGGCAAAGGTCCAAATCGTTTTCCCTTTAGCCTACACCATAAAATTTAAATAGTGCCACGTTACTACAGACGTCTTTTGTCAGCACTTTAGGTACATGCATGTGGCTTACAGGCTTGCCAACACTCCTTTTGGGTAGTGGGGATGACACATTTTTTGGGGAATTGTAAGCCTTGGAGATAGGGGATGCGGGGAGCTCTCGGTAATGGAAAGGAAGCAAATCCAGGGAACCGTGAACCACAGAGTACGTCACAGTTTGAAATCGTTTCGAGCTATAGAAAAATGCAAACTGCTGGGTCGTTCTGGATAGATCTATTTCGTTTATGCAAGCTGCGGGGTTTAATTTGACAAAAAATTTTAAAGAATGGCCTGTACAAAGTTTTAAACTAGAAAATTTTCTCTTTGAAATGACCATTTCGAATTCCTCAAAGATGTGTTCAAAGACGTGAAATTTGTCACAGGCGAGAGTTAATCTAGTGATATTTTATCATAAAAATGGTCTAGAATGATAAATTTGTATGTTGGAAGGTCGAGTTTGGCCGAACAAGCTTGAAGACCAGTTAAAGATCTCTGTAAATGGTAAAAGAATGTTGCATTTGTGAAATATGGCATATTTATTTATGATAGTGTGGAGGTGTGTTGTGATTCTGTTGTTTCAAAATACAGTAGAGAAAGCGATAATAGTTTGTGTTTTTAAGAAGCTTAGGGTTTTGTTAATTTAGAGTTTAATTTAGATCTCTAATTCAGCAAAGAGGGCTGGGCTGGGCTGGGATAGAGATAGAGATTAAAGTTATAAATACATCTGACACTCTTGTTCTGCTTATCTTTATCAGGGTTTGTAGGTTATAGTTTTCCACAAATATATCGTCGAGTGAATACATTAGATCGTTGGTTGTGTTTTTTAATATTTGAATTTACATATTTTGGCCACTAGGGAGTCATAGATTTAGGGGCATTTTCACAGTAGTAAACAGATTTGTCCCGAATTGTGCCTTTAAAAATAGTAGTGGCACTGAAACTGTGATTGTTGGGAATTGAGAAAGAAGAAGCTTAGTGAAAATATTCATCCTGAAACTTAGAAGCTCTGTGCGTGGACCTGTGCCCTAGTGCACAGTAATCCACTTGATCTTATAAGCTATGTGCTAAAGAAGGAAGGAAAATTCTGAAGAAAAGAAGTCAGATCTGAATGCTTTGTGCTCTAAGAAAGGTTAAAGTGGAAGTTTCTGAAGAAAAGAGGTCAGATCTACAAAAAGAGGTAAGATCTGTAAGCTCTGTGCTCTAATAAAGGTAAGAACAGCTAAAATTTTTTAGATGTGGAAGCTTTATGCTCTGTAAAAGTAAGATAAGTGAAAATTTTTGTTTATAAAATATGGATCTAGGTATGTTTGATAGAGTCTATCCTAGCTTGAAAACTAGGGCATTGTTAGATGAAAGAAGGTTGGATATGAATAGATCTGGTAAGAATATTGATAAATATGTTATACCTATGCACAGAAAGAATGTTTGGACTAACCAATGGAAGCAGGATCCTAGAAAGAATTTGTGCAGGCTAGCTACCATGATTCTAGTGCGCAGTACAGAAGAGGATGGGGATCGTTCACAAGAAAGAGAGGATTAAACCTATGTTAGAGTTGCAGAAAACTGGGCCATCTAGCTAAGGAATGCCTGGGTGGAAGACCTAGTTGTCTTTGTTGCAAAGCTTTGGACCATGAAGTGTTGGATTTCCCTAGAATGATTGTTAAGCTTGAAAGAATGAATCTGAATGAACAAAACCCTAATATAGCTGTAGAAATAGAAAAATCTCAGAAAGAATCAGAGAAAGTATTGATACAAATGAAAGAAACCTTGAAAGAACATAAAGATGTCCAATTACCAGAGATCTTCAAAGAAAAGGAACAAGTTGAAGCAAGACTAGGGGACTTCGACATTCACTGTATTCTTGACGAAGAAACACAAGTGAACATCATGCCAGAAAGAACTTGGGAAGTTATAGGGAAGCCCACCATGATTCCTTCACTGGGAGGAATAGGACTATTCAGAGGAAAATTGATAATATTATGTGGAAAACTCACTCAGATACCTATGGCAGTCAATGGAACTTCGACTGAAGAAGATTTTGATATTATTAAGTTTATTGAGGATAGTGCCCAGTTTACTATGTTACTTGGAAAACCTTGGATTAAGAGAGATCAAGCTAGAAAGGAAGAAGAAGAAAATGTTTTGGAACAACAGAGACAAGAGTTAATGGATTTCATGACCAGAAGGATTGCGCAGTTGATTGAAGAATAGGAGAACAAATCAAAGCCACTTATCATTAGTGTTAGAAAAACAGGACCGCGGAGCAATAAAATAAAACAAATGCGGAAACAAAACATAGAAGATACACAATACAAGAGAGACACAGATTTATGTGGTTCACCCAGTGTGGGCTACTTCCACCAGAGAAATTGCTAGGTCCTTTCTTTATTATTATCCAGCAAAATGAAGGGATACAACCTACAACAAAACCTGTTGTAACTTCCTCTTCTTTCTCTCATAGTCTCCTCTCTCAGAATACAATACTCGCCAACATACATAGCCACAATACATTTCCCTCATTAAAGAGGGTTGCCTTCTAGGGAAAAAAACCCTAACATAATCTCTATCGTTAGATTTGCGACCTTATAATGAACGGTCCAGATTTACAATGAAATTACAATATACTTTTACAAGGCAATTTTTGCTTCAGGGGCTTCACCCCCGAACCCCTGCTGGGGGCTCGCTTGCCCCCAGACCCCCCCTCTTCACTCCCCCGCATGGAAGAGTGTACAAACTTCTGGGGTGTAAATACTTCATGGGGTATAAACACGGCTGAAAGTAAAAGACCTCTAAATCAGGAAGATAATCAGGCTCCACAACCAACAATTAGAGGCCCAGATGTCGAAGCTGAAAGAATGTCATAAGGCTCATAGAAGCCCGAAGCACATGTCCCAGAAAAAGAAGAATTATTACCCCTGGGTCTTAGGAGAGAATCTCAACAACACGAAGTACCTATGTTCAAGGAAAATAAGAATCAAAATGGAAAGAGAATCCCTTAGACGAATCTCACTGGAAAAAAGGCTAGGAAACTAAGTAAAAAGAGAGCTAAGATCGACACACTATAGAATATTTTAGAGGGAACCTCGCAGAATGGGAAACTTGTAGAAATTGAACTTCGCCGAGATATCATACCAACGACATAGGCCACTTCGCCGAGGCGAAGCAATATAGCCATTGGAATCTGATATAACCGTTTGACTGTCGCTTCGAACAGGTTGAAAAGCATTGATGGTCCGCCACTAGAACATTAGACCACACCATAAATGGACAGAACATGAGTTAATGATGCCTCATACCCATTGCAAGCAGACCGTTGCTAACTTTCTTACTTGAATACCTTTTGCTAACTAAGAACTTGAGCCCACATCCTGAGATTATTTTGCACTGTGATCATCACCTTGTTCTTGTACCCTCCACTGCAGTTTCTAAATCCAATTCACACCCGATCTAATCGACCCCGAGCTTGTATGTTGGACGAGCTCAGCGTAGTAGAGAAAGCAGTCGAAGAAGTTTTGATTGACTTAATGGTTGAGAGAGTCGTCTCAAAAAGAAGGATGTCTATCGGTGTGCAAGCATCATCAACAAGAAGAAACCAAGCTTCTCCCTCAACTGCTCACAGAGAAGAACCTTCCCGAACCATGACAAAGACAAGAAAAAAGCATAGAGACGACATTGTGAACACCAAGCTTATTCCACACATTCTGCCGACTTACATACCACCTTTGAGCGGTGGGATTAACCGCGAATGTGTACCCAGAGACTTTGAATATACTTTGATCACCGCGTACCTTCCAAAAGGGGTGCACGCAGTTCGAGTCGATCAATACAAGCTAGCAAAGTTGAATTTTAGTTATTTCAACCTCAACGACATGAAAGTCTACAGTATGCTTGCCCCACACAAGTATCTAACGAAGACGAAGGGAAAGAACTCGAAGATCGTCCTGCAGTCTTGGACCCAGAACCTTGCGCAGTCTACATTGTTGAATGCTATGAATATCCTGCACTTTGGCAGACACCAGGAGGTGAATGTGTGTGTAAAGTTGCTTCTATCTTGCTATCACGAAGGATACCTATGGATAAACCAATGCATCATTGTGGATCTGACCTTGATCAATCGGATCACATGGCTTAGCATGCAAGGCCCTGACCCACAAGAGTTCTACCCTAGCAAGACCTCCGAACGAGCATTAGCGCAGGAAATTAAGGAAACCTATGGCGATGTCGAGAAGGGAACACGAGGCTACAAAGTAGCCTCTATCCAGAGTGGTGTAGTGCGCCTTGCCTATCAGCTGATCGCAGGCAAGTTAGTTTGTAAGAATAGACCAACTCAAGTGACCGGATTCGTGGTCGACCTCGCAGGGAAGTGCGTAGAGGGATTACAGATGAACTGGGCGCAGTACCTTGTCAACCAACTAGATATTGATTGCAGAGAAGCACAAGACCAAGGGTATGACTTCCACATTTGTTGGCTTCTTATATTGATTGCTTTCATTGCCTGGGAGCTACCAGAAGGCGTCACTTTCCCGGATATAGAACCCTTCGAACCACTGGCTGCGAAGTTCTGTACCCTGTGGTATTCCAGTGACATGAGAAAACAGTGGCAGTGCAATGCCGTCCTCCACGCCTACAACAACTAGTTGAAGATCGCAATCCAGTCTACACCACACATCACCCTGAACACACTTTACAGGTTTAGACCCTTGATGAAGTTCAACGCGGACCGCCACTTCACCTACATTACAACGCGCACTGATGAGCATAAACAACAGCTCCAATCATATTACAAATTGACAGAAGATGACTTGGAGGAGATTACCAAGGAATGGTCGACATACCTCCTTGTTCCAACGGACCCCACAGAGATGTCCGATGTGGATAGCCCTGAAACTATTTCGGACACACATGGACCAAGTAAAATGAAGAAAAATGATGAAGTGCATGATGTCCATAGTACATTGGTGGATACATCTTCGACGTCACCTAAGAAGGGAGATGATGGTGGAGAACTAGGTGGCACGGAAGTCGAGCAAAACAAAGGCGAAGTTACTCCGCCTAGAGATGAAGAGGATCCAACCAAGAAAAGGAAGGTTACCCCGCCAAAGCCTTCGTCCCGAAAGAAATCCAGAGCCACCAGGGCTACATTTAAGACTACCCTCACCTCAGACGACTTCAACTTCTTAGTCGCTGCATTGAATGATGCTTCATTGGAGATTGTGGAAAAGCAAGAAGCGAAGCAGGAGGAGGTATTCAGCCGAATCAAGGATGAACTTCGAGAAGTGCAACAGGCACTACTTTGTACTTATTTTCAAGTTTCTCTTTTTGCCTTTCTAAATTTTGTTTTCCTTTTGTAACTTACTTTTTATAATGATGAAAGAGCACTTGCAACCAATGAGGGCGGGCTTAAACTTAAAGACAAACTCTTTAAAATCGATGACAGTGATAGAAGAGTTACAGTGAAAGCAAAAGTTCTCAGATTTTGAATAAGTTTTCAAAGTATGTTCATGGAGCTACAGTTAAAACAAAAGTCTTCAGAATTTAAATAACTTTTGAAAGTATGTTTATGGAGTTACATTTAAAACAAAAGTTTTTAGAATTTAAATAATTTTTCGAAGTTCACGGAGGTACAATTAAAACAAAAGTTTTCAGAATTTAAATAAGTTTTCAAAGTCTGTTTATGGAATTACAGTTGAAACAAAAGTTTTCTTAATTTAGATCATTTTAAAGTTTTCAAAGTCTATTTATGGAGTTGCACTTAAAACAAAAGTTTTGAGAATTTTAGATAGTTTTAAAGTTTTCAAATTCTGTTCAAACAACTTGAAAGATATTTTGACATGAAAATGTAAATTTTCTTTTAATGGTTTTTTAATTTGATTTTGGAGAATTTGATTTTGTATTTGTTTTCAAGTTTCTCTTTTTTCCTTTCTATTTTTTTTTTTTTTCCTTTGTGTAAGTTACTTTTTAGGTTGTCACAAGATTTATTTTTCAGTTTGTCTATACACTTAAGAGTTAGTTCTTAATTTGATTGTGCAACTTAAAATTAGTTCTTAATTTTGGAACTTACAACCTTAAGGATTTATTAGAGTAGGAAGGATTTAAGATATATTATAAAAAGAAAGCATCAAGGTCCTCAAGAATAATTAAATTATGAATTTAATAAAATTGTGGTTTTATTATTAAAGAGAGGGCATGTTATTCTCAACCTTCTCTACATTTTAAGGCCATTTCTAGTTCTCCAACAACCAATTTCACTTTGGAAATCATAAGCATTAATGATCCTAATCTTAGTAATGTTTATGTTGGTTTTTTAAGTGCATATAATATTTCAAAAATAGTTTTTTATCTATCATACTAAGTTTGGTAAAATATTTGTAATAGTTCAACTTCTTCTTATCAATGATTTGTATTATCATTGTTATCTTCAACCTTCTCTACATCTTAAGGCCTTTTCTAGTTCTCCAGCAACCAATTTCACTATGGAAATCATAAGCATTAATGATTCTAATCTTAGTAATGTTTATGTTGTTTTTTTAAGTACATATAATATTTCAAAAATAGTTTTTAATCTATCATACTAAGTTTGGTAAAATATTTGTAATAGTTCAACTTCTTCTTATCAATGATTTTTATTATCATTGTTATCCTCAACCTTCTCTACATCTTAAGGCCCTTTCTAGTTCTCCAACAACCAATTTCACTATGGAAATTATAAGCATTAATGATCCTAATATTAGTAATGTTTATGTTGTTTTTTTAAGAGCATATAATATTTCAAAAATAGTTTTTAATCTATCATACTAAGTTTGGTAAAATATTTGTAATAGTTCAACTTCCTCTTATCAATTATTTTTATTATCATTGTTATCCTCAACCTTCTCTACATCTTAAGGCCCTTTCAACAACCAATTTCACTATGGAAATCATAAGCATTAATGATCTGAATCTTAGTAATGTTTATGTTGTTTTTTAAAGTGCATATAATATTTCAAAAATAGTTTTTAATCTATCATACTAAGTTTGGTAAAATATTTGTAATAGTTCAACTTCTTCTTATCAATAATTTTTATTATCATTGTTATCCTCAACCTTCTCTACATCTTAAGGCCCTTTCTAGTTCTCCAACAACCAATTTCACTATGGAAATTATAAGCATTAATGATCCTAATCTTAGTAATGTTTATGTTGTTTTTTTAAGTGCATATAATATTTCAAAAATAGTTTTTAATCTATCATACTAAGTTTGGTAAAATATTTGTAATAGTTCAACTTCTTCTTATCAATTGTTTTTATTATCATTGTTATCCTCAACCTTCTCTACATCTTAAAGCCCTTTCAGCAACCAATTTCACTATGGAAATCATAAGCATTAATGATCCGAATCTTAGTAATGTTTATGTTGTTTTTTAAAGTGCATATAATATTTCAAAAATAGTTTTTAATCTATCATACTAAGTTTGGTAAAATATTTGTAATAGTTCAACTTCGTCTTATCAATGATTTTTATTATCATTTTTAATACTAACTTTAAATTTCATCCATGCACAACATTTAAATTTCATCCATGCAAAACATTTGCACAACATTTAAATTTCATCCATGCGAAATATTTGATATTACAAAATTTATGGTTACTTGGTATTTTTCATTTTCTTTAAAACTAAACTTGAAATTCAAATTATACTTATTATAAATTGTACCACATCTATCAAAGTTTTAAATTTTGATGGCTTTATGATTATTTTTCTAAAATATCACATTTTACTAAATTTGGTTTTGAATACACAAAAATTTATGGTGTCATCCATTCAATGTACTCTTTTCTTTATAGCTCTTAAATATGTATCAATTTACCCGAAATGACTAAAGAAACACTAAATACATCAAAATTAGATGGACCCATAATGATGAAAAAAAAAACTGAATAAATTAGAAAATAATTTCATATATGACAAAACTAACTATATAAAATCGTTGTATTTATTTGAGTATAAAAGGAGTATAGGTCCAATTTTAACTATATACTAGGTTCGGTAGAGAGTGAAAACTCTAAGAAGGGGAAAAATATATATGAAGTAGAATTGAGATAACAAATTGTGAAAGAAAAATTTAAAGGCTCCCCATAAGTGTAATTTAAAGGCATCTTTGCACTTGGTCCTATCAAACTTTTAAGTGCCCATGTTTTGAATCTAACTTCATAATTTTCTTCCATGGCTAATGATATTTCCATAGACTACTCCTATGCCTCAATCTGACTTCTAAGCAGGAAGTTATGGCCTTCGTAAATCAAATGGGCCTCATTTTCACCTTGCATTGTTTGGCCTGTAACTCCCTCATACAAGCTCCATTTGGCGAATAATTTAGCTTGTTTGAAACCTATATCCGAGATCTATCATTTTATAAGCACAAACCATGTGCCATACAAATTTGATCTTCTAAAAATGTTGTTTATGCCTTCAAAATTGACCTGCAAGTTAATGACTTGGAAAACACCTAATTTTCATGGCAAATTTCACTATATTTTGTTGACTAGGTTGTTGAATTGGTGCCTTGAGTCAAACTAGCACCTCTAGATGATGCCATGTTAACTTCCTTGCCCACTTGGACTTGCCCCATCGACATTTACCACCCTTTAAATTCTCTCTTTCTTCCTTATCCTTCATAACTTCACCCTTTCTCACTTCTCCCTGATGCACATTCCCCTATCCTTCGGGCCCCATGACTATGCTGCCATGTGGCACCTTTTTTTTATTGGCTGCAGGGATGGGAATGCCTAATCTTACACCAATTTTCTCCATGTGCACATACTCTCTCGCCACTCTGATCGAACGATAGAGGATTTGGAGAATATCAAGGGTCACGATTGCAATCAATGACTGCTATCGTATTTCATTCCCCCCTACCTACCAACCATTAACAGAGGGGAGGGGGGGGGGGAGTGTTCGAAATATGGATCCTGCCAGTTTTCATCTCGGTGAAGTGGAAGCCTCCTATTGATTTCACTCCCTCTCCCCATGGTGGTTTCCAAAACTACCAAGGACCTCCCCCTCCCTTGAAATCATGGTTCCATGGATCTGGTGGAACCTGGTCTGCCACCATGGCCCCACATCATTTCCACTCTGCCACACCTACCACATGCCAACAATTTCCACCGTGTACTTCTGACCGTGGCCTTGCCACCGTGGTAATACATGTCATCTATTCCACATCTGCTAACACTTTGCCTCCACATCATGCCGACGTCATCATATAGAAAACTATCCAATTTTCTCGATTTTGCCAAAATTCTAAATTTTAAAAATGCTTGATTTCACAATTCCTTCCTTAGCTGCCATTAGAGCTCTATAATTAAGATTTTTATGGCCAATTTTGGCCCTATAAGTATCAACATGACCTCTACACCTGAAATTTGACTCCATGTCGAATTCTTCATGAATTTAACTGTAGAAATTGGGGATTTTGCCCAATTTCTCCCAATTATGCATCCATCCATAGGCCAAAAATTGTTCAGAATGTGATTCCCTCAAATTCCCTTAGATTACTCATGAAGTTTCCCCAATCTCATTCATTATTTTTGTCAAATATGTCACATACATCCCTTGAAATTGTAAGTTATGAAATTTCATCTTCAACACTATATTACTTGGCCCATGCAGGCTCAATATTGAACATGTGGCTCTAATACCACATTGTAGCATCCCCAACCCCAAGTTGGGCCATGCCACACAACAATTATCCTCTCTAATACCATTTATTAATTAAATGTTCTGCATATGAACAAAATTATGCATTTCTAACAACATACATAAATGCATAATTATGACAGGAAAAACCCATAACAAAAATAACATAAATATACATACAACAATTATAACAAACACATAGAAGACATTTATATTTTTTGATTCACCGACTGGCTGGAAACCTCATATATTCCTTCAAGCCATAGACTTTGGTGCTCATAATCTCTCAGTAGTAGGTCACCCTTGAGATAAGGCTAAAACTCCATAAGGGAAGGCTTCTTAAGCCACACTAAGGTCTAACCAGTACAATAAAACTTAGGCCAAGGTGCCAATTCTGAACAACAGTTCTCAACTTATAACCTTTCATTCCCCACAGTCACTAACCCGGGAAGCGTACCCCTTCTCTGCTCAACATTCCCTTGGTTGTCCCACTGCCTTTCTCGGGCTTCAACAACAGACCATACATGAAGTATTAGAGCCCTGTAGCACCTAGAACAAAAGGTTTCCCTAAGAATTTGCAACACCCACTAGCTAGCACACATGGAAAATAATTCCCAACAATTCTCTAACCAAGAGAAAAATGCTCACAGGCATGACAACCCGTTTATTCAAACTGAGCTACTGGAAATTAATGGGTACAATTTGATGCAAAAAATCTCCAAGCACATGTACGAATCATGGATGGAAGGGAGAGTAAGTATGACAAGAATGATAAAGAGAGTGATGAGAATGATTGGTAATAATGGAAAATGAATGATTGGTAATAATGGAAAATACACTAAGTTCCCACTTTATATATGCATCTTCCCAACTTGACACGTGTTGTGTTGGGAACTACTTTGTCCCCACTTGGTGATATGTTCCCTACCTTTAGGAACTTAGGATAAATGTCACAAGATTTAGACTTTAGGAAATATTAATATAATATTTTCTTGACTTAAGCCCCTCTTCATAGATTCTTATCCCCCTTTCCCTCTAGTGGAGTTACATCCCTCGATACTATTTTGTATGATTGGTATGCCACAATGATGCATTTTATTAATAATCAGAGTGTGATTACATATTACAATGATAAACTCATTGACCTTTTAGCATCTAGGCTCTCCGACCTAATAATCACACATGCACTCTAGCCTCAAAATATATATACAATGACACTCTAGCCTGAATATTCTGGCTCACCATCCTATATAGTAGATGTAAATTTCCAATTGGGGTTCGACCTAGGGGTATTGCATGTATAAATCCATCACAGACCATCTAGGTGATAATCATACACCATATACCCCAAATCTCATGAAGCACCCCGAAACATGGTGTACACACATTTAGAGTAACCATCAAAGTTAATACTCCACCAAACCAAAACCTCTTGACTCCCTCTAAAATTCCACCAAACATACCACCTAGAAATATGTACCTTCTACATTATCAAAATCAACCACTATCTACCAAATATAAAACTCCTCCATCAAGGCATCACATCACTCCTCCTCAAGACATCTGGGAGGCTCATGGATGGATGAAACTAATGTAACATGACCAACATATCTGTTAAGAGAAATTATTTCCATCATTGAAGATTTGGGTGCTCCTATATGCTCATGTGCCTCTTGTAACTTTTGGGTAAACCATCTCATCTTCCTACAAGTTGGAGTAGGTGAAGGCTTATCCACACCCAATCTCACCTTTTCTCCCTTTGAATCTAACTCATCTCAAGTCTCTAAATCAATATTTAGAAAAACAAATTGACCATTCTCCTCAATCACCGAAGGAGAATCCTATGAACTATAAAATCTCACATCCTCATTAAATATCACATCTCTATTCACCATAGTCTCCCACTGT
>JASDQU010737587.1:38333-68180 GCA_032191745.1 Picea mariana | reverse complement strand
ATGTGGTGGATATGTTCCACTGTTCGTGACTATACATTGCTGATCAAGTACTTGTGTGTTACTTGGTGTGGTAGTGAACCACTGGATTGTAGTTATGTACTACTATGGATAGACACAATTGTTTTCTATTTTTGTTCTAACTTCCTTGAAGACTATCAACAATTTATTGAAAATAATCACCATCCAGACGAAAGATGAACAAAGATTTTCCAGACGAAAATTGATTCAGAGCATTTACTTCTCTAGATTATAAGAGTGGCTGTTGTATCACTCTATGTTGTGAGTGACTTATCCAGCATCATGTCTAATTACTCAGATGAAGTATGGTTTTGAGAGATGATGTAGCTGATGGTGATGGTGATGCTCATGATCTAGTCATGAGATAGTCTAGACGACTATATTGATGCTACTGGGTAAATGGTATGTTTTTTGTGCTCAAGACCATTACATATAATACCTCCCTAGCTAGGAGGGAGTTTTAATATTATGGTAGCTGAGGGAGGTATTTACCTCTATGTGTGAACCTGACGAGAATAAAATACTCCAGAAAGAAAGAGAAAACCCTAATGAGTTGGCTAATAACCCTAGAAGTCTTGTCATCTCAAGAAGATAATTTATATTAGGTTATTAGCCTCCAAGATAAGAAGTCAAACATAAATAATAATAATATACTAAACAGACACTATCCAGAAGGAGAAGTCGTCCCCAACAAATTTGGCAGAACCACTATAAATACAGGGCGCCAGTTCTCATTTTGACACATCTCAGAATTGAAGACAACAAGTGGTGCGCACTGCAGTTCCCAGTTTGGTGCGCACGTGTGGAGGAGAGCTGCAAATGCAGTTGCTGCATCTAGTAGTTTCAGTGTTGGCTTGGACTATCTCTTGGCTAGGGTTTTGACTATTTGATCAGTTATTGTTGGTGCGCTATCCTTGGAGGAAGATGCGCTACACCTTGTTTGGCTATCTAGCCTAGGGTTTGCTTCCAGAATAATTCTCAGTCAAGTTTAAGGTGCTCAGAGGGTGGCTTCAGCCTATGGTTGGGTGACGAGGGTATCGTCAATGGTAAAACGAGCACACATTCTTCTATATTCTAACACCATACACCCTATGTATTTAGAAGAAGGGCCTGTGTAAGTTGATTTGGGGTCTAGCAGAGACGCGAAGAGTCAGTTAGACTCAGTTTCTTGATCAATCCTAGACCACGAGGTCACGCAACCCTTAGGATAAAAGGGGGGTCTACATCAAGTGGCATTAGAGATGATTTTTGTCTGTAGATTTCAGGCAAAGGAGATGGACGAGACAGGCTGACTACATCAAGTAGTATCAAGAGCTGAATTGTGTCTATAGATTGTAGGGAAAGGTGATATGATGATATCAAATGTCTAATAAACTGAAGTTCACTTGTGGACAATGGGTGAAGGAATACATGATATTAATGCTCTGTGAAGATTGTTGCAAGGTGTGCAACAAATGGTAGATATCCAGGAGGGCTGAGGATAGAAAAGATGGATACTAAATGCCATGAACGTGGTCAAAAAGGAGACCACCATAAGAAAAGTAAAGAAGAAATTGATGAGGAACTCGTTGAGATAAGAGCAAGAATGGAACAACTAGCATTGAGGATGCAACAAGAGTCCAAGGTGAACTAGACATATGAATGGCCTTTGAAGAGGAAAGTGAAGTGGCCTGTCCAAAAATTGTTTGCTAGGGGACAATGACAGTTTTTGAGGCATGTTGAAGACCTCAGTGACACTGAGGAGAAAGCGATTCGCATCTGTGAACCAGATATTGGGAGGAACCTCGGTGATGATGAGGAGAAGATATTAGTTAGGGATCTCATGAAATGCTAGGAGGGAAGAAGGGAACTTTCAAGTTGCTAGGTGGGAAATGAAGGGACATCGTTAGAGGATCTCAGAAATTGGCAGGTGGGTAGAGGTGGAATTTCAAGTTGCCAGGTGGGAAATGGAGAGAGATCAGTTGAAGATATCATATACTGCTAGGTGGGAAATAATGAAAGTTCAAATTGAAAAGTGGGCAATGAGATGAGATCAATTGATTTCATGAGCTGCCATGTGGGTAGAGGAGAAATCCCATATTTCCAGGTGGGCAAGGGAGAAGAGATGGGGCTATGTGAGGGTCTCATGAACTCAGTTGATAGTTCAGATCAGCAAGAAGTGTTGACAGAAGATGATTAGAGGAGTTTCCTAATCATTGGGGGAATTCAAATATTCCTACCAAATAGTCCAACAGAGACTAATACAAGAGTTTCACATGAGGAGGTAGTGCAACAAGAATCTGAGTAGGAGGCCATGGACCCAATTGATTTTAAAGATCATTGTTTCTATGATGTATATTAAACAACATAAGAAGGAAAACCATCATTGAATGTAATAGAGGGAGAGACAGAGCCAACAGTGATGTTTTCCCCAACAGAAGGAGAAGAGCATTCAACAAAATTGCTCAAAATTTTCAGCTAGGAAGATGAACAGGAGATGACTGCAACACTGGAGCCTATAGCAGAAGAGGAAACATACAACATAGATTTTACTGAGTTGTATGAGGAATAGGAATCCCTAGAGAGGAGGATGATAGTGAAAAGCCTTCACATCCAATAGATCAAACTGGAGATAGGTAGAGGAGCATACTAGCCTGGGGAGGAGCTAGAAGAAGTTGGAGTTGAACCAACACAAGAGGAGATGACAGAAGTCACTCTGACAGAGGAAGAAGCTGAGTAGAAGCTCAGTGATGAGACTACAGAAATGGAGCCTATAGCAGAGTGGAAAGCTAAGGGAACATGACATGAAAGGATCAAGGGAGATCGGGTTGATCTACCCATTGACAAGAAGGAAGTGCAGTGAAGCAATCTGCAAAACAAGGACCAGCCAGTTGAGTAGTTGGATGAGGTGATTGAAGAAATTATAAGGATGATGTTGGGGTCAACACAAGAACCTATCAATAGGAAGAGACTGAATAGAGGAGGACCTGCCATAGCAGTAGAGAAGAAACAACAACAGAAGCAAAAGAAGCAACAAGGAAAAGGAGCAGATGAACAACTCCAAGAGAAAGTATGGGAGCCTATAGGATCTCAACAACATAACAGAGGGAGCCATGAGCAAGAACTCATGATTTTCCCATCCATCAAGTGTATGATTCAAGAGGGATTGTTGTTAAAGGGAAATCAATTATTGAAGGGATGGATTTTTTGTTGGGACTACCAAGAACGCAAAGGTGAGAATGTTGTTGAGGAGTGTTGAAGACCTCAATGACACAGAGGAGAAAGTGATTCAAATCTATGAACTAGAGATTGGGAGGAACCTCAATGATGATGAGGAGAAGAGATTAGTTATGGATCTCATAAACGGCTAGGAGGGAAGAAGGGAACTTTCAATTTTCCAGGTGGGAAATGAAGGGAGATCATCAGAGGATCTCAAAAACTGTCAGGTGGGCAGAGGTGGAATTTCAAGTTGCCAGGTGGGCAATGGAGAGAGATCAATTGAAGATATCATATACTGCTAGGTAGGCAGTAATGAAATTTTAGATTGATAAGTGGGCAATGAGATGAGATCAATTGATTTCATGAGCTGAAATGTGGGCAGAGGAGAAATCCCATATTTCCAGGTGGGCAAGGGAGAAGAGATGGGGCTATGTGAGGGTCTCATGAACTCAGCTAATAGTTCATATCAGAAAGGAGTGTTGACAGAAGAGGATCAAAGGAGTGTCCTGATCATTGGGGGAATTCAAATATTCCTACCAAATAGTCCAGTAGAGACTAATACAAGAGTCGCAGATGAGGAGGTAGTGCAACAAGAATCTGAGGAGGAGGCCATGGAGCCAATTGATTTTAAAGATAATTGTGTCTGTGATGCAGATGCAACAACAAAAGAAGGAAAACCAATAGTGACTGTCATAGAGGGAGAGACATAGTTGACAGTGATGTTTTCCCCAGCAGAAAGAGAAGAGCATTCAAAAGAATTTCTCACAATTTTCAGCCAGGAAGATGAACAAGAGATGACTGCATCACTAGAGTGTACAACAGAAGAGGAAATAGACAACATAGATTTTGCTGAGTTGAATGAGGAATAGGAAGACCTAGAGAGGAGGGTGATAGTGAAAAGCCTACACATCCAATAGATAAAATTGGAGACAGGTAGATGATCATACCAACCTGGGGAGGAGCTGGAAGAAGTTGGAGTTGAACCAACATAAGAGGAGATGACATAAATCACTCTGATAGAGGGAGAATCTGAGTAAAATCTCAGTGATGAGACTGCAGAAATGGAGCCTATAGCAGAGTGGCAAGCTAAGGGAACATGACACAAAGGGATCAAGGGAGATCAGGTTGATCTACCCATTGACAAGAAGGAAGTGCAACGAAGCAGTTTGCAAAACAGGGACCATCCAGTTGAGCAGCTGGATGAGGTGATAGAAGAAATTAGAAGGTTGATGTTGGGGTCAACACAAGAACATGTCAGTAGGAAGAGACTGAACAGAGGAGGACTTGCTATAGCAGCAGAGAAGAAACAACAACAACAACAAAAAGAAGTAGCAAGGAAAAGGAGAAGATGAACAACTCCAAGAGAAAGTATGGGACCCTAGAGGATCTCAACAACATAGCACAGGGAGCCATGAGCAAGAGCTCATGATTTTCCCATCCATGGAGTATATGATTCAAGAGGGATTGTTGTTCAAGGGAAATTAGTTATTGAAGGGATGGATTTTGTGTTGGGACTACCAAGAACGCAAAGAGGATGCGATCCCATATTTGTGGTGGTGGATAGATTCTCAAAGATGGCACACTTTATCCCATTCCAGAAGACCAGTGATGCAACACATGTTGCACTTCTATTCTTTAACGAAGTTGTAAGACTTCACGGCCTACCCAGAAGCATTGTCTTGGACAGAGACAAAAAAGTTGGTTATTCTTGGATAACACTGTGGAAGAAGTTGGGGACATATTTTTCCTTTAGCTCAGCTTATTACCCTCAGATAGATGGGCAGACTGAGGTGGTAAATAGAAGCTTGGGAAACTTATTAAACCAGATCAAAGGGATCAACAGATCAAGAGAAGATTCAATGGGAGAAACAAATGCCTATAACAGAAATCCCACAGATGGAACAGATTGTTGATCAAAGGATTGATAAGAGGACCAGGAGGAAGACTTGTTTTGAATATATGGTCAAGTGGAAGGGATACCCAATAGAAGATGCCATTGGGACAGTGAAGTTGATATCCAGAAGCATGGAAAGCTCGGGCAGGAGCTCATCGACATGAGTCCATGATTTTTTGTCCATTAGGACTATGATGCAGGAGCATCGTCAGAAAGCACACATGGGAGGACAACTCAATTCCTGAGGACCAATTCAGAATCTTGAACATTGGCCAGTACTACAATTTTTGAAGCTGATAGAAACAAAGGAGGAAATATCATGCGCGTGGAAACAAATTGAGAATGCATGACCGAGGAGTTAACCCTAGTCTCAATGTAACCGTAGTTAGACAACAACTAGTTTTTATTTTGAAGGACCCTCTGATATAAAGAGAGGTTTTGTACTCTTTAAGGAGTCAGTTGCATAGAATGGCACAACATTGTAAAAGTTGCAAAGAATAGCGAGAGTTGCAGGTAGAGGGGCGAAAGTAGAGTTGCAAGTAGAGTTTCTGAGCAGTAGTTGTTTTTTAT
This sequence comes from Picea mariana, assembly GCA_032191745.1. Taxonomy (NCBI): domain Eukaryota; kingdom Viridiplantae; phylum Streptophyta; class Pinopsida; order Pinales; family Pinaceae; genus Picea; species Picea mariana. The sequence continues at coordinate 62,500 of JASDQU010737587.1, read as the reverse complement.
TTATGTTGTAACCATATTTTCATTTAGAATGAAGATAATTGAGGAAAATTGATCCAAATGTGTGAGACTACTATTGCTTTCACTTCTCTTTTACTATTGTTCTTTCTTTTCCAAGAATGAGTGAATCTTACTATGAGTGTATGTAATTCAAAAATGCTTGCATAACTCAAGATCGCTTTTCTCTATGAGCCGGTGCAAGGTGTGCACACAGTCCACAAGGAATGCGTCGACAGGGTCTATTTCAACTTGTAACTCTCGAAGGAAAAATGTATGACTTTATTTTCAAAGAGTGCGAAGCGAATGCCACAAGGTATGCACAGTCGTTTGGAAGAATTCAAGATCTTGCACAAAGATCGCTTGTAAGGAGTGCACGATTCTAGAATTCAACTCAAAGTCGAAGCGACTCTATAAGAAGTCAAACGATGAGAACAGAGGAGCACCAAGAAGGTGTAAAGGATTATTTTTAAGAACTCTTTAATCTGAGATTGACGAATTTCCCAAAAGAGAGAGAATCGCTTGGGAAATAGAATACTTTAAGGAGATCGAGCTTAGGAGTGGTAGCACTTTTCAAGAAAGTATGGACAAGATCCAAGAAATGAACTCGTAGGAAGAACAAAGGCCGAAGCCTTTGAATCTTTCAAAATCCTTCTAAGTCGAAAGAAATCTTAAGCTCAGGAGGGACAACACTTCCCAAGAAAGTGTGGACGAGATCCAGGAACCAGACTCGCAGAAAGAACAAAGGTCAGATCCTTTGAATCTCTCGAAAATATTCTAAGTCTGAAGAAATTCCAAAGCTCAAAGGAGAGGTAGTGTTTCAATAAATGCAGGCAAGAATCAGAGTCATCGGCCTCATAGAAGGATCAAGGGTCGAATCCTTTGACACTTAGAGAATTCTTCCAAGATGGGAGAAATTCCCAGTTCAGGAGGAGGAGCAAAAACTATCATTATATCAGTTGCAAAGGAGAGATCTATACCATCCGATCAGCGTCCAGACAATGAGAAGAAAGGGTAGAGGAGAAAAGATCGTAGTTGTTCAATCTAAGCGCAAGGGAAAAGATCACATACATTCGATTTTAGTGCAAAAGAAAATATCTCATCCATCAGATCTGAGCGCGTGGATCAACAACCGTTGATCTAAAGGTAAGGTGCACACACCTTAACCTTATGAAGATAGGAGCCAAAGACCCGAGGAGATGGGAGCCGCAACAATCCTAGCCATCCATCAAAGAGGACACATGGTGAGAGCTCAACATTTTTTTGACTCACAGTGAAAGAAGGTCAAAGAACATAACTGTTCGAACTCGCGATGTGAGAAATTGCAATTTGATCATGGTCATCCATCAAGGAGGACACGTGGTGAGAGCTCAACATTTCACTGAATCATAGGGTGGAAAGGTCAAAGAGTAGAGTCGAGAGGAGTCACAAAGGGAGAACTCGCGAAAGGATCACAACCATTGGTTGTTCTGAAACCATTGAGACTATCCATCATCAAGGAGGACACGTGGAAAAAGATCAACATTTTGTTGACTAGTGACTCAAAGAAGTCAAAGACATAGTTACAAGAACTCGTGAAACGAAAAATAGTGATTTGATCACAGTCGTTGATCGAAGGAGGGAGATGAACCATAGATCTGGTCTTGTCATGATTTTGTGACTCGAGAAATCAGAGGAAAGAGTTCTGAGAACTCATGAATCGCAAAATCACGATTTAATCTGAGTCGTCAGACCCAAGAGAGATCTGGACCGTTGATTGTTCTAGGAGATGGTTCGTTAAGTGCGAACTCGTGAAATATTTGAAAGAATGGCGCATGGTCATAGCGAAGGGTCATGTTGGTGAAGGAGAATAGAGGGGCTAGCATGTGCTAGGATCCTGTCGGAATTTCGGAAGTCCGAAGAGTCAAAGTGACTCACATGCAAAGACCTGATACATGAAATCACGACGGGTCATTCATTTAGGCGACGGGTCGTTCGTTTAGGTTACTGGTCACAGCTGTGGTCACGTAAAGGAAAGGATTATCCAGAGATAAGCTTACACTCATCAGGCATTGAAATTTGAACATTTCTCAGGAGAGAGATCGCGGGTTCCATACACCCTACGTATTTAGAAGAAGGGAATGTGTAAGTTGATTTGGGGTCAAGTAGATACCCGAAGAGTCAGTCAGACTCAGTTTCTTGATCGATCATAGTCCACGAGGTCATGCAGCCCTTAGGATAGAAGGGGGGTCTGCATCATGTGGTATCAGAGCTGATTTTCATTTGTAGATTTTAGGCGAAGGAGATGGAGGAGACAAGCTGACTACATCAAGTAGTATCAAGAGTTGAATTGTGTCTACAGATTGTAGGCAAAGGTGATATGATTATATGAAATGTCTTAGAAACTGAATTTCACTTGTGGACAACAGGTGAAGGAAGAGAGGTTACTGATGCTCTACGAAGATTGTTACAAGGTGTGCAGCAAATGGTAGATATCCAAGAGGGTTGAGAACATAAAAGACGGCTACTGAATGCCTTGAACATGGTCAAAGAGGAGACCACAAGAAGAAAAGTAAAGCAAAAATTGATGAGGAACTCACTGAGATAAGAGTGGGAATGAAACAACTAGCATTGAGGATGCAACAAGAGTCCAAGGTAGACTAGACATATGAATGGCCATTGAAGAGAAAAGTGAAATGGCCTGTCCATAAATTATTGTCTAAAGGAAAACAACAGTTGTTTAGAAGGTGGATGAGGTGTGCTGAAGATATCAGTGACACAGAGGAAAAAGCGATTCAAATTTGTGAACCAAAGATTGGGAGGAACCTTAGTGATGATGAGGAGAAGAGATCAGTTAGGGATCTAATAAACTGCTAGGAGGGAAGAAGGGAACTTTCAAGTTTCCATGTAGGAAATGAAGGGAGATCGTCACAGGATCTCATAAACTGCTAGGTGGACAGAGGTGGACTTTCAAGTTTTCAAGTGGGCAATGGAGAGAGATCAGTTGAAGTTCTCATATACTGCCAAGTGGGCGGTAATGAAAGTTTAGATTTCTAGGTGGGAAATGAGATGAGATCAATTGATTACATGAGTTGTCAGGTGGACAGAGGAGAAATCCCATATTTCCAAGTGGGCAAGGTAGAAGAGATGGGGCTATGTGAGGGTCTCATGAACTCAGTTGATAGTTCATATCAACAAGGATTGCTAACAGAAGAGGATCATAGGAGTGTCTTGATCATTGGGGGAATTTAAATATTCCTACCAAATAGTCTAGCAAAGACTAATACAAGAGTTGCACATGAGGAGGTAGTGCAACAAGAATCCGATCAGGAGGCGATGGAGCCAATTTCTTTTAAAGATAATTGTGTCTATGATGTAGATGCAACAACAGAATAAGGAGAATGAGCAATGACTGTCATAGAGGGAGAGATGGATTAGCCACTGATGTTTTCCCTAGAATAAGGAGAAGAGAATTCAACATAATTTCTCAAAATTTTCATCCAGGAAGATGAACAAGAGATGATTGTAGCACTAGAGCCTAGAACGAAAGAGGACATAGACAACAGATATTTTGTTGAGTTGTATGAGGAATTGGAATCCATAGAGAGGAGGGTGATAGTGCAAAGCCTGCACATCCAACAGATCAAATTTGAGACAGGTAGAGGAGCATACCATCCTAGGGAGGAGATGGAAGAATTTGGAGTTGAACCAAGATAAGAGGAGATGACAGAAGTCACTCTGAGAGAGGAAGAAGCTGAGAAACAACTCAGTGATGAGATTGGAGAAATGGAGCCTATAGTAGAGTGGAAAGCTAAGGGCACATGAGACGAAGGGATCAAGGGAGATCAGGTTGATCTACCCATTGACAAGAAGGAAGTGTAGTGTAGCAGTCTGCAAAACAAGGACCAGTGAGTTGAGAATCTAGATGAGGTGATCGAAGAAATCAGAAGGCTGATGTTGGGGTCAGCACAAGAACTTGCCAGTAGGAAGAGACTGAACAAAGGAGGACCTGCCTTAGTAGTAGAGAAGAAACAAAAATAGTAGCAAAAGAAGCAACAAGGAAAAGGAGTAGATGAACAACTCCAAGAGAAAGTATGGGACGCTGCAGGATCTCAAAAACATAGCAGAGGGAACCATGAGCAACAACTCATGATTTTCCTAGCCATGGAGTATATGATTCAAGAGGGATTGCTATTCAAGGGAAATCAAATATTGAAGGGATGGATTTTGTGTTGGGGCCACCAAGATGCAAAGAGGATGTGATCCCATATTTGTGGTGGTGGATAGATTCTCAAAGATGGCACACTTTATCCCATGCTAGAAGACCAGTGATGCAACACATGTTGCAGTTTTGTTCTTTAAGGAAGTTGTAAGACTTCACGACCTACCCAAAAGAATTGTCTCAGACAGAGATACAAAAGTTGTTGGTTATTCTTGGATAACATTTTTGAAGAAGTTGGGGACATATTTGTCCTTCATCTCAGCTTATTGTTGCGCCTCTTTCGACACCTTAGTGAGTAAAATAGAGGTGCTTGCAAGATTAGTTGGGTTTGCTAAGAAGGACAACTGTAAGGAAAAGGGTTAGAGAAAGAAATATAAAAGAACAACTAAGAATTAAACTAAGAAATAAAATAACAACTAAACTAATGAACATAGGGACATAAGGACAAAAGAAACAATAAGACCCATGCCACCAATGGTAAGGTTGATATTAGTGAAAGAAAACACCAAGACAAAAAAGGACTATGAGTCCCTTCTTCCTCCAAGGGAGGGCTCTTGGACCCCCACAAATAAGCTCTTCTTACAACTTTGAAATGAAAATGGTGAAAGAATTCTTTGCTAATCCACTCAAGGGGTGAGATGGATTTCCTAATGTAATGGTGCTAAGATACTCTTGATGAGAATAGAGGATTCCTCAAGAGAATAATAGCAGCATAACTTTGCTATTGAAATTCCTTGAAAAATGAAGTGCACCCATGGCCTTTTTATAGCATCTCTTTGAGGTATTGTGCAACCAGCTTGTAGTAAGTAAAGAGGCTAATTTGGGCATTTCTAGGTCTTTGACCAGCCACCCAGTCGGATCCAGTCCATATTTGAGTGTCAAATCAACTTGGAAACTGAACCAAAAGTGGGTGGGAGGCCGACCACTCTCATAAATGTACTGCTCTCACATGTGCGCCGCTTTTTGCGACCACAGTCATGCATCGGGTGCATGTGCATTTTTACTGCATTTTTGTTTTGTGCATGTGCATGCGCGCCATGTGTAGCCATAACGCACTTTAATTTTGTCACTGGTTGTATATTTTTTGACCCTTTGGAAATGATTTTGTGGTAATTTTTGTCCATGGGTGACCTCATAACTGTGTGGCAATGTTGAATTCTTCTAACCATTTGCGGACGAAATTTCCTAGATAACAGATGCCCCCTGATGGATGAGGTTAGGAGCATACGTATAACTGAAATCGATCAATGTTTCTTCTACTGAGAGTGCCATTGTAAGAGAGAGCAATAGTGGGATTGTCAAGAGTTACCCGTTGGAGGGAGAAGGGAACCTGTAGAACCCAACCTTCCAGAAGGTGTGTAAAAATAAACTGTGTACAAACGAGGCGGGCATGCCCCATGCTTTTGTTCATGTAACTCAAACAGGAATGGTGTGTTGATGTAGACAACTGTAGCGCCCTCGGGGGTGGTCGTAATAAAGGTAGAAGACAATTCTGTAGAGGAACATACTCTGACTGGTAGGCAGTGATATCTGTAAGAAATATCACGGATTTTGTAGGCATTGATAGCCCAGCCAAGTTCAGAGGTCTTCGAAAAATATAAGAAATAACTACAATAGTCGCAAAGTAAGACCCACCGTAACATGAGAAAGTGTTGAAGTCAAATGTTACAGGGGTCAACAACAGTAGGGAGCAATTTTGGGTCTCTCTGTGCCATCTAAGATCTCTCATTGGAAAGGTAATGAGAGTAAAGATACTGTCGCCCTTTTGGAAAACTGTGCAGATGTCGACAAAAAAGGGGGACGTGACTCCAAGAAGCAAAGGGCTTCGTGAAATCTACTAGGTGAGGTGAGGAACTGGAGGAGGTACATGAACGAAGTCAAGATGTAGGAAGACTCAAGACTGCCCTTGGTTGGGGGTATATGTGAGGTATAAGTGGCTGCAATCGTTCAACTAGGTCGAGTGTCAGGGGGACAACAAGACGTGGGATAAGTTGTGCCAGAGGCGGGACAAAGTGAACAAACTCAGAGGGAAAAGGTAAGTGACCTGTGGGATACTCAGAGTATATGGACGATGTCAACAAGGGTAGATGATAAGTAGTGCCCCAACCAAGGGGGACATGGGTTGCGTTTCCAAAAAAGGGAAGAAGGTCGCCAAAGGGGACGACAAAAAGGTATGGAAATGCTGAAAATAAAGGCGTTTTTACAATAAATAAAGAATAATTTGGGATGAGTGTACAAATACATAAATGGGTGCCGCAATGTAATATGGTTGGGCCGGTGAGGGTGCCATTATCTTGGAGAACTGGTGGAGGGTGGGGGCCTCATGGGTGGGTTTCTGTATGAGGTAGATGAAATGGAGGGAAATTTTGTAGAGGGGCAAACTGATTGTGGATGAAATGGAGGGTTCATGATATTGCGGAGGTGTAGTCAAAATAGAACTTGGGAGTCCATTGGGAAAGCTAACAAAATGAGGAGAAGGAGTATGTGGCTGATTCACGACATGATGTAAGACTATCGGGACTCCCATCCCTAAAGGGTTGAAAAAGCAACATGAGTGTCGAAGTGCAGAAGGGTGCTATGAATGGGACAACTCATGTGGGTAAGAGTGCTACCGGGTGACAGTACCTAAGATGCATTAGAGGTGTCGGTACTGCAGAGCTGGAGATGGGGATCCTAGAGGAAAATGTCAGAAGGTGTGACTGGAGATGCAATTGAGAGTCAGAGGGAATGATTACATGCCAGTGATGATGATATACCTGAAGGGGTTGCATTGATGTATGATAACCAAGTAACTGCACACATGAAAACCAAATACCCGACGTGAACAATATCTGAAAAGAATCAATCATACAAGAATTTATTTGATAATTTTGAACATGAGCATGCGTACCTGGGCGGGGTATGAAAAAATGGCACCCCAGGGGCTAAGGATAAGAAGTGGCCCGGGGACTGTCTTGATGTAGATGATGGGATGTTGATCCTGTGGCTAAAGAAGGATCGAAGAACGGACACCCGGAGCTCCCGGAATGGTGAGTGGAAGTTTGGCGGAAAGGCCTACATATAGCTGTAGGGCCCACATTGCCACCTCATTTGTACTTGCTGCCAGAGTGATCGGACAAGAGGTATTCAGAGGAGATTTGGGGATTCCGAGAGAACGAGGCGGCCGATTCAGGATCAACGAGCTTTAGGTTAGTAGCCTGATCGTCCTGCATAGAAGTAGATTTTCCATTTCTGGGCAGGGGCTGTATGGAGGGCCGTATAGAGGGTTTTATGGGTATGGGCCCCCAAGTGCACAGGCGATCCAGAAATATGCGTGCACGAGTGCACGCTTGTTATACAGATATATGCGCATGGGTGCGCCCGTAGGGGGCGTAAAGGCACGCATGATGTGCATGCATGTTTGTTACACAACCGCACATGGGTGCGCGACTGTGTAGTGGACAGGTGCGCTGTGATGCATGCCTGTGTGCATGACAGAGGCACATGGAGGCACCCCTGTAGGGTGAGAAAGCGCACACGCATGCGTGCCTGTGGGATGGATAGGCGCGCTTGTGGGGTGAACAGGGGCGCATACGTGCGCGCTTGTGGGTTGCATAGGCGTGCATATGTGCGTGCCTATGGGTTAAACAACCGCATATTGGGGGCAAGGTTGACATGTGTAAAAATTATCTTTTTAATGTTTTTTATGGTCAATATGGTTGACCTAGGACTATTTTATGTGGTTGCAGGTGATCACTAGGCACGATGCCAGTCGGCTGGCAAGAGCAGGATTGGTCCCAGCTGAGGGATGCCATGGCAATTGAGGGGTCGAGGGTTCATGCCACTTTGGCAGCCTATGGGCTGCTGAAGTTCTTCGAGTGCCCATTGATACGGGCACAAGAGTATCTCCTGTAGTTTCTGATTTGGATGTGGAGTCCGGACCTGTATTGTTTTATGGTGCCGGGAGAGCAGACCGCCTTCACTATGGTGGAGGACATATACTTTCTGACTGGGATCCCTTTTCAGGGAACGCCCCTACAAACGGAGTCGGTGTTACCTGGGGACGTGTCGTTAGAGACATTGGGTCGAAGCTACTGCTCGAGGGAGAACTATATGTCAGGCTCTGTCGTGAGCATCAGGGCGATGGATGCTCTAGTGCATCATTGTGTAGCAGTGATGATTGTGAGGGTGTATGGGTCCCTTGCGATGCAGGAGATCAATGGTGGTCAGCTAACGATTATGGGGAGGGAACTAGCCGGGGAGCACTTTGCCTCGGGGTTGACGCTGCATGCTAGGATGGTGGGGCAGCTGGATAGATGTCGATCTACCGACACCGGGGACTTTGCCTTTGGGTCTATCTTGGTGGCCTAGTTTTTGGAGAGGGTGCCTATGTTGCACCCTAGGATTTTGTTGGGCTCTCCTGGGGCATGAGAGCTTCGACTGAGGTGGTGGTCGGCTATTTTGGTTCGCCACAGGGGTGGCAAGGGCGACCATTTTTTCATGGCTAAGGCAGCATAGGTGTGGCGGTAGATGCCGCAAGTTATATTGTTGTATCCATATGTTGGTGTTGACTTTCGGGGTGCTCCGAACATGGTATTACCTCTAGGGAAGGTTTTTGATCATCGAGGTATGTTTATGATTTTGATATCTTGATTTTTTAAGATAGCATGACATGTGTATTTGGTATAGATGTTGATACTATCTTTTGGTTGTTGTGTATGTGCAGATGTGGGACCTTGCGGGCACGAGGTTGAGCTGCTGAGAGCGTCGGCTCGCCAGGAGCCGGGGAGACCGCCACGGGGAGGGCCGCGGGCAGGAGAGAGACTTTGGCGTGAGGATGCTGAGGCGAGACTAGTTGAGGATGAGAGAGCAGTGAGGAGACACCGGTTTGATGACCCAAGTGCCGGGCCATCGCATGCTCTTCCAGCGAATGTCGTAGCATATTTTGAGGATATTCACCGATGCTTGGAGGCGGTGCTACAGGGTGTGCCTGAGGGCATGTGGTCACGTATCTAGGATGAGGGCATCCTGGAGCAGTGTGTGGGAGTTCTTCCACTGTGGCGAGCCATGGTGCAATGATCAGCAGTAGCAGGTGCTGCTATGACCGGATGGTTACCTCTCGGTCCGGAGGGACCAGTAGTGGGTGGGGGACCACTGCCTGAGGGAGGGGCAGGAGGTGGTGCTCTAGAGGCACCTTGAGTGGTGCTCTATGTATTGTTGTATTTTTGTATATAGGCTGGTGAGCCCATTTTGGTGTAGTGGCACCAGTTTTTTACTGAGGTGCTTCGCTGGCCTGCAGATGTTTGTATATTTGTATGTAAACATTTTGATGACACTGTGGACCGATATATATATATATATGAGTGTATACATTTTGGGGTCTATGTGATGTTTACATGTGTTTGGTTAATGTGTTTGATGATGTCTAATCTATATATGCTGTGATAGGTTTTTGATATTTTTATGTATGTGTAGAGGTATCTTGATGAGATATATGCCAATCTAACACCATGTTAGCTAAGTTATATGTAATTTGATTCAATTGTCTTGGAATATGTGTAAATGTAATGAAATAAAAATGTCAATATAAAAGTCTAACTTGCAGGTATTTGCGAAAGAGGCAAGGATCGCGGATGCGGTACACATTGTTGAGCTGGAGAACGACTAGTTGAGAGTCGAGAAAGACACTAAGGTGACGAATACAATGATGTTGGGCATCGATGAGGAGGCCAATGACGACAGTGTATTCGGCTTGGTTGTTGGTGGCTGAACCCAAACATATGCCTCTAGAATGGAGCATTTCATGTGAGGGGGTATATAGGGCCCAAGCTGCTGAAGCGAGATTTTGTGTCCAACGGCTGGCGCCGTCGGCGTAACCGATGTGGTAGGCCAGTGGACGAGGCATTTGTCAATAGCACAAATGATAGTTTAGACGTGAGGGATGGAAAAAAGATTAAAAACACTATAAAATAAATAACCTAAAGTAGAATGACTACGCTTAGGCATAAAATTTCTTTAAGTATAACCCGTTGACGGGTTCTTTGAGAGAGCCGTCTTCGGGAGAGGCCAGGATGTATGTACCTTTGGTGAGGAATGTTGGATAATGTAGGGGCCATGCCATAGTGACTCGAATTTTCCATGACCGAAGGTATTGCGAGCGATATCGTAAGCAAGGACGAGGTCGCCTTCGTGAAATGAGTGAAGGCTGACATGGCTATCAAAGGTGGCTTTCGACCGTTTTTTGGCTATCTCATTATTCTGTAATGAAGATCGACGATATTCATCTAGGGATTCTAAGTGCAACAAGCGTTGCTCCATTGGAGAAGTGTCGGGTAATAGCTCAATTGTGGTGCGTAAGGTGGGAATTTTGCATTTGATGGGAAGAGTGGCCTCGATCCCATGGACTAGATGAAATGGTTTGAAACTAGTGGCCTTTTTCACGGTCGTACGGTAAGCCCATAGCGTGGAAAATAACATATGATGCCAAATGGTCTTATGTTTATTAACCATGCATTGTAACATGGTCTTGAGGACCTTGTTAGCTGCTTCGACCTTTCTGTTATACTGAGGGTAATATGGTGAGGCAAACTCATGGGAGAATCCTAACCGAGATGAGAGTTTGACGAAAATCTCATTCTCGAAGTGTTTCCCATGATCGGAAACTAGTTGGAGTGGTACTCCAAAGCGAGATATGATGTGATTAAATAAAAAACGCGTTGTAGTGTCAGCGGTATTGTTGAAGGTGGGCATAGCTTCCGCCCATTTTGTGAAGTAATCAACTGTGACAACAATGCATTTATGTCCATTGCTAGATGGGGGATTACAAGTCATGAAGTCAATAACCCATTTACAAAAGGGGCCGGCGGTAATGACTGGTTGAACAAGAGCAGGTGGTGCTCGTTCTTTGTTGGCATAAAGCTGACATTTCTCGCATTGGTTCACGGCATGAATGCAATCATGAAACAATGTAGTCCAAAAATAACCTACTCAGATGATTTTCTGAGCAGTGGACATTCCCAAAAGATGGCCCCCACATGCGTCGCTATGGAAGTCATTCAATACTCTATCGGCCTCGTCGATAGTCAAGCATCGATGAAGTATGGTGTCGACCCCTTGCCGATACAAGATATCTCTGATGAGGAGATAGCGGGGGGCCTAGTGGCGAATACGATGATGATCATCTCGTGAGAGGTGGTTACCGAACTGTTAACTAGTCTATCAGTCTTCAGTTAACTGACTGAAACAGAGTGAAGTGAGGAGGATATCAGGGAATCATGAGTAATGTGCTAGTTTGGTGATGATCCCAAGGATAATGCACATTAGTTGGTGATGATCCCAAGGACAATGCACATTAGTTGGTGATGATCCCAATGTTGCATGGTGATAATCCCAACGTAGCATATAGACTCCACTCAATTGATCAAACTGAAGTGAAAACTAAAGACAATATTCTCCCTAAAATTTAGGAGACTGGATAAAAAGAAATAAACATAGGAAAAACCTTAGGAAAAACAAATCCTAGGTATGTGTGAAGTACCTCCAACAACTTGAAGATGCCACATGGGAACCAACCATAATCCTACAACAATTTCATCATATTCATCCTTAAGGACATCATTTCTTTCCAAGGGGGAGGATATGTTAGGTTTCTACCCTAACCTACCAACTTTAGTCTACCAAGGAGTTAGTTAATTATTGTATGCAACCATCCTCTTTGAATGCGGACCATTGGATAATAGTGGATAGTTTTTTAATGTAAAAGGGTCCATTTTATTATGCCCACTAGGTAGTTGTTACCCATTAGATGGAGCCTCAAGTAGTTAAGGTTTTTTCTATGAAAAAACTATTTAAAGAGATAGGAGACTTTGGAATGTTATTCTTGTTTTGTGTATTTGGAGCTCTAATCAATGAAAGGTCTCCCCACCTTAAGGGAAAGTGAACATTTTTTTCCTTCTTTTCATTATCAACATACAAGGGTATCTTTATAGAGTTCAATGTATTGTCACTTGTTTCTAGTTATTTTACAATTATATTAGCTGTATACATAGTTTTGTTTCAATTTTCAAGGGTTAAGGAACACTACATTTCATGCAAAGACAAAGCATATTCATATTCAATACCATTGCATTCGAGATATGGTAGAGAATGGAAAGGTGATACTAAAGAAAGTTGACACTTTGCAGAATGTTGTAGATGTGTTGAAAAAATCGGTGAGTACATGTAAATTCAAGTGGCATTGTGAGTCTATGGGCCTTATGTCCCCTAGTAGTTAACTCACAATTTGATGCATTATCCCTTATATTATTGAAAGATATATGACAAGTGGGATAATGTTGGGACATGTGTTCCATACACCTTGTAGTTGTGTAATAGAGAAATGATCTCAAAAAATGCTTCGTTGTAGTAGGGAATGAATGTTGAGCATAACAGGTAATAAACACTGACCAACCATTAGCAAGTAATGAATGACAAGAAATGGTAGGAAATTAATGATGAGCAACAATAATGGGACAATTGATTTCTAGTGGTTTCCAACATGTGGAGTTGGAAAACCATAAACAATTTATGATTTTATTATGCCTATTTATTGAGTGCTTGGGTAGGAGGAATGTGAGTGAGTATTTTAACTTGACGTTATGTTATTAAAATTTCTCTAGAAGCTTTATGTTCATAAATATTGTTGTTGAGATCATGAAATCTCTATGATATATTATAACCATGTATTAGTTGTTGAATAATACACTGAACATATTTTGGAGTGTGGAGTTTTTCTCTCGAAAGGGTTTTCCCCATGAAATTGTTGTGTAATGGTTTGTTATTTATTTATTTTGTTTTCTTCTTATCATCTGTTACTATTTGTTTAAAGTTTTCTATAGTTTCTTGTATCATTGGTTAGTCTAGGAAGAATAATCTACACCTCTATTTCCTTTCATATGTTACTATTATAATTGGTGATTAATTCACCCTACATCTAGATACTCTTAAAAACGAAATCCTAAAAAAAAATCTTCAAAAGAAATTCGAAATCCAAATTAATTTAAATAAACATTCATAAACACTTTATCTTCTATAATTTGTATTACCACTTAATTTTAAATACATTAATTACGATGAAGTCATTTTTAAGGGGGAGTTCCTCTAAAGGCCTTCGTCGTCTCTCTACTACCCATAACAACATGACACATATTAGTTTCTTATTCGACCAAAAATGGATGGATTCAATGTGCCCTCTTATCAGCAGTAGCAGAGTGCCCCTACTAAAGAAAATGTTGCATAGCCTGCATTCCTTCTCTTCTCTTCTTTTGTAGATTATCTTCCCTCTTGCTTTTCCTAATTTCTATTAGAATGTCCTCTCTTTTGTGACAAGATTCTTCTACGTTGATGGATAGCCTGTAATTATTTTTCCATACCTTGATCCTAGAATTGGTTTGAAGCAAAATGGTTGGAAAAATATAAAAAATTGTAGAGACGAAAACCCCTAGAAATTGATAGATGAAACCCTTGAAATTAATAGATAAAACCTTGGAGAGTGTTTCTCCTAATAAATGGTAGATTAAAAATCTAAGAACTTAGTTTTATGAATATTAAATCTAAAGTTGAATCTTAATCACATTTGGATGTTTGAAGAATCTTACGCTGTAGGTTTTCAAGTTGGATTGTCTCTCGATTGACGAAAATAAGGTTTTTCAACAAATTGCGGAGGGATTCAAATTTTTCTGTGAAATAACATTGATGTAATGTAATCTATTTTTTTATCGTCATATGGATATCTCATTTACATGCAATTTTTAGTTTAAAGTCACCATTTCATTTACTTTTCAAAACATTTGGATTGTAACCATTGGACAATGGAGAAGACAAATGTATATGTTAGTTGATGCAATACCTTGTTTCATGTTTTTTTTCATGTGGTTCATGGAACCAGATATTGGTGCTCATTACATCCATGGAAAACCCCCTCAAAATCTGCAAGAGAACATAGGGAGGCTGAGTATTTTCATAATATTGGGGGGTCAACAACAAGAGCATCTTATAGATCCATTTAAGGGCACAACATGTCACTCACAAGGAATTGAACCTGGGTGGGGAGGGTAACAATAATTCCTCCCAACCACCCAAGCTACATCCAACGGATAGCCTATGCAGTACCTTATCTTGAACTTCCTAGTGATTTTCATCCATAAATTTAAATCCCTCAATATGTGTGTGAATTTATAATTTTTAAATTTCCATAGCATGTATGATAATTTGTATTTTTGAAATTTCCAAGAATGTGTGCATTCTTTAAGGGGTCAGTTTTATGAAATCTTGAATTGTGTGTATTTTTAGAAATGTCCAATGTTTTAGGTGGAAACTTCACCCGTCAACAAGGACAAATAAAGCTTTATTAATGCTAGAAAAGAATTCTTGGGTACGACTAAATAGGATACAAGATATGGGATGGTTGTTGTAAAAAATAATAACATAAACATAAAGAAGTTGTAAATTAATAATAGAATAGTTTGACAACCTATATAGATTTTACTATTTCTAAAACTATACACAATTCAATATCCAAAAATTCCAAGCATACATGATGGCTAACTCTGAAAACCTACACAATCAAATTTATGGAATATTTTGTTGTCTATCGAAAGAGTATGGAAACATGCCACATGAACATTCTTTGTGCCTTATGTTAACCCACCATATACTCATATGTTAATTACATGTTAATTATGTTATGTGATTTTAAGGAGCGATTTTATTATCTTGTTGAGTCGAGGTCACAGGTTTGAATCTTGCATTACAAATCTGGGTATGTAAAAAAAAAAAAATCCGCCATCTCTGTAATAGAATGAAAGTTGTCACGACCAAAATTGTGTGTTTTAAGTGGGAAGAAATTGAAATTTATAGTGAAACTTCATGGCATTACAATATTTTCAACTCTTGTTCAATGCAAAAGAATAGGTAGGCCTTAAAACTCTTAAAATGGACATGTTTGAAAGTGGCCTTATATCATGTTTAAAAATGACATGATCCATCTTCAATTTTAACCCAATGCACACTCTCAATTTTTCCCCGATGAATATTTCATCCCAATAACCATCTTTCATTTTCCCCTCATATCATGTTAGAAAAATGTCTCGATATGATCTTTCTTTTATGTTCGATACAAAGTTTTTTCCCCACACAACGTCAAATTTTTCGTGATGAGATGTTCCAATTCACTCAATACTAAGTTTCATATTGGCCTAATCTGAGTGGAAGAGTGGTTGATTTTGGAGGGATGATTCGTTATATATGCACAGACAACCACAAAACTAAACATACAAACATGTGAACAATCACCTATGCAATCTTGTCATCAATATTAAACATCCATGTGATATTTTTAGTCCACCTCGGAGTTTAAAGACAATGGTCCTTACTTAGCATAAAGGTTAACCAGAACTATGGTTGTTCTTGCTTGCAAAATCGATCAAATTTTTAGGGTATGTAGTTGTGATACTTTCAATGGAACTTTCAAGAGAAATTATAGAGGAGGAATCGACATATTTAATATGTTATTTAGGTGTGGTTATTGGAGGGGAAGTCCTAAAGACCCTCTTAATAATACAGTGGTATGAGGCAACCATCAGAGTCGATGTATTTGTGAACTTTATTTTGGTTTGAAGTTTGAGCAACAAATCAATAAGGGATTGTATAGTTGTATTTTTGGAGCACAAGATATTGTTAT
Organism: Picea mariana; assembly: GCA_032191745.1. Classification (NCBI taxonomy): domain Eukaryota; kingdom Viridiplantae; phylum Streptophyta; class Pinopsida; order Pinales; family Pinaceae; genus Picea; species Picea mariana. The sequence continues at coordinate 46,607 of JASDQU010737587.1, read as the reverse complement.
AAATTTAGCAACCAAAAGATTCTTCATCATATCAAGGCTCCTTCTAATCCCAAAGGTCTTTGTGCTCTTTCTCATGCATCCAATGGGTGGTCCATGGGATGCTTGGCCCACATCACAAGCGGGTTCATGCTGAACAAAATGGTTTGAAAATAACAAAGTTTATAACAACACATGACTTGAGCATGGGTTGTTGTACTCTAACACCTAATGGGAGGATATTGATACATATTTTTCATAAGAATGTCACCTAGATTAAAGCGTTAACCTTCTTGAGAGTTGCATGGATGAGCTCAATTCGTGTCTATTATGCGCTATGAAATGTTACCAAATTATTAGCATAATGATCTTCAAGTGGGTCCCCTATGAGCATAGAAGGAACTATACCACTCGAAGCTTGTGTATTTCCCAATGAAATCACAACAAAAGGAAGGATGGGCATGCATATAGAATGACGTCTATTTTTGTATTAATGTTAATGGAAACTTACAGATCCAAATCCTTTTTAGGATCATGTTGATACCATGATTTATTTGTCAAAAAAGGATTCCTCTCCATGCCATCAATAAAACAAAGAATTTCTTTACTAATATGAAAGAAAATAATGGATGCTCTAAGGAACACAAGTGGAGAGAGGAGTTATGAAAGAGTAGGAGGAAATTATTTAATAATTTAATGGGAGCAAATATGGAGATTCTGACACACTGGCTATAGACGAGATAGATTTTTGGTGGCTCCAACCCCCAACTCCTTAAGAAGATTTATACATATAAATGATTAGGAGAGTGTTTTCAAAGAGACATTGTGAGTGAGATTAAAGGACTCATAGTTGTTGGTTCATGAATAATTGAAGAAGGAATAGTTTTGCCCTAGATCGAGTTGAATTTTTTTAAATGAGTTTTCGGAAAAAAGAACATTCACTTCCCTATTCAATAGGAATTTTCTCTAGTCACTTTTTCTCGTTTGAATGGACTCCTACTCCATGGGTTTGAAAAGGAACAAATACCATCTCAAACAATTTCTCCCATGTTGGAAACTATTAGGAACCTAACCTCTCTAACCCCTCACGTAGGTAGGATAATATGTTTCCATGTAATAAAGGCCAATATTAATAAGGCCTATCGATAAGGAATAATAAGTCAAATGTAATAAGATGTAATAGAAGATTTCACTTCTAGAAGGATCTTCCTCTAGATTGTTCTTTTGGATAGATAAATTTAATATAAATAGGAGTAGAGGGTATGATAATTTTTGTCTTGGATATTATTGTAATAGAACTCTTCTCTGTTGGAGGTTGCCCCCTCGAAGAGGCAGGGGAACATTGCTATCATTAATCAAGGGGCTCTTTCTGGTGTTATTCTAGTATTATTCTAGTATTTTGTTTGTTATATCATTGTTGTTATGCCATTTCTAGCTAAAATATTTTTGTTCTCCATACTATTTTATATATTGAATACTACAACAACACTTCTATTCTATATGTTTTCAGAGCCCACAATTCTCTGATGTCAACAAATCTTTTCTCTTATACTTTTCAACATTTCCTCCATAATGTCAACAACCTGTTTCTTTTATCTTTTTCAACTTTTCCTCCTTTATTATGAGAAGTCTTGTGCAATAAATAACACTCTGATATGTCTATCATGTAATACCTTAGAATTAGTTTTAGAATTATAAATATTCTACTTCATCTAATCAATCACCTATCACTGATCTTAGTCAAAAGACATCACTCACTTTACACTATGTAGCCATTCACAAACTCATCTTTTACTCCCACCTCGGGAGATTTAACACAAACAAATTTAGTACCAAAATTTTCATTAAATTTTCGCACAAACAAAGTTAATACCACATTATTAATCTTCTTCCTTTGTGTAAGGAGATCAGAGAGATTTATTTCACATTCTTTCTACTCAAGTGACTACCAAGGGAATACCAGCTCCAACTTTTATATAGTCAAGTGCCTTATTATTTTTGGTAGTGAAAACAAGCAGTGACTTGAACTCTAGAGTTTGAAGTATTGTGGATTAGGGTTCATTAAATTGGAAAGGATTTATTATTATTTATGATGCTCTACAAATTGAGCCATGAATAGCGGTGAACATGTCTCACGAGTTGTCGTTGTGCAAACAATGGTGAATCAAATTCTAAAATTTGATGCTTGGGGATTAGGGTTTGAAGTAGTGGGTCAGATTCCATTTCTTTATGATTTTTTTCAAATTGAGATGGGAGTCCTCTACCAATGTCCTACCAATGCATGACATGTATTGGATTTTTGTCTTGTTGACTTTCATCGTTCCTTTATGTATTCAACCCTAATATGTCCCACAATTATGTTGTTTGCTTTTCTTGTTCTGGTGTTCCACCTTTTGCATGAGGCTTTTTAGTCCTAAATCGATTTTTCCTGCCTTGTGTCCTTGTAATAAATGAGGCATCCTTCTGCATTTATTAGAGGCCACTTTCTCCAATAGTGGTACCCATAACATTATTTCTAAGTGAGGTCAGCACACTACATCTGTAGGTCAGTTATCTTAACAATTATGTTAACTTGTTTTAATCAAATTCTTCTGACTAAGTTTCAAATTGGCCTAATATGAGTGGAAGAGTGATCAATTTTCGAGGGAAGAGATAATTAAAGATACTACATATGTCTTGTTTCAAAAAGAGAAGAGGCACGCTTGTATTCTTTGCACTTGCACAATTAAAATTTACAGTCTTTATCACTCCTCCAGCCGTGTGATTCTCTAATAACATAGGGGGTCACAAAGTTGTAGCTTCTTCTATGTTTTGAATATAATTCTATCATGCAATGTTTGATCAGATGATACAATTGGGCATGTGCAAATATCATTGTTGTTTGTACAACCTGAGTGGGCCTAATGGTTAAGAACATGTGTTTCCTCTTAAGAGGTCACAAGTTCAAATCCAGAGGGGGGTAGGGTATGTATGCCTTTGTAGACTTTACCAGTCAAATCGTTGGGCGGAGGGGGGTCCCTTGTCCCACAAACAAGGGGGTCTCATACACCAATTTGGTGTGGCTTGACGGTGACCTTAAAAATAGATTATTATTATTATTATATACATGTATGTTTTAAGCACTATTAAAAACATATATTAGTCAGTTTTACGCTTCCACTTCAAAATTCAAAATTTCAAAATTCAAAATATGGAGATATATTTTTACATTATACATACCTCATTCATAATGTCATCCATTACGTTGCTAAAATATTATATTGGCGTCTTTGAAAATCTATATTTAGTTCAATACTCTCATAACGTCATTCATTAGATCACTTAGAGCATTTCATCTTAATCTTTGGACATACATATATCATTATGTTATCCATTTATTTCTAAAATATTATTTTATCGTCTTTAAAAAAATCTATTTGTTAAACTATAACATGTATGTTTAGTCGAGTGTTATCATAATTTCATATTTTATTTGTTTAGTCCAATGTTATCATAATTTATTTCAATAATAGCATTTACGTGTAGGTTTGACTATTCTTTATTGGTCGAAAAGAGAGACGTTCTACTTCATGTTTATCCCACACCATCAAATAATTATAATACTAATTTATAATAAGAAACTTGAGATTTTTAATTGTTGGAAAACCATTCACTATATGGTCATGACTCATCTTGAGGGTTGTATAGGTTAGGGTAAGTTCTTAAAAATTTAACAAACTTTGGATGAAGGTTGTTGGCCTTTTGTTTTGATGAAAAAATATCGTGGTGTTTCATTAATAAGTGACTGGTGTTAGGTTAATAAGGGATGTGGTATTATAGAATACTTGTGACTGGTGTTAGGCTAATAAGGGATGTGGTATTATAGAATACTTGTTTTTGAGGAATTTAATGTCGATAGAATAAAAGAATGGTGGTTGAATTAGAAGGCAATATGAATATATTTTTTAATTTATGAAGAAGAAGTGGAGAAGTACATGTGTCTTGTGTATGTTAGAAGAGAGTAGATGATGGAGCTTAAAGACCATTGTTTGGGTAGTCAATATTTAAAAGTCTTCCTTATCTAAAAGTGATGATTATAAAATGTAATGTTGGAGGCTTTGGATTGAGTTGATAGTTTTGCTGGTTGATGAGTTTATGTTAGTAGTTGTTTTGGGTGTTAGTTTTTTGGATTGGTTTAAGCACTGTAATATGTGTTACTCTTTGTAAATTAAGTTATCGAGTATAGACTTTGGTAAGTATCTACTACTAGACTTATGTATATGTTTTGGATGGAAGTAAGTGGAATAACAATCTATTTTAAAATTTTATTTATATGTTGGATTTATATGAATAGTGTCTACTTTTTATTGTTTTTAACTTATGTTGTAATAAATGGAATTACATAGGTATTATAAATTGTGCCATAACAAAATAAGGGACATGGTTGTAGTGTAAATGGGTTAAAGGTTAGTATAGTTATAGACCATGGCTACACCATCTATCTATTATGGTCTTGCACTATGTTACATTGTGGAAATACACCTTGGGTGAGACTTCTCTTGTAAATAATAATTGATATGTAAGCGCTAGAATATAATGTTTTTTTAGGACTCCTAAATGGACCATAATTTGCACTTCAGGCCAATAATTAGATATGTAAATGGTTGTAGTGTAAATGGGTTAAAGGTTAGTATAGTTATAGACCATGGCTGCACCATCTATCTATTATGGTCTTGCACTATGTTACATTGTGGAAATACACCTTGGGTGAGACTTCTCTTGTAAATAATAATTGATATGTAAGCGCTAGAATATAATGTTTTTTTAGGACTCCTAAATGGACCATAATTTGCACTTCAGGCCAATAATTAGATATGTAGTCGAGACTAACCATATTATGTGTAACATTTCTATAATACAGAAAATGACTCATGAAAACTTACTTACAAAACTGGTTTAGTAAATAAATCAACCTTTTGCAAAATATAAAACTTTATTAATTAAATGAAAAAAAAGCATAATTTTAAAAACCATTTTCAATTTGATGATATCAATAAAAAAATTTAAATAAACTTGTTAAAAAGCTTGTACGAATGCTTATGAAGACTCAAAAGGCATCCCAGATTTCTTCATGATGATATCAATAAGATTTTTTAAATAAACTTGTTAAAGAGCTTGTATGAATGCTTATGAAGACTAAAAAAGCATCCCAGATTTGTTTGAAGAAGTTATTTGAAAGTTTACAATAAAACTAACCATATCATTCTCACAGGCTTTAATATTTATATATATATATATATATAATATTTATAAAAAAAATCCCCACTTAAGTGAAAATGAAAATGTTCTTGGTGAAAAAGAAAACACTTACCTCCATCCCAAATGGATGTCAACGTAAAGATATGTAGTGAGAGGTGATATAGTTGAACCTCAAAATATAATACGTTAAAAAAAATATGCTGGAGATTAATTCGATGAGTTTTTAAAATATTGAAATGAAATTATTCAATAAATAGAATGTCACTTATATTTTCCCTCGAAATATTTTTTCTCTTTCCAAGTTATTGTTCACATTTAAAAATAGATGAATTTATTTTTATTAAAAATTAAGAAATCAATATCATTTTAATATATTTTCTCTCTTTCCAATTTATTATTTACAATAAAAAATACATGAATTTATTTTTATTAAAAATTAAGAAATCAATATCATTTAATATATTTTCTATCTTTCCAAATTATTATTCACATTTAAAAATAGATGAATTTATTTTTATTAAAAATTAAGAAATCAATATTATTTTATAAATTTTTATATGTCTAAATTATAATTTAAAGCAATTTTTGGTTTTTATGTATTCAATTAAGATTATATAATATTAAAAATATATGATAATAAAATATTGATTTTTTAATTAATATTTAGATAAAAAATAGTGATTTAATTTTAAAATAAAATTAAAATAGTTTTTTATTAATTATGTAGAAAGGTTTACACTTATTGAGAATGGGCACATTTAATAAGTTTTTAGTATTTAATCAGTTTTGTATGGACAAGATTAAATATTGATGGAATATTCTTAGTTGTCCCAATAAATCAATGATTGTGATTTCAACCACTAATTTCCTCACTATTATAAGGACATCATTTTACATGTTTATTTTTCTACTTATACTTGATCATATTTAAAATTTACTATGGTGGCTAGGTGATTGCCACTTCTGAGTGATAAGAAAGATTAAGGTTTTGTTACAGATTGGAGAAATGTGAATCAAGCCACTAGTTTGTAGCTGTGCTAGTTACGCCCAAAGGTGTACATCTATTGACAATGGACACATTTAATAGGTGTGCTTAATCAATTTTATATGAACAAGATTAAATATTGATGGAATATTCTTACTCCTCTCAATAAATCAATGGTGGTGATTTCAACTACTAACTTCCTTACTGTTACAAAGAGATCCGTTTACATGTTTATTTTTTATTTTTACTTAATCATATTTAAATTTTACTATGATAATTAAGAATCCCGCCACTAGTTTACAACTATGCTAATTAAAACCTCATCTTGAAAATTTAACCATTCAAAATTTAGAAGTAAACAGAGTTAAAAAATAAATCAACAAACCAAAACCTAAAGGCATCATCCACATTTACAATGAATAATTACTGTGTTGACCACCAATTAACAAGTAAATTATAATATGCGTTGCCGCCTTCTTGAGAAAATTTTGATCAGTGCCACTGCTGACATTACTTCACAGAAAATTGAACCAAAATAAAAAGGATCAGTGCCACTGCTGACATTACTTCACAGAAAATTGAACCAAAATAAAAAGAATCCGCAAAAGGAATTTATGTGGAGGAATGTTCGCCTTAATTGCCGGAACTGGAAGTTATGAAAGTTACGCTAGCAGTGCGTCTGATATTGTGATTGTTCCTCGGTTTCGATCCCGTGATCTTGCAAAGACTCGGGGAAAACCCTCCCCTCTGCCTCTGCTTCACATTCTCTTCCGTAAATGACGCACAGATTTTGAAGACTGCGATCCATCGTGCAAGCACACCTCTTTCTCGGTTGAGAAGCTTTCAGGCCTCCCAGACATATCAATGGCGGTTTCCGGCATCGAGGAGATTCCGCTCGTCGACGGCCCTTGGTCCACGGCGGTTTTTGCTTCTTGAGAGCTCGTTTCCCCTTCTTCGAGTGCTGGGCCGATGCGGATTTATCTACTACCTGAAGAAATCAATTCTATAGAAATCTCATCCGTATTATTATTACGTACCCTCCGTTTCGGCCGAGCGCCCGTTCTGCAAATCGGGCAAGTTGAATGAGAACGAAACCACATGTCGATACAATCTACGTGAAAGCTGTGTTTGCAATTGGGTAGAAGCCGGGCTTTCTCGTTCTCCTCGAATTCCGACAGACAGACTGCGCATTCCAGCGCGTCTTTGAAGCTCTGCGCTTTATACTCGAAGAGGGGCAGAGACTCTACAACGCGCGCGTCCAAACCCACGTTGCGGAGCTCCAAGGGATCCTCGTGCGCATAGGAAAATCTACGGCGCCGAGAGATATCGGTCCATCCAGACAGAGAGGTTCCCCGGTATTGCCTACGGCGAAATCTGTCGTAGCCGCAGATCAATAAGAGGAATAAGATGACGGCGAAGAGAACCACGAAAGAGGCTCCGACGATGATCCCTCCTTTGTTCGCAGATAGCTGATTGTTGCCGGGTGCCATTGGCATCGGTTGTGGATTTTCGCTCCCTCCATGAGGCGGATAGTCGTGGTAGGTATCGCCTGGTGCCATTGTGATTCTCGGCGTTGGAGTCCAGGGCCGGGGCTGAATATATCTCAGATTCCGTTGGCGATAAATATCATTGAAGATAAATAGTTGAACACAAATTTAGAACTGTTCTCACAGATGCATAGCAAGTCGAAATTACATTAAAATATAAAAGATGGAACGTCATACATTAAAATATGAAAGATGCTACGTCATACATTAAAATATGAACAAAACACCACCATCGTCTATATATGACACTACTTCAAACTACACCCTACCAAATTCATCATAGCTAATGTCTAATTTCACTATGCTACAAAATAGAGAGCGATCTCACTGAACGATGAATTTATTTAAAAGATTTTTTTGAAAGTAAACTCCTTAACCACACTAAATAATGCCCACTTACAACCTAGGGTTGGTGTGTGCAAAGACACTACTCTTGCGTTGAATTTATGGTGGTTATAGGTGGTGCTTGTATGTAGAAAGACAATAGTGTAGGGAAGAGCTAATGGTGGTGGAGGATGTTGTGTGTAT
>JASDQU010737587.1:11397-26532 GCA_032191745.1 Picea mariana | reverse complement strand
TATATATATATATATTAAATTATTGGTTTTTCCAACCATGTAATGTATTGAATTATTTATTAGGGTGAAATTTCTAATATATACTTGTGATTTTAAAGAATCACAAGTAATCACTTATCTTCTTAAGGTGTGATAAATTAATTAGGTCTTAATAGACGTTAATCATCATCATCATCATATATATATATTAAATTATTGGTTTTTCCAACCATGTAATGTATTGAATTATTTATTATGGTGAAACTTTTAAGGATGGGTTGATGAATCACTTAGGCTGCTCCTCTAAAATTAGAATTCATAGTTACTAATATTCGTCTTGCACTATTTATATTTCCTCCTGATCCAGAATTAGAATTCCTGTGAGATTTTTCTCTACAAAAATTTTAAGATGAATAAAAATTCTAAAGACCGTTTATTGACGATTAATTGCATGTGAATATGAACAAATAATTTCTACACATTGCATATGAACGTGAACAAATTTTCATAATTATGTGTATATGTGCAATTAAATCTCTACTTAATCAAGTGAGAATGCAATCAAAACCAACACATATAATTTGACACTCATGTGATAACAGAGATCACCAGACATCATGGCTATGTCTTCAAATCCGCTTGGAATATGGATCACTTTATTATCCTTCCTATAGCAAGGGTTGAAACCTTCTCACAAAATGTGGCACATGCTCCCTAAAGGGCTGAAAACTAGAGAAACCTTCTCTTACACAAAGAGAACTTAAAGCTCTCACATAAGTGAGATTTCTTCAAAGACCAGAAGGACTAAATTCATTTCTTCCAAGCTCTCTTGAGCTCTATCTCCAAGCTCCYTAAATGGATCCATAAAAGGATGAAACCYAGAGCTTGCATAAAGAGTTTATATAGTTTCCTTTAGAGTTTATATAGTTTCCTTACTTCCATAAGTCAAGGAGACAAGATCCACAAATTTAGGATCTAATAACAACTCAAGGACAAAATGAGAAAGCATCTCAACCAACCTTGGAGACCCTTAACTTTCCCTTGAGACTAGGAAACCACTTGTGATAACATGAGGAAGAATCCCAAACCAACTCATGAGACTCCCAACTTCCCCTTAAAAAACTAATTTGTGAGGTGGATTCTCACACAAAACTAATTTCCCTTTTTATAAATTAAATGAAAAATACATTAGCACATTATGCTCCAAAAAGTATTAATCATTTATAATTAATCATTTCACCTTTTACCAAAACTTTAATGAGCTTTATCCTTGGTGTGCAAAGTGTAATACACCTTGTCCATAATGTCGCGAAAAGTTGTTTGAGACTTATTCATTGGAAGTGGAGATCCTCCTGGATCAAACCTCCCCACAAAAAGCACTTTTGGTCCTCCAAAAGTATAGAGAGAAGTTATAACTTCAATGTTTGTCACTACCTTTACTAGCTTCTAGGGAGAGTCTCACACTCCACGATGCACTTCCCCACTGCTCGATCTGCATAACAAATGTCTTTGAAAATCCGCATAGTTCTTCTCCCTCACCTTTTTACTTCGGAATGAGGATCATTGTCGATGCCAACACTTGCATCAATGAAAATCTGTAGTTGATTCCTTGATCTGCATAATCGTTATCACACTAAGTTGCCTTGGGTCTTTAGCCCTAAGTTTTCATTTTATTTTAAGCCTGTAGATTTTTTAATTTTGGTTTGTCTCTTAATTGTGTGATTTACTTAGATGAATTTAATAAATAAAGGTTTAAGTCATGGCTCAAAATTTGATCCTCACATGAACTTTTGGCCTAGGTTCATTTTTGATGACTTATGTTTTTTATCCCCTCCATGATTTGACACTAAGTTCCACTCACTCCACAACTAGCTCGACTTGACATGTCACCCTCCTCACTCATGCCTCTGCTGCCTTGCCATGTTGTGCTTTGTCCCATGCTTACTGGTCAAATCATTATTTGAAAAGGAGCATTGCCAACTCATCAAGAATTTTTGTAGCGCACTCCTTGTCTTTCATCTTTCACCACAATTCTTGATTATTGCGTTGATGTCATCTCTTCCTTGTTTTCAGCACCATGGTTAGTTAAAAAGATGCCTTCAAGGATTCATATTTATGAGCTCTGCTAACAGTTTTCAAATTTTGAAAAACTCAATTTGTTGCGCTGCACAAAGTACCAGTTCAGATTAGTTGGCATCAGCGCTACCAGATCTGATGTTGAGGTGGATTCAGAGGCCGAGTTGATCGTGATACTCTCCTAAGATTTCACTGAAGCTTTGAGTTTTCTTTGTTCTCTGGGTATTCTGTGTTCTTTTCCCCTCTGCATATCAATTTCAAGGAGAGATTATCACTCGGAGTTTTGGTAGCTATCGTGCCTGCATAGCTGGAGGATATCTTTTTCTCACGCCATCCTATCAGTTTTCCCTCCACTCAAACTTGTAGATGCCATCACCTATTTATTGGTCTTAATACATCTGCCCACCATTGTGCCTGAGCTCTCAGTGTCCAAACAAGTTTTATATTCTACATGCTTAGTGTGCTACCCAGAAAACGTTACTTAAACAACGTTGTTTTTTCCCTTGCCTCCTTTATCTGTTGAGTTGGATTGTTTTTGAACCAATTTCAAAGACAATCACAGGGTATCCCTTCATCATATGTTTTTCCTCAGTGTTCATATCTGTACACAGTCAAGGAAGGGATTTTCACAGTCAGTGTTTCCTAAGCTAGCAACCAGTCTAAAGTAGGGAAAATTCTTGTAAAAGGGTAGCCAATCTTTAGTTGAAGTCTGACTCTTTAATTCTCCTCGTCATCACCACTCCATAGCTCTTAAGGTTTCACCCTAAACCATGGAGAATCCTTTGAAGAAGAGATCGCACAAGGGAGGTAATGTGGTTAGAACTGAGCCTGCAGACATGCATCTATTCGAGGTAGAGCCCATGGCTGGAGAAGTTTTTTGAAGGGTGGGTTGCCTTAATTTCTGCCAAAATATGCAAAGAGATCATCCTGAGGTGACAAGGCAGTTTTCCTTACATTTTTATGGCCTGAAGACCAAGGTACGGGACCTATAATTTGAGGTGTCTAAGACCTTTATTTCAACTACTACAAGGATCCCTATCACTAGTGAGAGTTGGTTTAAATCCATGGCCTTGGATGCAACCTATGCCAAGGACTTCCTTAAGCGTGAATATCAAACTGACAATCTTTCCAAAGGGGTGCCAAGAAATCATCTGGTTGGAGAATTTGATAAAATATTGAGGATCATTCAGAGGTACTTCATGTGTGAAGGGAGGTTCAATACACTGTACCAGTACCAAATAAAGCTTCTACTGCATTTTACTAGCAAAATTGAAATAAGCATTCCCTTCTATTTTCTAAGGAGCATAGGCAAGATGTCAGACAGGGTTCAATCCAAGTCAAAGGTTGTGGATACTAGCATCTTTCATTCTGGGTTGATTAGAATGATGGTTTCTGAAGAGATGAGAAAGAAGAATATCTCATGGGAACACTTCATTACTGTTTCTCACATGAAATTTGACATAGCAACTACTCCTCAGTCACAGATAGAAATTCCTTTGCCATCCACCATTGTTGCTCAAACATGTACTAGTAAGAAAAGAAAGAGCATAGTTCCTATTCAAGATCAAGAAGCCATCAAGGAGGTTGCAAGAACTGAGGAGGAGACCTATCATTCTCCACAGAGAGACCTTTCACCCCCTCTTGCACCAAAGTTAGAAGAGGTCCCTTCCTCTACTAAAACTACAACAAAGAAAGGGAAGAAGCTACACTTCTCCTCATCTCCTTCAGCAACTAGCACCAAGTTCAGAAGGCTTTTCACAAGATCATCAACTCTTAAAGAGGTTGTTGAAGAATAGGTCCTACCAATGGTCTCCACTCTAAAGACGAAGAAAGATGAGGGCAAAGGCATTGAGAAGCCTGTTGAGATAGAAGAACTAATCCTTGTGCAACAGGAAGAGGAAGCCATAAAAAATTATGATGAGACTGTTCACATCACTACTCCACCTAGTAGTCAGACATTCAAAATATTGATCAGGTAATTCAGGGATGCTGGGAAGGAGTTGGCTCACTTGAAAGAAGAAGGCATGTATGACAGGTTTAATATGAAAGAACTCATGGATAGCTACAACCACACTCTTGATCTAACAAGATTTGCAGCAAGAAGAGCCCAACCTCTTCATAAGCAACTCAAGAACCTCTATAGGAAAAACAAAGACTTCAATCTCAGAACATAAAGCTCAAAGAAGAATTGCAACTATTCCAAGATGAAATGGCTCAAAGGAACTTGAATGTATTGGTTGAAGTTGCTATTGAAAAGGAGAAACCAATAGCCAAGGAGAGCATAGTTTCAGTGAAGAAGCTTGTTACTGCTAAAGGGAAGCATATTGTTGTGCCAAAGAAAAGTCCTCCTTCTACAAGAAGGAGTGTCAGGTTAATGAAGTAATTGGTGAAAGGTGAGTTCCATTTATGAAGATGGCCCCTTTTTGCAAAGATAAGTAATTAAGGAAATACTACATCTGCCACCTATACAGGCTATACAAGCTTCTAATTCTTATTGTTCAGAGTTTTGGGTCTTTGCAAATAATTAATCTCTTCAGCAGTAGTAGCGCAGACATTCTGTTGCAATATGGTGCTACGAAATTGTCTATTTTTCATCTTCTATCAGTCTGCTATCCACGACACTGTTAACTACCTGAGAGGTGCTACCAAATCCATAAACGTTGAAGTGATGTAGCTGCAAATTATGATGGTGCTACCAAATTGCACTCAAACACATAGGCGGGTGCTACCGAAATTTTAAACATAGGGTAAATTACACAAGTGGGCGCTACCAAAATTTTGACAGAGGCTGAAAACTTCGTAGAGGCACACGGGCTTGGTGCTACCCATTTGACATGCCTATTTCGGAGGTTGTGCTACGGAATCATAGGGAATTTGGTAAAGGTGCTACAAAGGCTCGCTACTTAGAGAACTACCAAATGATGCTACCAACAGGTACCAGGAATCAATGGGGGTTGAATTAGCATCTTTATGAATAATTGATGATGTGGAGAACTGCAGAGATAGCAGTTGGCAACATGATGACAGTTACATGCCCCCTGAAGGGCACTTGGCAGGAAAGGAGTTGCACATCAAAGGAAGATCAAGTCAGTTCAAATATTGGTTGGATCAATGGCCAACATTTTCCCCTTTTATAGTACAGTTGATAGTTTAAGTTGTTAGATGGAATAATTACTTGGATATTTTCATGGGAAGAAGGCCAAATCGCACCTCCAGTTGTTGCCTCCCCTTTTGTTATAAATAGATAGTTTAAATGATTTAGTAGGTTCAAATGGTTGAGCTAGGCTCTCTTATGCTGTAATGTTTTTATGAATTTACTATGAACTAGTTATGTACTTGATTTGAGATATCTTGGTTAATAGAAATCATCTTTCTTATTCCATCTTATTTTCCTCTGATGTTGAAGTATTCATGCTTGAATGATTCGCATGGATTGTTGTGGTGATATTATGTTGAATTTTTTATTATAATATTATTATGATGTTTCTTTAGTGTCCTTAAAATTTGAACTAAAGAAGATCTTGTGTTAGAGTTTTTCATCCTTAGGTTGCTTGTAAACCTGATGTTTATAGCAACCTCTACATTCTTCTCACCAAAATCTTCCCTTTGTTCACCTTTACTCCCACTTACTGATTGAATTTAATCAAGACCTCGATTTCTCATACATGCTAGCCCAGATTTCTGAGTTAGAACATTATCATCTTGAGTCTTATCCATTTTACCCCTTAAAACTTTCTACAGCCAAAGAAGAGGAAACCTCATCCCCTTTACAAACTTTACCATATTCTTACAAGACTCAACCTTCTACTGTGAAAACTGAAATCCCCCCTTCATACATTCCTTTTTCTCCTAAGTTGTACACAGTCAAGTTTCCTTCTTCTCCTTGTTCACCAAGAATCCAAAATCCAATGACAGGCGCTAACCCAATTGCAAATAGGATGGATGCCATAGTGGCTACAATATATGCCCCACTTTTCTTACCTCAGCCAGTAAATGCTCTCCCTACTGGAGATTATTTAAAATACATGCCAAAATTCACAGGAGAAGAAGATATAACTATTGAAGAACATCTTGTTGCCTTCTACAGTTATGAAGATAATCAAAATATTGAAAATGAGGATGTGTGGATGAGAGTCTTGGTTCAAATCCTTTTTGGTGAGGCTAGGAAGTGGTTTAGGGGTTTGGCCCCTGGATCCATTACTAGGATTGAGGTGTTAGATGATGCCTTTCTAAGGCATTGGGGGTATAAAAAGGAATTTTTGTATTACATCACAGAATTCAGATCCCTAAAGAGGAAAGAAGGAGAATCTGTCTCTGACTTCCCTAAAAGATTCAACAAAATGTACAATAATATGACTGCTGAGATAAAACCTATAGAAACCTCTGCAAAAATCACTTATGTCAGTGCCTTCGACCTTGAGTTTTTCCTTCTACTGAGAGAAAGAAGATCAGCCTCCTTAGCGCATATGCAAGATGCAGCCTTGGAGGTAGAATCAAACATAGTGGCATATGATAAACTCAGGGGGAAATCTAATAGGGACAGGACAAAAAATAGATTTGAGGCTTCAACATTTGATTCCTCTATTGTCCATCCCCAGGTAGATGAACTTACCAAATTATTAAAATCCCTTTCTACTGAGATTGAGATGTTAAAACTGGAAGGAAAACATACCTATAGAAATACTCAAAATGCTGATAACAAAGGTAATTTCAGGAGACCCAATAATATTCCACAGATCCTTCCAATAGATCCTAGAAACAGATATAGGGATGATCAAAAGATACAAACTCCTTTACAGAAAAACCTTGTCGATGATGAAGAAGGAGAGGAGGAATAAGTTGATCCTGAGATTCATTTCTTAGGTGACACATCACCATCCCCTCACTTGACTCAATATGCATTTGAGAAATCCTTGATGGACATTCAAATAAATGAATTAAGTAAGGGAGAGAAAGCAAAAGAAGTTCCTCATAGATATAATTTGAGATCCAAAAAAAATGAAGAAAACACTGATGCTTCTGATCAACTAGCCCAAAAGGAAAATTCTGCCAAGGCTGTGATAGTTGGCAGCAAAGAAAAAGAAACTCAAAACCCCCAAGTATTGATCATAAATCCTACCCCTGAAGCCAAAGAGATCTTGAAATCCTCACCTTCTTTCAGTTTCGAGAATGAGATCCAAAAAATCAAGATCCCTGTACCTTTTTTATAATTGATAAAAAATGAAGAATTTAAAAAATATCTCTCCAAAATGTAATAGCCTTAATCTTCTCCAAGTGTCACTGATTTAGTAAATCTGCAAGATGAAAAACCAACATTTATCTTAGGTCCTTTGATAGAATATAGATATGATTCATCCCCTCCCTTCTATACATCACTAAGCATACATGATAAGGTGTTGCATAATTGTTTGATGGACTCAGGGGCATCCCATAACCTCATGCCCAAAACTGTTATGGATGAACTTAGATTAGAAATCACAAATACCTACCATGAATTATATTCTTTTGACTCTAGGAAAGTGAAATTCCTGAGGGTCATTAAGGATCTAGTTGTGACTTTATTTCAGCTGCCCATGAAAAGCATAGTCATGGATATCGTGGTAGTTGATGTTCCTCCCAAGTTTGGCATGCTCTTGTTAAGATCCTGGATAAAAATAATTGGGGAAAACTTGCAAATGGACCTATCATATTCTACTATTCCTGTTTGCGAGGGGGAGCATAGAAGACTTTATAGGGAAGCTCAGTTGGCTTACATTATCAGTGATGAAGCAAGCCCCACTAGTCATCCTATTTTTTCTCTTGATACTGATTTGGGATCCAACATTTTGCAACTCAGTGATGCTCCTGAAACTCCTATTCAAATAAGAAAACGGTCTGTTAAACCTTTTTTGAAGAGCCTCCTCTAACCACCTATGTTTGGAAGATGTTCTTTGATGGAGCCTCTTCTAGGGAAGGTGTTGGTGTTGGAGTGGTATTTGTCTCACATGCTCAAGAGACTATATCTTTTTCATACAAACTAGAATTTGAAACTAATAATAATGTGACAGAGTATGAAGCTCTTGTCTTGGGATTAAGGGTTGCCAAAGACATGGGGATTGAAGAGCTATCAGTATTTGGGGATGCTAAATTAATCTTCAATCAGATCAAAAATATTGATCAAACTAAGCACCCTAGGCTTAGATCTTATAGAAATGAAGTGTGGGACCTAGTGGACAGTTTTTTCTTAGCCTTCAACATTTCATTTATTCCAAGAGAAGATAATACCATGGCTGATTCTTTGGCTGCATCAGCAAGAAATTTTAGAGTCCCCTTACCACCTAAATTCAAATATGATGTACAAGTCAAATACAACCCTTCTATACCAGACAATGTTAAGCATTGGAAGGTGTTTGAAGATGATCTTGAAATTAGAAAATTCCTTGAGATTGTTGATGAGTTTTCTGCATTACACATTGATCAAGATCATGAATCTGAAAATAATCCTCATGCTAATGTTTTCGTTAATAAAATTACTAATCATCATATTGTGTAGTTACCTAGAAACTACATTCCAAAAGGACTAGTTCCTTTGGAAAGATTATTTGACAGAAATGATGTGGCAGTAAAGGGGAAAGTATCGACTGATGATGCCGATGTAACCAAGTGCAATGTTGTTATAGAAAAGGATCCAAAATATGTCAAGTTGTCAAGCAGTCTGTCAAGGGAACAAAGGGCTGCATCTACTGAGTTGTTAAAAGAATTTGCTGACGTGTTTGCTTGGACTTATGAAGATCTCAGAACATACGACACAAGCATTATAGAGCACAAGATCTCATTAAAGGAAGAGACCAAACCTTTCAGGAAAAAGTTGAGGCAAATAAATCCTATGTTGTTGCCTGTGATGGAAAAAGAGGTAAAGAAGCTCTTAGATGCTAAAATCATTATTCCTTTGAGGTATTCTGAATGGGTGGCCAACTTGGTTCCAGTGAGAAAAAAAAATGGAGAAATCAAACTTTGTGTCGACTTCCGGAATCTGAAGAGAAGCTCTAAAAAGGATAATTACCCTTTGCCCAAGATGGAGCACATATTACAGAGGGTGATAGGTGCATCTAGGATGTCCATGATTGATGGTTTTTCTGGCTACAATCAGATCTTTGTCTTCCCAAAAGATAGAAATAAGACAACCTTCACCACTCCTTAGGGTACATTCATGTACGCTAAGATGCCCTTTGGTTTGATGAATGCAGGGGTGACCTTTCAACGAGCCACGAACATAGAATTTATTGGAGAGAAGGACAAGTTTGTAGTTATCTATTTAGATGACATAAAAGTGTTCTCACAATTTGATAAAGAACACTATGATCATTTGAAAAAGATTTTCTTGAAATGCAGAAAATTTGGTCTCTCTTTGAACCCAAAAAAATCATTGTTTGCCATTAAGGAGGGAAAATTATTGGGGCATATTGTGTTAGCTGAAGGGGTAAGGATTGATTCTAGCATGGTTGAAGCTATCCAAACCTTGTCACTCCATAGATCCAAGAAGGAGGTTCAATCTTTCTTAGGAAAAAATAATTTTTTGAGAAGGTTTTTTTCAAATTTCGCTAAGTTGGTGAAGTATATTACAACCATGTTGAGAAAAGGAAATGAAATCAAATGGACTGTTGAGTACAAAATAAATAAATCCTTGACTGAGGCCCATGTGCTCATTATCCCAGACTACTCCAAGGATTTTCTTATTTTTTCTTTCGCCTCATTTGATGCAGTAGAAACTGTTTTATTGCAAAAGAACATTGAAGGCTTAGAGCAACCCATTGATTTTTTCAGCAGGGCATTGAGAGATGCTGAATTAAAATATGACATCATGGATAAGAAGGCCTATGCATTGGTTAAATCTCTCAAGTCTTTTAAATTTTATGTGCTGCATTCGAGAGTCATTTCTTATGTCCCATCAACTTTTGTAAAGGAAATTGTTATTCAACCTGATATAGACAGTAAAAGGAACAAGTGGATTGCTAAAATCCTTGAATTTGATCTTGATATTAATCCTACCAAATTGGTTAAAGGCCAAGGTTTAGCCAAGCTACTAGATGAATCCAATTGATCAGCTTTGGGGATTAATTTCATCAAGACTTGCTAAGGAAATCAGTAGGCTGAATTGACTGACAAAGGTTCTCAAGTTGGCTTTACGTTGGCAGATTGCAGTTGGTACAAGGACATTATATTTTTTCTACAAAAATTGCAGCCTCGAGATGGTATGGAAAAGAACAAGGTGAGAGAATTAAAGCTCAAATCAATTGAATACTTCCTTATTGATCAAGTATTGTATTGGAAATACCCATTAGGAGTGCTTTTGAGACGCTTAGACCCACAAGAAGCCCAAAAGATTATGTATGATTTCCATGATAGTTTATGTAGTGGGCATCATTTTTGGAGGACCACGACATATAAGATTCTCAGGGCTGGGTACTTCTGGCCTAGTCTATTCACCGATGTTTTTGCTAAGATCAAATCCTGTGTTAAGTGTCAGAAATTATCTGGAAATAAAAAACTCAAGTCTTTGCCATTAAAGCCTATGGTAGCTTCAGGACCCTTTCAGCAGTGGGGTCTAGATTTTATTGGGGAAATTCATTCTGCTTCCAGTGGTCAACATAGGTGGATATTGACTACCACCAATTACTTTACCAAGTGGATAGAAGCTATCCCTACAAGGAATTCTTCTCACAAAGTGATCATTGGTTTTCTTGAGGATATTATGGCAAGGTTTGGTTGTCTGAACATAATTGTAACTGATAATGCTGCTTCTTTCAAGGTTGAACCATTGATCTAGTTCTGTGAGCAGTTTTGAATCACTTTGATCCACTCGACTCCCTACTATCCCCAGGGGAATGGACTAGTAGAGTCCTCTAACAAGAGCCTTATAAAGATCATCAAAAGACTGTTAGAGGACAACAATAAAGCATGGGATTCCAAGCTCAAATTTTCTTTGTCGGATGACAGAGTGACAACAAAGAGGTCCCTTGGTCTTTCTACTTTCCATCTTGTGTATGGGGTTGAGGCCATATTTCCTTCTCAGATGGACTTTCCTGTGGAAAAATTATTTCAAGACTACCAAGGGGAGCCGGATAATATGATCAGAAGAATACAACAGCTACTGGAAGTGCAACAAAATCGAGATCAACTTTTGGATAAAGCACATGATCATCAACAAAAGATCAAGCAGGTTTTCGACCAAAAGGTAAACAAAGAAGACTTTTAGCTAGGAGACTTGGTTCTCAAGTGGGATGCACCAAAACAAGACAAAGGCCAGCACAGTAAATTTGAATCCTTATGGATCTATCCCTTCAAAATTTCTGAGGAATTCTCAAATAACACTTACAAGTTGCAGAATTTAGAGGATGAAAAAGTTTTTGGTGGCCCTGTCAATAAGCATTTTTTGAAAAAGTACTTTGCTTGAGCCATGTGGGGCTTTCCATGCCATTGTAAATATCATCTTTCTTTGTTTTCTTTGTTTTAATAACTGACCCCATATCCCTAGGATAAGGCACTAAATCTACTCGTTCTTGGCAGCCCACGGGGAGCATGCCATCCCCTGTGGAGCCAATGTTATCACACTAAGTTGCCTTGGGTATTTAGCCCTAAGTTTTCATTTCTTTTAAGCCTATAGATTTTTTAATTTTGGTTTATCTCTTAATTTTGTGATTTACTTAGATGACTTTGATAAATAAAGATTTAAGTCATGGTTTGAAATTTGATTCTCACATGAACTTTTGGCCTAGGTTCATTTTTCATGACTTATGTTTTTTATCCCCTCCATGATTTGACACTAAGTGCCACTCACTCCACGACTAGCTCGACTTGACATGTCACCCTCCTCAGTCATGCCTCCATAGCCTTTCCTTGTTGTGCTTTGTCCCATGCTTACTGTTCAAATCATTATTTGAAAAGGAGCGCTTCCAAGTCATCAAGAATTTATGTACCACACTCCCTATCTTTCATCTTTCACCACGATTCTTGATTATTGCACTGATGTCATCTCTTCCTTTTTTCCAGCACCATTGTTAGTTAAAAATATTCCTTCGAGGATTCATATTTATGAGCTCTGCTAACGGTTTTCATATTTTGAAAAACTCAATTTGTTGCACTGCACAAACTACCAGTTCGGACCAGTTGGCATCAGTGCTACCAGATCTGATGTTGAGGTGGATTTAGGGGTTGAGTTTCTCATGATACTCTCCTAATATTTCACTGAAGCTTCAAGTTGTCTTTGTTCTCTATGTATTCTGTGTTCTTTCCCACTTTGCATATCAATTTCAAGGAGAAATTATCGCTCAGAGTTTTGGTAGCTATCGTGCCTTCATAGCTGGAGGAGATATTTCCTCACACCATCCTATTAGTTTTCCCTCCACTCAAACCTGTAGATACCATCACCTGTTTATTTATCTTAATACATCTGCCCACCATTGCTCCTAAGCTCACTGTGTCCAAGCAAGTTTTATCTTCTGCATGCACAGTGTGCTACCTAGAAAACGTTACTTAAACAACATTGTTTTTTCCTTTTCCTCCTCTATCTATTGAGTTGGATTGTTTTCGACCTAGTTTCAATGACAATTACAGGGTATCCCTTCATCATATGTTTTTCCTTAGTGTTCATATATGTACACATTCAATGAAGGGATTTTCACAGTCAATGTTTCCTAAGCTAGCAACCAGTCTGAAGTAGAGAAAATTCATGTAAAAGGGCAGCCACTCTTCAGTTGAAGTCTGACTCTTTGATTCTCTTGGTCTTGACCACTCCATAACTCTTAAGATTTCACCCTAAACCATTGAGACTCCTTTGAAGAAGAGGTCACACAAGGGAGGTAATGTGGTTAGAATTGAGCCTGCATACATGCATCTATTTGAGGCAGAGCCCATGGCTAGAGAAGTTTTTCGAAGGGTCAGCTACCTTACTTTCTGCCAAAATATGCAAAGAGGTCATCCTAAGGTGACAAGGAAGTTTTCCTTACATTTTGATGGCCTGAATACCAAGGTAGGGGACCTAGAATTTGAGGTGTATGAGACCTATATTTCAGTTGCTACAAAGATCCCTATCACTGGTGAGAGTTGGTTTAAATCCATGGCTTTAGATGCAGCCTATGCCAAGACTTCCTTAAGCCTGAATATCAAACTGACAATCTTTCCAAAGGGGTGCCAAGAAATCATCTGGTTGGAGAATTTGATAAAATATTGAGGATCATTCAGAGGTACTTCACATGTGAAGGGAGGTTCTACACACTGTACCAGTACCATATAAGGCTTCTTCTTCATTTTACTGGAAAAATTAAAATGAACATTCCCTTATATTTGCTAAGGAGCATAGGTAAGATGTCAGACAAGTTTCAATCCAAGTCAAAGGTCATGGATACTATCATATTTCATTCTGGGTTGATTAGAATGTTGGTTTCTAAAGAGATGAGAAAGAAGAATATCTCATGGGAACACTTCATTACTATTGCTCACATCAAATTGGACATAGCAGCTACTCCTCAGTCACAGATAGAAAGTCCTTTTCCATCCACCAGTGCTTCTCAAATAGGTACTAGCAAGAAAAGAAAGAGCAGAGTTCATGTTCAAGATCAAGAATCCATCAAGGAGGTTGCAAGAACTACGGAGGAGACCTATCATTCTCCACAGAGACACCTTTCACCACTTCCTGCACCAGAGTTAGAAGAGGTCCCTGTTATCGCACAGTTTGTAGGAAAGGTTTGGTAGCTTGAAGGTAGGACTCAAACTAGCGTAACAGGAGCTTCCCCACCCACTGTCACCTCGATGGGGAGCTCTTTCTATTCTGTGTGGCTAATCCCAAGGGAGACGTCCCTAGTAATATGGGGCTTTGAGGGGAAAGGATCAAGGTTTTGAGACTCAAAGGTTAAGGTAAGCTTTCCCTTCACAGATTACGGCCAAATGGATAGTCAAAGAGAAGGTAATCCACTGAAAGGGCACCTGTTTGCGAGACAAGGCAAATGAAACTAAAATGTGCATACAGTGGTTAGTACTTCAAAATATCAATGACTATCTTTAATACATGTGAGCAATAATAAATGTAATTATTGACGAAGTCAATGATTGCAATTAAAGCTGAGACTTATAATATTACTTCCTCAATAAATACAAAGAGATAATGGCATTCAATGTATAAAATCAGATCCTTGTATTATCACAATGCAATAAATGTGCTTATATATAAATATTGTTGTTGTTGTATCACTATGCTACAAAGGTGACGCCAACCCTAATTCTAGGTTGGTTTTAATAGATAATGAGAAGGACGTTATGCAAATTAAGCCTATGAAGATGATCAATAACTCAAATTCTATCAAAGAGTGACAATGCCACAACGTTTTAAGCCAAACAAGAGTTTAAACAAGTATGACGTCACCTTAGGGTTAGGGTTAGGTTAGCTAGACAACCAAGTGAACGTTTTGCTTTTTTTAGCCAATGAAATTCCTCAACACTTGTATGCCTATCAATGGATGACCTAGCCGCAAGTTTTAGACCAAACAAAAGTTCAAATAGGGCAAGACGTCATCAGCAATTAGGGTTAGTAAAGTCTCTGGGGTTAGTTAGGGTTTCAAATTTAGAGAGTTTGAAAGATTGTTTAAGCACAAAAAACTCAACGTTTTAGGTTTAGACTAGTGCCTTGGGCTAATGGAGTCAAATGGAGAGAGACTAAAGGATTGGAAAGACTTAAACTTAAGGACGGGAGAGTTAGGTTTGATGGTGCTGCAATGGCAGGGCCACCAAATCAAAACCCTAAGGGGAGGAGGCTCATTCCGGTGTAGCTAAAGCTAGGCCTCATGCTCCTCCCTCTTTCCTTAAGACTCTTTGGCAAAAACGGCTAGCTACAAAACATAAATCTATGGCTGAAAAGTGTTGCTTGGGGACAAGGATTTTCAAACCCTAAGAGTCAAACCCTAGGTGTAAAATAAATTAGGCCTAGGTCGTCTTCTTTCTTCAATTTATGTTTCAAGCTAACTCAAGAATAAGATGAACTAGTGTAGCGATGGCTAGGCTAGGTTCCTCTTAATCAAATGGATAAACAAGTCTTTATCATGGGGACAT
>JASDQU010737587.1:0-11347 GCA_032191745.1 Picea mariana | reverse complement strand
TTCATTACACATTGATCAAGATCATGAATCTGAAAATAATCCTCATGCTAATGTTTTCCTTAATAAAATTACTAATCATCATATTGTGTAGTTACCTAGAAACTACATTCCAAAAGGACTAGTTTCTTTGGAAAGATTATTTGACATAAATGATGTGGCAGTAAAGGGGAAAGTATCGACTGATGATGCTGATGTAACCGAGTGCAATGTTGGTATAGAAAAGGATCCAAAATATGTCAAGTTTTGAAGCAGTCTGTCAAGGGAACAAAGGGATTCATCTACTGAGTTGTTAAAAGAATTTGCTGACGTGTTTGCTTGGACTTATGAAGATATCAGAACATATGACACAAGCATTATAGAGCGCAAGATCTCATTAAAGGAAGAGACCAAACCTTTCAGGAAAAGGTTGAGGCAAATAAATCCTATGTTGTTGCCTGTGATGGAAAAAGAGGTAAAGAAGCTCTTAGATGCTAAAATTATTATTCCTTTGAGGTATTCTGAATAGGTGGCCAACTTGGTTCCAGTGAGAAAAAAAATGGGGAAATCAAACTTTGTGTCAACTTCCAGAATCTTAAGAGAAGCTCTAAAAAGGATAATTACCCTTTGCCCAAGATGGAGCACATATTACAGAGGGTGATAGGTGCATCCAGGATGTCCATGATTGATGGTTTTTCTGGCTACAATCAGATCTTTGTCTTGCCCGAATATAGAAATAAGACAGCCTTCACCACTCCTTAGGGTACATTCGTGTACGCTAAGATGCCCTTTGGTTTGATGAACGCAGGGGTGACCTTTCAACGAGCCACAAACATAGAATTTATTGAAGAGAAGGACAAGTTTGTAGTTATCTGTTTAGATGATATAAAAGTGTTCTCACAATTTGATAAAGAACACTATGATCATTTGAAAAAGGTTTTCTTGAAATGTAGAAAATTTGGTCTCTCTTTGAACCCAAAAAAATCATTGTTTTCCATTAAGGAGGGAAAATTATTGGGGCGTATTGTGTCAGATGAAGGAGTAAGGATTGATTCCAGCATGGTTGAAGCTATCCAAACCTTGTCACTCCATAGATCCAAGAAGGAGGTTCAATCTTTCTTGGGAAAAAATAATTTTTTGAGAAGGTTTTTTTCAAATTTCGTTGAGTTGGTGAAGTATATTACAACCATGTTGAGAAAAGGAAATGAAATCAAAGGGTTGTTGAGTACAAAATAAATAAATCCTTGATTGAGGCCCATGTGCTCATTATCCTAGACTACTCCAAGGATTTTCTTATTTTTTCTTTCGCTTCATTTGATGCAGTAGAAACTGTTTTATTGCAAAAGAACATTGAAGGCTTAGAGCAACCCATTGTTTTTTTCAGCAGGGCATTGAGAGATGCTAAATTAAAATATGACATCATGGATAAGAAGGCCTATGCACTGGTTAAATCTCTCAAGTCTTTTAAATTTTATGTGATGCATTCGAGAGGCATTGCTTATGTCCCATCAACTTTCGTAAAGGAAATTGTTATTCAACCTGATATAGACAGTAAAAGGAACAAGTGGATTGCTAAAATCCTTGAATTTGATCTTGATATTAAGCCTACCAAATTGGTTAAAGGCCAAGGTTTAGCCAAGCTACTGGATGAATCCAATTGCTTAGCTTTGGGGATTAATTTCATCAAGACTTGCTAAGGAAATCAGTAGGCTGAATTGACTGACAAAGGTTCTCAAATTGGCTTTACGTTGGCAGATTGCAGTTGGTACAAGGACATTATATTTTTTCTACAAAAATTGCAGCCTCCAGATGGTATGGAAAAGAACAAGGTGAGAGAATTAAAGCTCAAATCAATTAAATACTTCCTTATTGATCAAGTATTGTATTGGCAATACCCATTAGGAGTGATTTTGAGATGCTTAGACATACAAGAAGCCCAAAAGATTATGTATGATTTCCATGATAGTTTATGTGGTGGGCATCATTTTTGGAGGACCACGACATATAAGATTCTTAGGGCTGGGTACTTATGGCCTAGTCTATTCATCGATGTTTTTGCTAAGATCAAATCCTGTGTTAAGTGTTAGAAATTATCTGGAAATAAAAAACTCAAGTCTTTGCCATTAAAGCCTGTGGTAGCTTCAGGACCCTTTCAGCAGTGGGGTCTAGATTTTATTGGGGAAATTCATCCTGCTTCCAGTGGTCAACATAGGTGGATATTGACTACCACCAATTACTTTACCAAGTGGATAGAAGCTACCCCTACAAGGAATTATTCTCACAAAGTGATCATTGGTTTTCTTGAGGATATTATGGCAAGGTTTGGTTGTTGGAACATAATTGTAACTGATAATGCTGCTTCTTTCAAGGTTGAACCATTGATCTAGTTATGTGAGCAGTTTTCAATCACTTTGATTCACTCGACTCCCTATTATCCCCAGGGGAATGGACTAGCAGAGTCCTCTAACAAGAGCCTTATAAAGATCATCAAAAGACTGTTAGAGGAAAACAATAAAGCATGGGATTCCAAGCTCAAATTTGCTTTGTGGGATGATAGAGTGACAACAAAGAGGTCCCTTGGTCTTTCTACTTTCCATCTTGTGTATGGGGTTGAGGCCATATTTTCTTCTCAGCTGGACTTTCCTGTGGAAAATTTCTTTCAAGACTACCAAGGGGAGCCGGATAATATGATCATAAGAATACAATAGCTAGTGGAAGTGCAAAAAACTTGAGATCAACTTTTGGATAAAGCACATGATCATCAACAAAAGATCAAGCAGGTTTTCGACCAAAAGGTAAACAAAGAAGACTTTCAGCTAGGAGACTTGGTTCTCAAGTGGGATGCACCAAAACAAGACAAAGGCAAGCATGGTAAATTTGAATCCTTATGGATCGGTCCCTTCAAAATTTCTGAGGAATTCTCAAATAACACTTACAAGTTGCAGAATTTGGAGGATGAAAAAGTTTTTGGTGGCCCTGTCAATGGGCATTTTCTGAAAAAGTACTTTGCTTGAGCCATGTGTGGCTTTCCATGCCATTGTAAATATCATCTTTCTTTGTTTTATTTGTTTTAATAACCAACCCCATATCCCTAGGATAAGGCACTGAATCTACTCGTTCTTGGCAGCCCACGGGGAGCATGCCATCCCCTGTGGAGCCAATGTTATCACACTAAGTTGCCTTGGGTCTTTAGCCCTAAGTTTTCATTTTTTTTAAGCCTGTAGATTTTTTAATTTTGGTTTATCTCTTAATTTTGTGATTTACTTAGATGACTTTGATAAATAAAGGTTTAATTCATGGTTTGAAATTTGATCCTCACATGAACTTTTGGCCTAGGTTCATTTTTCATGACTTATGTTTTTGATCCCCTCCATGATTTGACACTAAGTGCCACTCACTCCACGACTATCTTGACTTGACATGTCACCCTCCTCACTCATGCCTCCATAGCCTTTCCTTGTTGTGCTTTGTCCCATGCTTACTATTCAAATCATTATTTGAAAAGGAGCGCTGCCAAGTCATCAAGAATTTATGTAGCACACTCCCTATCTTTCATCTTTCACCACGATTCTTGATTATTGCATTGATGTCATCTCTTCCTTTTTTTCAGCACCATTGTTAGTTAAAAATATTCCTTCGAGGATTCATATTTATGAGCTCTGCTAACGGTTTTCAAATTTTGAAAAACTCAATTTGTTGCACTGCACAAACTACCAGTTCGGACCAGTTGGCATCAATGCTACCAGATCTGATGTTGAGGTGGATTCAGAGGTTGATTTTCTCGTGATACTCTCCTTATATTTCACTGAAGCTTCAAGTTGTCTTTGTTCTCTATGTATTCTGTGTTCTTTCCCACTTTGCATATCAATTTCAAGGAGAAATTATCGCTCGGAGTTTCGGTAGCTATCGTGCCTTCATAGCTGGAGGAGATATTTTCCTCACGCCATCCTATCAGTTTTCCCTCCACTCAAACCTGTAGATACCATCACCTGTTTATTGATCTTAATATATCTACCCACCATTGCTCCTAAGCTCACAGTGTCCAAGCAAGTTTTATCTTCTGCATGCACAGTGTGCTACATAGAAAGCGTTACTTAAACAACGTTGTTTTTTCCTTTGCCTCCTCTATCTATTGATTTGGACTGTTTTCAACCCAGTTTCAATGACAATCACAGGGTATCCCTTCATCATATGTTTTTCCTTAGTGTTCATATATGTACACAATCAATGAAGGGATTTTCACAGTCAATGTTTCCTAAGCTAGCAACCAGTCTGAAGTAGGGAAAATTCATGTAAAAGGGCAGCCACTCTTCAGTTGAATTCTGACTCTTTGATTCTCTTAGTCTTGACCACTCCATAACTCTTAAGATTTCACCCTAAACCATGGAGACTCCTTTGAAGAAGAGGTCACACAAGGGAGGTAATGTGGTTAGAATTGAGCCTGCATACATGCATCTATTTGAGGTAGAGCCCATGGCTAGAAAAGTTTTTTGAAGGGTCGGCTACCTTACTTTCTGCCAAAATATGCAAAGAGGTCATCCTAAGGTGACAAGGAAGTTTGCCTTACATTTTGATGGCCTGAATACCAAGGTAGGGGACCTATAATTTGAGGTGTCTGAGACCTCTATTTCAGATTCTACAGGGATCCCTATCACTGTTGAGAGTTGGTTTAAATCCATGGCTTTAGATGCAGCCTATGCCAAAGACTTCCTTAAGCCTAAATATCAAACTGACAAACTTTCCAAAGGGCTGCCAAGAAATCATCTGGTTGGAGAATTTGATAAAATATTGAGGATCATTCAGAGGTATTGCACGTGTGAAGGGAGGTTCAACACACTGTACCAGTACCATATAAGGCTTCTTCTTCATTTTACTGGAAAAATTAAAATGAACATTCCCTTGTATTTGCTAAGGAGCATAGGCAAGATGTTAGACAAGTTTCAATCCAAGTCAAAGGTCGTGGATACTATCATATTTCACTCTGGGTTGATTAGAATGTTGGTTTCCAAAGAGATGAGAAAGAAGAATATCTCATGGGAACACTTCATTACTATTGCTCACATGAAATTGGACATAGCAGCTACTCCTCAGTCACAGATAGAAAGTCCTTTGCCATCCACCAGTGCTTCTCAAATAGGTACTAGCAAGAAAAGAAAGAGCAGAGTTCATGTTCAAGATCAAGAATCCATCAAGGAGGTTGCAAGAACTAAGGAGGAGACCTATCATTCTCCACAGAGACACCTTTCACTGCTTCCTACACCAGAGTTATAAGAGGTCCCTTCCTCTACTAAAACTACAACAAAGAAAGGGAAGAAGCTATACTTCTCTTCATCTCCTTCAACAACTAGCACCAATGTCAGAAGGCCTTTCACAAGGTCATTAACTCTTAAAGAGGTTGTTGAAGAACATGTCCTACCAATGGTCCCCACTCTAAAGAAGAAGAAATATAAGGGCAAAGGCATTGAGAATCCTGTTGAGATGGAAGAAGTAATCTCTGTGCAATAGGAAGAGGAATCCATAAAAAATCCCGATGAGACTGTTCACATCACTACTCCACCTAGCAGTCAGATGTTCAAAATATTGATTAGGCAACTCAGGGATGCTAGGAAGGAGGTGGTTCATTTGAAAGCAGAATGCATGTATGACAGGGTTAAGATGAAAGAACTCATGGATGTCTACAACCACACTCTTGATATAGCAAGTTTTGTAGTAAGAAGAGCCCAGCCTCTTCATAAGAAACTCAAGAACCTCTATAGGTAAAACAAAGACTTTCAATCTCAGAACAGAAAGCTCAAAGCAGAACTGCAACTGTTCCAATATGAAATGACTCAAAGGAACTTGAATGTATTGGTTGAAGCTGCTATTGAAAAGGAGAAACCGACGGCTAAGGAGAGCATAGTTTCAATGAAGAATCATGTTACTGCTAAAGGGAAGCATACTTTTGTGCCAAAGGGAAGTCCTCCTTCTACAAGAAGGAGCGTCAGGTTAATAAAGTAATTGGTGAAATGTGAGTTCCATTTTTTAAGATGGCCCCTTTTTGCAAAGATAAGTAATTAAGGAAATACTACATATCCCACCTATACAGGCTATACAAGCTTCTAATGCTTACTGTTCAGAGTTTTGGGTTTTTGCAAAGAATTAATCTCTTCAGTAGTAGTAGTGCAAAAATTCCATAGTGCTATGGCGCTACAAAATTCTCTAGTTTTCATGTTCTATCAATCTGCTATCCACGACGTTGCTAACTACTCGAGAGGTGCTACCAAATCTGTAAGAGTTGAAGTGATGTAGCTGCAAATTATGATGGCACTACCAAATTTCACTTAGACACACAGGAAGGCGCTACCAAAATTTTAAACAAAGGGTAAATTACACAGGTGGGCACTACCAAAATTTTGACAGAGGCCAAAAACTACGTAGTGGCACACAGGCTTGGCGTTGCCCATTTGACATGCCTATTTCGGAGGTTGTGCTAAGGAATCGCTGGGAATTTGGTAAAGGCACTATAAAGGCTCTCTACTCATAGCGCTGCCAAATGATGCTACCAATAGGTACCAGGAATCAAGGGGGGTCAAATTAGCATCTTTATGAATAACTGATGATGTGGAGAATTGCAGAGATAGAAGTTGGAAGCATGATGACAATTACATGCCCCCTGAAGGACACTTGGTAGCCAAGGATTTGTACATCAAAGGAATATCAAGTCAATTCAAAGATTAGTTGGATCAGTGACCAACATTTTCCCCTTTTATAGCACAATTGTTAGTTTAAGTTGTTAGATGGAATAATTACTTGGAGATTTTCATGGGAAGAAGGCTAGCTCGCACCTCCAGTTGTTTCCTCCCCTCTTGTTATAAATAGATAGTCTAAATGATTTAGTAGGTTCGAATGGTTGAGCTAGGCTCCCTTATGCTGTAATATTTTGATGAAGTTAATGTGAATTGGTTATGTACTTGATTTGAGATATCTTGGTTAATAGAAATCAACTTTCTTATTCTATCTTATTTTCCTCTGATGCTGAAGTATTCATGCTTGAATTATTCACATGGATTGTTGTGGTGATATTATGGTGAATGTTTGATTATAATATTATTATGATGTTTCTTTAGTGTCCTTAAACTTTGAACTCAAGAAGATCTTGTGTTAGAGTTTTTCTTCCTTAGGTTGCTTGCAGACCTGATGTTTATAGCAACCTCTACATTATTCTCACCAAATTCTTCCCTCTGTTCACCTTTACTACCACTTATTCATTGAAGTTAGTCAAGACCTCGATTGCTCATGCATGCTAGCCCATATTTCTGATTTAGAACATTATCATCTTGATTCTTATCCATTTGACCCCTTAAAAACATATTTACATTTACACATAACCTGATGGGTATTGGGCTTACCTTCCATGCAATTTGAGGTTGATTCCTAGTGCTAACAATAAAAAATGTCTCTAAAAATTGACAACCTTCTTCTCGTTCACCTTTGTACTTCAGAATGAGGATGTCGATGCCAACACTTGTATCAATGCAAATTTGTAGCTGATAATACATGGTCACAATTTTGCAAGATTTTAAGCAATACCATACTTACCAAGAGTTTATAACACTCATGGACAATTTTACAATGTTTCCAAATAAACCTTAGGAAAAATAATATCTGTCACTCAACAAGGAATACAAGACCCATTATAATGTTTCCAACAAGGCTTAACAAAGTTTAGGCATAGGACAAAATGCCTCTAACTCTCCTCATCAATTTAAGAGTGGTTACAAAAGTTTTACAATGTTCCAACATCAACTTAAGGCTAATTCCATAGAAATGCATTAGTGGTTAGACTCTATGGTCTCAAACCCCACTACAATCAAATATACATATGGAAATCTTATAAAAATGGCTTTCAAATTTGATCATGCCTCATTGCACAAAAAGTCATTGGGAGAGTTGGAAGTCACTGAGCTTTAAATCCCACAGGCATTGTTTTCGTGGCCCCTAGTAAACCCAACATATGTAACAAGGTATGTATTGAGAGTGCACTATTAAACATCCATAGACTGACGTCTCCAAACAAAAGAAAACAAATCATTGAGATATGTGCATCAAATGGATTTAAAAATCCAAGGAAAGCCTCCAAAGGATCCAGGCGTTTTCACATCATTCTCTACTACATTGTACAGTTCTACTTCGTCAGTTTTATCAGAGTTGATGCTCAACATTACATTCTTCGTGTACACAAACAATGGTGCTAGCTTGATAAAATATTCATGAGATAGGACTATATCATTGTGCCTTAATTCCTTCTTAATGTTTTCATGGTATTTCTCATTAGGAATTAATTCTTCTAATGCATAAGGCACCACTATCGCCAAGAAGAAGAAGCTGCCACACATGATCAAGGGATTCCCCCAATTTCTCACATATCCTTTAATGTGACATAAATAAAATACAAAATCTTTGAGCCCTTGTTCTCATGAGTCCCATGTGTACTCCTTGTTTGTATTTGAAGAGAATAGGAAGATAGAGCCACATAGATTCAGGGTATCATGCACGAGCCTGAATCTCGAACTTGAGCACTTGCTCTGCTATGACCTTCCATGAATTCTTGCGATGATCTAAAAATGAAGAAGACTTGAAATCTTGAAAATATTTGCAAGTAAAGTTTATGTGTTAAAAGAAAATGGATCAACTTTGCAACACATTAATTAAAGGATTACTCATTCAAGATACAAATAAACAGCAGCATAATCAATGAACATAAGCACATAAACACATCAAATGATAAAGGAGTTCACCCCTCTCTTGGGCTACATCTCTTGGTCCAACTTCCAATGGATCATTATTATCGATTGCTCAAAGTGCTCAAAAACGTTCTTTACAATGCTCAAATTGACCAACAAACTGCTCCAATGGCTTCAGAGTGTCCAAAAACCCCTAGTTGGGCTTTTTCAGCACTTTGTTTGGCAAAAAAATGAAGAATTTAGGCTTCTTGGAAGTCCCCCCTTCAAGCTTGTTGTCTCTGCATCTACAAATCGCACCCTTGTTCATGCAACCTAGCACACACGCAATTTAAAGTGTGAAAACCCGGCACCGAATGCAACCGCACTAACGGTGCGAACTATAGGACGGTTATGGGCGCGCCATCCCCTAACCGCCTAGCTCTCGGGCACATGAGGGTCATATGACCTCACGCATTGTAAAAAGGGCTCCGTCTATAGGAAAATAGAACCGTTACAAGTGGCGGTTCATTCTAACTGTTTAAACCACAATGTAAAAACCCAAATGCATGCGCCGTTGTATCATAGCCATATGACATGGTCGTATGGTATATATGTTATAACCACGGGTTGGGGCTAAGCCCCAGCCCGACCCCCGCCCACATATACAAAAGTTTGATTTTAAATAAAATGCAAACGGTTATATGGTAAGAAACAATGTATGGGCATATTGGTCGAGCGGACTTTGTTAAAGCTTTACACCAGTGGGGAGGTCCGGGGTTCGACCCCCATGGACCCATAAAAATTTTAAATAACAAACCAATAGCCAATAAAGGGGTGCCACATGGCACCTTACCATTGACCAAAATGATGCCACGTGTGACAGCCTAATTCGACCACATCTACCAATTAGCAATTGCCATTTCAGCACATGCCACATTAGTGTACGATCGTACGGCCCTGCCACGTCATCCTGTACGGACTGTACAGACTGCACAGTCACCATCCTTTTTTTTGCCTGTTTGATGATTCAAACAGATCGCAATATCTCTCGCTCCCGACGTCCGTTTGAGACGAAATGAGTTGCGTTGGGTTCGCAACAACGAGGCCTACCCTCTCATTCGATTTGAGGTGATTCTGAGCACTTTGAATTTTTGAGCAAAATTTGATCCCCTGATCACACCTCCCCATTGGGAAGCTTTTGGACCTCCAAAAGATTATTTTCAGTCTATGTGAAGATGAGGGTATATTTCCCTCACCCTTCCAACCTCAATCCACTTGGCCTTACTTGGATTTGTACCTTTAAGACCAACTCGAAGATACTCCACATTTCCTCGTTTTGAAGTTCGCATTCTCCTGTCAAGGATTGTGTCTTCATGCAGTTTTGTAAGATATTCTGAGGAAAAATCATCTATAGAAGGAATCTGAACATGCTCTCCATGATCATCAATCAACGGAGGCTCATACAACTTCAAATTCTCAACATTAATGACTGCATACATTTGCATATAAGGAGGCAAATCTAAATGAAAGGCATTGTTACCAATCTTGTCGATAATCTTGAAAGGACCATATCGAATCCATTTCAACTTTTTAACTTCTCCTTTAAGCCTCTCCTTACTGATGTAAAGCCAAACTTCATCTCCAACTTGGACACTGTGATCAACACGATGCTTGTCATGTCTCGTTTTATACTTGGCCTGACTCTTTTCCAACTGCTCTTGCACCACTTGATGTATCGACTGAATTTGTTCAATGAACTTTTCTGCCCTATCAATGTCATATTGACCATCGATCGCAATATCTTTCCCAAAGATAAAATCTAAAGGAGATTTGGGCAAATAGCCAAAACATGCTTCAAATGGCGACGTTTGAGTCGAAGAGTGCTTAGCTCGATTGTACGAATGCTGAATGTAGTGTAAGTGCTCATCCCAAAGTTTAGGATGCTTGTTGCAATAGGCATGAAGAAGATGCACCATTGTTCGATTTACCACCTCTGTCTAACCATTTGTTTGTAGATGAAAAGTTGTGCTCTTTTTAAGTTTGGTGTCCATGAGTGCCCTTAAACTCGACCAAAAACTTCCAACAAATCGAGAATCCTGATCAGAAATAATGGGCTTAGGCAATCCAAAATGCACCCAAACATTTTGAAAGAACATTTGTGTTGTTTGTTCAGCTATAACCTGCTTAGTACAAGGCATCAAAATACACATTTTGCTAAAACGATCAACGACAACATAAAGATAATCATGATTTCGTCTCGACATAGGTAAACCACCTATAAAATCCATGGAAATACTTTCCCAAGGTCGAAAAGGAACTGGAAGTGGAGTATACAAACCCAACTTTCGATTGCTAGGTTTACTTGTGGCACACATCGAACATCCTCAAACACATCTTGAAACACTTTCATTCATTTTAGGCCAGTAGCAGTACCTTTGCAAATTAGCCACTGTCTTGCCTACACCAAAATGACCAGCAATAAGAGAAGAATGCACTTCTATTATAATGTTGATTCTTTCCCCCTGTGAAATACATAACTTGCCAAGATGATACAAGAGATTATTATGCACATGGTAATCCAATTCTTCAACATGGTTAGAGTGGCACAAAGTTTCATATACTTCTTTGAAATCAGTATCCAAAGCATATTGCTCAACATAACTTTCATG
>JASDQU010737586.1:296811-331631 GCA_032191745.1 Picea mariana | reverse complement strand
TGTGTATATATGAATATTCATAATTACGTAACTAAACCACAGTTGTCTAAATAAAAATTGTTGAACTGGATAATAGTAATTAAAGGATTTCTCAAACAATTGATTGGTTTGTTGTCTTTTATAAAAGACTAGTCTTGCTGACTGGATTGGATGCATACATAAATTACTAAAGGATCATAGTTTTGATTATTAGTACATGCACAAGACTTGTATGTACTAGCTACACATGCATTTCTTGTACATATACACTAGTATGTATGAGTTTTCTTGACTTACTTACTATTAATGTCGGTTAATTGTTATGAATGTGTGAACCGTGTTTCTTTTCCTTTGACCATAAGATACCTTAACTTCAGGATGAAATTTCCTGAAGGGTGGGTGTATGTAACAACCCTAGTTGAATATATGCTTAGGGATTATTAAGTAAAATTTATTAGGTAATTAATTTTTCTAACATGTTATTAACTAAACAAAGATTGGCATAATAATATTAATTAAATATTTATTAATTAATTAATTGTTATAATTTTGAATAATTAATTAATTAAATATTTAATTACCTATCGCATTGAATGAACAGGGTAATAAATTAAGAGGGTTAATAAATTTAATTGTTTAATTAAATTATCTACGTATACTAGGGGATAAGAAGCATTTAAAATAAGGATAAGGAAACATTAAATAATAGGGTAAGGCATTAACTATGTGGATAAGGTAATGAATGTATAGATAAGGAAATAAATTAGGAGAAAGGGCGGTGAAGGAGGGATATGAGTGGAGGAGGTTTACGAAAGAAGGGGGATTATCATTCTACTTGTTTTGGGGGGATCATTTTTGGAGGGTTCTCTTGGATTTGCGCAGGGGAGTTGAGTTCTGTAGTCAGGAAGGATTAGTACAGGGGGCACCAGTTTGCTAGGGGTTTTGGGCATGGGGACCAGGATATCCATATGGTATCTTGAAGCTAGGAAGTTGTCCTAGTTGGCAGGGTGGAAACACGGTTTGGGCAGAGTTGGTTCGTCGCTTCAAGCTGGGCAAGGCAGTAGCAGGAAGGTCAACAAGACAAGCGGAAGCAACAGGAAGGTCAACAAAACAAGCGGAAGGTTAGCATCATACCAAGGTATTTTAATTTACGTATTTGTTTTATGCAATTTAAGGAATATGAAGGGTTATAAGGTTGTTCATAAGCTATTATGTTCAGTTCAATAAATTTTGGTTATATGTTGATTATGAAGTAAAATAAAATGTTAGGTTAGCATTCCTTAAATTAATTTTTTTTTTGGGTTTTATAAGGCTTTGTGGAGCCTAATCCCTACAGTAGGTTATGGAAGTCATTATACAGACTCAAGCAAACACCTAGAGCATGGTATGCTAAAATGGACTCATGTCTTATATCTAGAGGTTTTCATAGAGGTATATGATATCCTAATGTGTATATTATGAGGAAAATGGATTTTTTTATATAGATAGTTCTATATGTATATGATTTACTCATCATATGGAGCTCAACCTCCTC
Organism: Picea mariana; assembly: GCA_032191745.1. NCBI lineage: Eukaryota > Viridiplantae > Streptophyta > Pinopsida > Pinales > Pinaceae > Picea > Picea mariana. Next base: position 330,118 of record JASDQU010737586.1, on the reverse strand, counting down.
CAATGTTTCAATCAAGACCACTTTCCATGAAATTTTTTCTATGATATATATTAGGCTGTTACATTACTTTCCTGGTCTTGAAATCATCCATAATTATTCAGTAATCAAGATATATCAGTACAAGTATGTTATAGGTCTAGTTGAATTTTTTTAGATGATAGATTGCAAGTCGTCTCCAACACCCTTTCAGTCAGGGGTTAGGCTAGAGGATGTCGGTGGATCACCTTTGGTTGATTGTATTATATATCAAATTTTTTGGGGGAGTCTTATCTACCTTACACACTCTTGGCTAAACATATCTTATGAAGTTGGATTGGTTTCCAATTACATGCAGGAGCAACATGAGCTTCAATGGAAGGAAGAAAACAATATTCTTAGATGTGTCAAAGGGACTACTAGCTTTGGTATACACTATGTAGTAGGATCTTCCTTAGATCTTGTTGATTACACAAAATAATATTGGGAGGGAGATAGCTTTGATTGCAAGTCCGATTCAAGATATGTTCTCTACCTTGCATCAGGACCTATATATCGATCAAGTAAGAAGAAATAAGTAATTTATTTATCATAAGTAGAGACAGATTACAAGGGTGCAGTGAATGTTATTACTTAAGATATTTGGTTGCAACAATTTCTTACATATTTCGGAGTTCATTTTCATTGGCCAATAATTATATGGTGTGGTAATCAGAGTACTCTCAAGCTATGTAGAGATCCAAATCAGAGGCAACAAACCAAGAACATTGAGGTTAATTTGCACTTTATTTGAGGATAGATTCAGAATGGATTAATTGATATGTAGTTCTATCGATATTTATATCAAGTGGAAACAATATTCACCAATCCTTTCACCAAATAGATGTTTGTCTCTTTGAAGGAAATTCTAGGAGTGAGGGATATATCAACTTAGGAACTAAACATGTTAGCATTCTTTTTTTTTAGCAACATATTTTGAGGGGGGGTTTTGTTCCCATTGGGTTTTCCCTCCTTATCTCACTTTTCTTTAGCTTTTATGCATCTATACTTGTATATGAGTACCTACCATAGCTTCATATTTCTAAGACTCATCGGTGTTCACACTTTGTTTGTGTTTCAGGGGGGTGTTGGGGTACATGCTCAACTACATACTTAGTGAGAAACTCATTTTTCCACTTTTCCACTTTCTCATGAGGACTTTTATTTATAACATTTATATTTTTAGTAGGTGGATTCCTTTACATAATACCATGGGAAAATACCATCCATTTACGAAACCATGGGATCATAAACCACCATTAGGTAAATTCTTATTTTCTAGGAGGAAGAGTTCTTCATTCCTTGATTTCAGAAGATAATTTGTATTTCATGGCTAGAGAGCATACTTTGTTACACATCTAAATGTTGCACTTAAGTTTGGAAAGAGTCGTATGCACCTTAATAAGTGTTACATGCACTTTATCAAGTGTTGTATGCATCTTCCTAAGTGTAGCAACCTTGAAACCATGGAAGAACAATTTTCATAATCACTAAGTCATTATATAGGAGAAAACCCATCATGAGAAGGCCCAAACAAATCCTTTTACCTTGAAATTTTGATGATTTTTGAAGGTCAACGGTCCACTACCCATGCATAGGGATCATTTTTAATGACCTGTGCTCAATAGTGGGGGAGGATTGAAGTGGTTTGAGGGAGTTGCAACTAATTCACCTTAGTATAAGGGTGGATTCCAAGAGGATGTGGTCAAGGATTCGATTCACATCCCATGGATTTTTCTTAAGTAAACTCTATTTCCATGAGATAATATAAATCTGAACTTATGGAGCTAAATCCTCAACCATTTCCAAAAATAATTCATGGTGGTTAATCCTCCAACTCCTATATAATGAGGGAATTCCAAGGTGAAAAGGGGAGAAGAGAATTGACAGTATCATACTTCTTATCTTGAGACATTCAAAAGAGGGATGGATAGGAGAGCATGGAGGAGTTGTTACAATGTAAACATTGAATTGTAAGTTCTTCATTATGGTTTTCAATTAATACATAACTTGCAGTATTCCCTTCATGTTTTGTATCATTGGCTCATGCATGTCTATTGTTGTGAGATTCATCATAGATAGATATATTTTCACTTGACAATATAGTGTAGGGGAAGGTGGTTTCTCTTTTTTTTTGTAGGTCTTTTCTTACACCTAGGAGCTTGGTCAACAAAGTCAAAGGATGGATAAATTAGGAAAACTAACATAAGAAGGTAATTCCACCATCTCTTTCTTCTCATTTTATTGTCAAATTCAATATAAAGGGAATTTACTATTCATTTGTTTTCTTCTATCTTTGGATGAAAGAGGGGTCTTGGTCCAAATGGGGGTTTCACCTATCCGTGGGGGGAACTTAGCCACACCATACTTGAGTGAGAATCTTATTCTCTTATGGAGGTTCTCATTACCCATGTTATTCTTGGAGCTAACCTAATTTACTTATTTACCTATTTTTAGTGACTTTCCATATTTATGAAAGTGTCTCTCCATTAGGACTTTAGTTACATTTTTCAGAATCTACTCTTATTCTATGAGATATTTTCTAGTGTGGAATGCATGTTGACTTCATGGAGAGTTATCACTTTAGTTAAGACCTTATTTTTTACCCTTCCTTATTATGAGTAAATTTTGACTTTATTTAACAGTTGGTAGTGGGAGTGGTTGATTTTTTTACTTGAGCATGAACATGGAATCCACAAACTAGTGCACATTACTCCTATTTTGGAGAGTTCTATATATTGTACTCATGATAAAGGATTAATAAAATGTGATTTGAGTTGGTTTCTTAGTCTCTTATGTGTGAAGATTGATTCTATTTTTCTCTCTCGTCTTTTTTTTTGCAATTAACTAGTGTAGTATTTCCTAATCATAATTAGATCTTGGAGAGTGGTTTATTACTACAAAAAAACATGCTCCCCAATTTTAAATTCTCTTTGTATCTTTCCTTTATCCAAATAAATATTTTTTTCTATCATATGTTTCCTTCATATTATGCTTCATCTTAACAATTTTCTCTTTCATTTCCCTAAGAAAATCTAGCCCAAATACTACTTTGTCTGTTGGTTTGTCCAAACCCATTAGAATATTACATTTTATTCCATATATAACTTCAAGTGGAATCATTTTTAGTGAGGCTTGATACCCATTATTACATGTAAGTTCAACCAAATTCATGTAATCTTCCCTCTTGTATGGCTTATATATCACATACATTCTCGACATGTCTTTAATCACTTGATTGAATCTTTCTACTTGAACATCTATTTGTGGATGATAGGTTGTACTAAAATTTATATTTGTGCCAAATCCTTTCGACAATCGTTTCCAAAAGTTTCAAGTAAACTTTAGATCTCTATCCGACACAATTTGCATAGGTACTCCATTCAAGCTAGCAATATAATTCATATAAATTTCTACTACATTAATTTCCTTATGAACTAATTTAACCAGAATAAAGTGATCAAATTTTGTTAATTTTTCCACCACTACCATTATCGAATCATGTTTCCTTGTTGTAATGGGTAGCCTACTAATAAAATATATGGTTACCACTACCTATTTCCAATTTGGAATTGAAAATGGTTGTAGAAAACATGTTGGATGTATATTCTCACCCTTTACTCTGACATTCCATAGACCTAGATATGCAATAAGCCACATCGATTTTCATTCCTATCCAAAACCAGTGGCTTCTTACTATTGTGAATTCCTTCTAGTAATGAAGATATCAAACACAAAGAAAATTATGATTTTTTTTTAATACCATCTTCCTCAATTATGACGTACCCATCGACTCGTGTACCTAAAATATTTTCATATTGGGATAATTGTGAATTTTTTCTATCATTTTTTATTAATCAAGTAACATGCATGCAAAACAAGAACTCATGCAATATCCAATAACATTCTAACTAGTTATAGAAAAATACCCAATCCATATTAAAAAAACAACAAGCCTATTATAATCTCACCAAAGAGACAATTACTACACAAAAATATATATAAATGAAAAGAAAACACATAGAGAAGTTATCTTTAAATAAATCATTCACCAACAGGATGTAGGCATCAGACATGCCACCCAAACATAGACACTATTATTCTAGATCTCTCAACAATAGGTCACCCCAAATCCAAGGCTAAGAATCCAAAAGGAAGGGTCCTAGGATGAATCTAAGTTTCATACCAATAATCTTTCAAGCTCTCACATTTTTCTAAACCACACAACAATCTTAGATTACTAGCTCTCTTTCCCCTTTCAACCAGAAAAACACCAAATAAATGAACCCATTTCTATGTAATGTTGTCCCTCGGGATGTTCCCCTTCTTTTATTGGGATCCAACGATACTAACAAGGAAATATATATGTTGTGAAATACAAGGATTCTGAACTATAGACAATTCTTTCACAACTGACATCATTCTCATGCACACATGCATCAATTACTTGCTAGAATAATCAACAATTACCTACATCCAACCTACAATGACTATTTTCCTCCAACAATTCATTTTCACATGCCCAAATAAAGAACAAGAGTGATTAATAAGGAATGAATGAGGTACAATGAATGGATAATTGATTAAGGAACCCCCAAATGATAAAAAACATGGTTTATATATTACATGCAATTAAGCACCATGTGTCCTCCCCAAGAAGCTCATGTAACTACGTTTCCCCACTATTTCCAATATGGGTGAATAAAACACAATAAAAATACTTATCCCCTTTAGCCCCCTATCTCATGGAATCACAACCCCTTATCCTTGTCCTTGTTTGTTTTGCAACTAGTGATGTAGTGTGTTTTTAAAAATATTCAAAGTATTAGATTTCATAAGCTCTTTGACCTTTTCAAATATATAAACACTATATCCTTTCATCAAATAAAAAAAAATACATCATTAATCCAGGTGTTACACATTATTTCGGTCATCCCCGTGATCACCGATGATATGTGTATTGCTTACTTCTTTGTTCCCTAAAATATATTGAAGAATAAGACATTCCCCTGAGAAATAGAATCATCTTTTATTTATTGAAAACCATACCAAAGAAGATCATCTCACCTTGCCTAATGTTTAGGGTGAAACAATCCCTAATCATCACATGTTGAAACATAGTGGAATGTGGTGTCCTCATAGGTTTCTAATGATTAGGGTGTGAAGATGCTCAAACAAAGGAAAAGGTGAAATTTGGGAAGGTTCTAGAATGGGATATTTGAAAGGTTGAGATGGCCTCCTATCGGTTTGGACCTCACTCACTTCTATGATTTATTGGGATCATCCTAATCTCTTTATCCATCCCTCTTCAATCTATATAAAGAGGGATATCTCATGGGAAAAGTTAGGCTGGCTTATGCATGGAGAATTCTATTGAAAATTGTACTTGTGATAGATTTTCTTTATCTTTCCAAGCTAGGTTGTGAATACTATTCATCAAAAGAATTGGAGCAAAGATGTGTGTGTTGAGGAAAAGGGACATTGGAAGGGACCTTGCAACATCAAGGAATATGTTGTATTATCCACTTTCATTAATATAATGCAGTGATACATTTCTTCCCTATAAAAGTGTCTTCATTTTTATTGGATAACTCCTTGATCTTATGCATAGGTTTCATTGAAACATATATATCCTCTCTCTCTCTCTCTCTCTCTCTCTCTCTTTGTTGGTTTGTCCTTCATAATAGGTTCAACATCCCACAAATATAAGGATGGAGCAAGGAAAACACTAGTGTTGTATCCTTTTTGTCACCTAAATGAGCAACAAAAGGACGCTTACAAGTCCACTTGTGTTAGCTAGACAGGAAAAAAATTAGTGCAAGAGTTAGAAACATCAATCACAATAAGAAAATAAACAACTAATCTAATAACAATTAGAGAAACTAAACTAATGTTCATAAGGGAAATAGAACCAAAAATAAAAAACATTCATCACACCAATGGATAGATTGTATTAGTGGGAAAAAACCAAAGAGAAAGGGGAATGTATGGTTCCCCTCTTCCTCAAAGGGAGGGATCTTGAACCTCCAATGATTGAGATCTTCTTACAAATAGAAAACTAAAAGGAAATGGTGAAGAACTCCAAATCTCATTAACTCAAGAGGTGATGTGAATGGCCCAATGAAATGATGCATATATGATCCAATGAGAAAAGAGGTTCCTTGAAAGAGAATAGAGTTAGAATAACAATACAAATAGATTCTTGGAAATATATTGCACCCATGGCCTCTTTTTATAGAAAATATTTGAGGCATTATCCAACCGGTTTGTAATGTGAACAAGGAGCCTTTTAGTGAACCTCTAGGTCTTTGACCAGCGCCCCACTCGGATTTAGTTCGGATTTGAGGGTCAAATACACTTGGGATTTGAACCAGAAGTGGGTGGGAGGAAGACCAAAATCATAAATGCTTTGTTCTAAGGTGTGCTCAATTTTTTGCGTCCACAGTCGTGCATTGGGCGTATGTGCATTTTTCTGACATTTTTGACTAGTGCATGTGCGCGCACTTCCTTTTTATTCTTAGCACATGCTAATTTTCTAACTAGTTGTATAGTTTTGTGCCCTTTGGAAATGCATTTTTTGGACCATGGATGAACTAATATGTGTTTGGAGATGTTGGATTTATGTAACCATTAGCGGATGAAATTTCAGTGATAATAGATGCCACCTGATGTGTGAGGTTAGGAGCATATGTATAGCCGAAATACATCAATGTTTCTTCTGCTGAGAGTACCTTTGCAAGAAAGACTGTTGAGGGGAATTGTAAGAGTGCCCCATTGGAGGGAGAGGGGAAATGGTGGGACCCAAACCTATCACAAGGTGTGGAAAAATAAAACTATGTACAAACGAGGTGTGCATGGACCATGTTCATGTCATGTAACTCAAAAATGTATAAGACAGTAACTGAAACTGGGTGTTGGTTTATATGACTACAGCCCCCTCTGGGGCATGTTGATAATGGAAAAGGACAATTCTGGTGGTGAAAAAACTCTGAAAAGAGGCAATGACACCTAAAAGAAGTGTCGAGGATTCATAGGCATTGATGTCACAACAATTTTCAGAGGTCTTCGACAAATATAAAAACAACTGTAATAGTCGTAAAGTAAGACCCACCGCAACATGAAAAAGTGTTGGAGTCGAATTCTATGGGGGTCAATGACAGTAGAGAGTAATGATGGTTCTCCCTGTTTCATCTGAGACTCCTCATTGTAAAGGTAATGAGAGTCAAGATACAGTTGCCTTTCTAGAAACGGTGCAGATGTCGACAAAAAAGGGAGATGTGACTTAAAGAAGCAAAGGGCTCCATGAAATCCACTGGATGAGATCAGGAACTGATGAGGTGCATGGGATAAGGCAAGAGGTGGTGAGACTCCATAATTCCCTTGGTTGGTGATATATGTAGAGGACGAGTGGAGACAAACATGAAACTGAATCTAGCGTCAAGGGGACAACTAGACTTGGGTTAAATTGCACCATAGGCATGAAAAAGTGGAAAAACTTAGAGATCAAAGGTATGTGGACTGTGGGATACTCGGGGTTTGTGGACAAGGTCAGGTAGAGTAGGAGGTAAGGATTGCCCCAACCAAGTGCAACATGGGTTGCATTTTCAGAAAAGGAAGGTCACTAAGGGAGACAAAAAAAATGAGGTAAATGTGGAAAACAAAGGCTTTGTACAATTACCAAATGAATAAAGAATAAGTGGAGATAAGTGTGTAGATATAGAAATGGGTGCCTCAGTGTAAGATGGTTTGGCCGGTGAGGGCGCAAGTATATTAGTAAATAGGTGTAGGGTGGGGACCCCATAGGTTGGTTCATGTATTACGTAAATGAATGGAGGATAATATGCATATGGGAAAACTGATGGTGGATGATATGGAGGCTTAATGATACTGCGGAGGTGTAGTCTAATGTGAATTGTAAGGATATGACCTAGGAGACTCTATGGGAATGCTAGAAAAATGAGGAGAAAGAGCATGTGGATGATTCTTGGGAATGCAAAGACTATTGGGAATCCCAGCCCTAGGGGATGAAAACAACATGAGTGTCAAATTGCAAAAGGGGACTATTATTGGGACAAATCATGTAGGAGAGAGTGTTATCGATTGACACTACTAGAATGAAGCGGAGGTTTGAGTACTGTAGAAATGGATGGGGGGACCCTAGAGGAAAATGTTGGAGGGTGTGACTGGGAGATGCAATTGATATTCAGAGGGAATGATTACATGCCAATGTCGATGATATACCTAAAGGGGCAGTGTTGTTGTATGATGACCAAGCACTTGCATATATGAAAACTGAATACCCGACATGAAGAATATCTTAAGATAAAGAACATATAATCATTATTCAATAATTTGTGAATATAAGCAGGTGTACCTAGGTAAGATGTGAGAAAAATGCATCCCCTGGGGCCGAAGATGGATGGTGATCCAGGGGATGTGACTGTGTAGGGGGAGGGATCCTCATCCTGTAGCTGAAGAAGGATTGGAAAATGGATGATCAGAGCTCCTGTAATTGATCCTAGAAGTTTGGAAAATGGGACTATATATAGTTGTAGGTCCCACAATGCCACCTCATTTGTACCTATTGTTATAGTGAGTTTAAGAGAGGTTTCAGAGGAGATTTGGAGATTCTGGGAGATCGAGCTAGTCAATTCGATATCAATGAGTGTCAGGCTAGTGGTTGTATCCTCCTTCATAATAATTAGGATTTCTTTTTTGGGCAGGGTTGTACGGATGGTTGTACAGAAGGAATTTGTGAGTGTGCCCCCCCCAGTGCGCAGAAAATTGAAGGATTCACATGCATGAGTGTTCGGCTGTAAGTGGGACATCCATGCATGGGGGTGTACAAAGGGGGAAAATAAGCATGCATTGGATGCACACCTGTTTGAAGCACAGTTGCGCATTTGTGCCCGGCTATGTTCCTGACAGTTGCGCAACTGTGTAGCAGACAGGTAAGTATCTCACATTCTCTGTGGCATAGGATGTGTATTTTTTGACTAGGTTCCCTTTTCAGGGAATCTCACTACTTGCTAAGCTCGTGTTACCCGGGGATGGGCAGTTGGCTAACCTAGACAGGACATATTGTTCTGGAGATAACTTCATGTCGGGATCGATGGTGAGGATTGGGGCGATGGACAACTTTTTGCATCATTGCATGGAAAAAATGATTGTGAGGGTTTATGGCTCTTTGGCTACTCAATGTATAAGTGGTGGTCAGCTAAGGATCATGCAGAGGGCCCTGAGTGGTCAGCATTTTGCTTGGGGTTTGATGCTACATGCCAAGATGGTGGGTCAGATCAACAGGTGTTGAGCTATTGACTCAAGGGAGTTCCCCTTTGGGTCCATATTGGTAGCTTGGTTTTTAGAGAGGGTTCCCATGTTGCACCCTAAAGTTTTGTTGGATGTGTGGAGTGCACGAGAGTCGTGATTGAGGCAGTGGGTTGCGATATTGGTTCGACATGGGGGTGGGGAGGGTGGCCATTAATTTATGGCTGAGCTTGCATGATTGTGGTACTAGATGACATAGATCATACTCCATTTCCCATACAGTGGGGTGGATTTCCATGGGGATCCAAAGATGCTGGTACCCTATGGAGAGGTGTTCAATCGCAGAGGTATGTTGATGTATGTTTTGAGTTTTTAGATAGTATAGAATATGTTTTATGTATGGATGGATGCTAATGCTATCATTTGGTTTTTGTGTGTGTAGATGTGGGACCTCGTGGATGAGAGATAGAGTTTGTTAGAGTGTCAGTGCATCAGGGGCCTTTGAGACCACCGCGGGGAGAGCCATGGACAGGGGAGAGACAGCAATTGGATGAGGCTAGTGCAAGGTTGGCCGATGATGAGAGAGCAGGAAGAAGACGTTGGTTTGATCACGCTGGTGCAGGGTCTTCACATGCGCCTCTTGCAGGGGTCGGGGGAGATTTCGAGGAGTTTCGCCATAGATTGGAGGTGGTACTACAGGAGTGCTTGAGGGAATGTGGATGCATATCTAGGATGATGGTGTCTTGGAGCAGTGTGTGGGCCTTCCAGCAGAGTTGTGGACCCTAATCTGCAAAGCAACTATAGCGAGGGAAGCTATGACTGGGAAGTTTCCCCCAAGACCTGAGGGACCCCTAGTTGGTGGGGAACCTCCTCCAAGGAGAGGACCAGGTGGTGGAGCTCTAGATATTCCATGAGTGCCTCTAGTATATGTGTTGTTGTATTTATAGATGCTTGCGAGCCCATTTTGTATAGGGTGATGTGACACCAATTTTTCACTTATAGGGGTGAGGTGGTTCACCTACCTATAGATGTTGGGCATGTTGTACTATTTTTTATAAACATTGATGACATATTGATATATATATATATATGGATATACATTTTGGATCTATATGATGTTCACATGTGATGATGATTTTTGATGTATTTGATGGTGTCTAATTTATATGTTGTGACAGACTCTAGATGATTTATGGATGTGTAATGGTATATTGATGTGATAAATGCCAATCCAATAGTAGGTTAGCCATATTATTTTCTATTTGATTGAATTTTCATGGAATATGTGTAAATGTGATTGAATAAAAATGTCAAGATAAAAGTCTGACTTGCAGGTATTTGTGGAAGAGAAAAGGATCACAGACACGGTACACATTATTGAGCTAAAGGACCATGATCTAGGAATTGAGTACGATGCTAAGGTGATGAATATGGTGGTGAATGGATTCAGCAAGGAGGCTAATGATGGATGTGTATTCGGCTTGGTTGTTGGTTGTTAAGCCCAAACATATGTTGTTGGAGTGGAGCAGTTCATGTGAAGGGGTATAGAGGGCCCAAGCGACCAAAGCGAGATTATGTGTCCATCGGCTAGCTCCGTTGGTGTAACCGATGTGGTAGGCCAATGGAGGAGGAATATGTCAATAACACAAATGATAGATTAGACTTAAGGCATGGAGGGGAAGGAACAAGACTAAAAACTCTACGAAATGTGTACAAAAAAGAAAAAGCCTACTGTAGAAGGGCTAGGCTCAGGCATAAAAATTCTTTAAGTACAACCTGGTGACGAGTTCTTTGAGAGGGTGGCCTTTGGGAGAGGCCATAATGTATGCACCTTTAGTGAGGCAATGTTGGATGATGTAAGGTCCATTCCATAATGACTCAAATTTTCCATGGCCAAGGGTATCATAATCGATATCGTAACCAAGGATGAGGTTGCCTTAATTGAATGAGAGAAGGTTGACATGTCGTTGGAAGGTGGCCTTCGATCATTTTTTTGTTTCTTCATTGTTTTGTAATGAATATCGATGGTCTTCATCCTACGATTCTAATTTTAGCAAACACTGCTCCATTGGAGGAGTGTCGGGTAATAGCTCAATAGTGGTGCGTAAGGTGGGAATTTTGTACTCGATGGGGAGAGTGGCCTCTACCCCATGGACAAGATGAAATGGTGTAAATCCAGTGGCAGTTTTAACTATTGTGTGATAATCCCATAGTGTAGAAAACAACATATGATGCCAATTGACCTTATGTTTGTTAACCATGCACTGTAACATGGTTTTGAGGACCTTGTTGACTACCTCTACCTATTCATTGGACTGAGGGTAGTATGGGAAGGCAAACTCATGGGAGAATCCTAACCTGGAGGAGTGTTCAATGGAAATATCATTCTCAAAGTGTTTCCCGTGATTAGAGACTAACTCTAGTGGGACTCCCAAGTGGGAGATGAAATGATTAAAGAAAACACGTGTTGTGGTGTCAGCGATATTGTTGAAGGTGGGCATAGCTTTTTCCCACTTGGTGAAGTAATTGACTGCCACAATAATGTACTTGTGTCCATTGATGGATGGAGGGTTACAAGTCATGAAGTCAATGTCCCATTTGCAAAAGGGGTCGGTGGTGATGACTAGGTGTAAAAGAGCGAGTGGCGCTCGTGCTTTGTGGGCATAAATATGGCATTTTTCATAGCATTTCATAGCATGGATACAGTCGTGAAATAATGTGGTCCAGAAGTAGCCTTCTCAAATTATTTTCTGGGCGGTGGACATCCCTGAGAGGTGGCCTCCGCAAGCACTGATGTGGAAATCGTTGAGAACTCTATCAGCTTCATCGATGGTCAAACATCAATGAAGGATGGTGTCAACCTCTTTTATATATAAGATGTCACCAATAAGGAGATATCGAGGGGCATGATGGAGAATATGCCTACGATTTTCCCCAGAGAGGTGGGGTCCAAAATTCTGTGTTCATAGGTATACGACGAGGTCATCATACCAAGGATCATCTAAGGGTATGTAGAAGAGTTGTTTATCGGGGAAGTCGGTATTGTCAGGTGAACTGGTATTTTCTGAGGGAAAGGCCGTAATGAGTTTGGCGAGGATGAGGGATTTATTTCTCTTGGGTGTTGAAAATTTGAGGTCGTACTCCTGAAGGATGATGATCCATCGAGAAAATTTTCCATTAATTTGTCAGCGACTGAGCAAGTATTTCATGGGGTTGGAATCTTCTCTGACTTTGTTAGTGCGAAGCAGGATGTAATGGCGCAGTTTCTTGATTGCGAGGACAACTGGAATGACACGTTTTTCTTCGTGATTTTACTTCAAGGGTGGCCCTAAAAGATTTTTACTAATATATCAAATGACATGCTCATGGTCTTCATCTGCTAATTATATGATAACTCCTACTACTGAGACGGTTGATGCCGATAAGTAGAGGATATAATCACGGTCATAGTTGAGTGGACTAATCTGCAAGACATTGGAGAGTGCCACTTTTAAATCATCAAAATCGGTTTGGGCATGCTCATCCCATTCAAATGGGATATCCTGGCACAATAAGTGAAGGAAACTACGTGCACGAGTGGTGCAATCGGGGACAAAGCGATGTAGAAAGTTAGTTTTTCCCTGTAGGCTTTGGAGTTGGCATAAATTTCGAGGTGGTGGAATTTTGGTGATGGCTTGGACCTTAAGGGGGTCGACATTGATGTTGCATTGTGAAATGATTAACACAAGGAGGCATCCAACTGTGACACAAAATACGCACTTGAGTGGGTTCAAGCATATATTGTACTGACGACACCTATGAAAGATGACGTGCAAGTCATTTATATGTTGAGTGCATTTCTTGGATCGAGCAGTGAGATTGTCCAAGTAGGCGAGGATGATTTAAGACAGATCATGAAAAACGTTTGTCATGTCCCATTGGAATCTCGCATCGACATTCTTGAGGCCAAAAGGCATGACACGATATGCGAAAGTACCCCATGGGGTAGTGAATACGGTTTTGTACTGATCAGTTGGGTGGATCTAGGTTTGGTTGTATCCAGAGAAACTGTCCATGAAGGACAAATCCTCATCGCTGGCACAATCATCGATAATTTGGTTGATAAAAGGAGTGGGAATTTTTTTTTTGGGATAGGTGTGATTGAGATCAAAAAATTCAGTGCTGATGCGAATAGTGCCCTCTTTTTTATTGACAGGGATGGGGTTGGAGACCCATGAAGTATATACAATGGGGTATAGGAACCCTCCAATGCATAATTTGTCAATATCGACTTTGATGGCCATTTTTTTGTATGGGTGTAAAGGGTGTTGCTTTTGTTGTATAGAGGTGATATCAGTCCATGTGTCTATATGATGTTCTAAAATAGAGGTATCGAGGCTAGACATCTCTATGTATGACTAGGAAAAAATGTCTCGGTATTCCTGGAAGAGAGATTTGTAGGCTATGATTTCTTCAGGAGAGCATGTGGTGGCAATGGTGATTTCCTCTGTGATTCTAAGTTTGATGGAAATATCGATTTTGATGGTGGGGAAAATGTTGGCCATGTTTCCTTCTTCAAAAGCATCGGGGGCAGGGATAGGGTTATTGAACCAATCTATAGGCCCTGATGGGAGAAAATATTTGGTTTTGATTGCGTATACAGATTTTTGGTTAGGAGGTGTAAAGTATTCCTGAGAAAGAAAGAGCGCTCTGTGATGGAGCGGATCCCATGAAAGAAAGAGCACTCTGTGATGGAGCAGATCCCATGGGCAATCGAGGGTAGTTAATTCCTCGAGGATGTCTTTTTCATAGTGGAACTGTCAAGAATATAGGGGATCTAGGGGAGTAACATTGGTGACTGTCATCATGTGGTTGTATTATGGTGGTGAAGAGGGAGGGGGGATGATGCAAGGGGGTTGCGATGGTTCACTCGACATAAAATAAATATCGAGATATTATGGGTTGAAAATGGTAGTCGGGCGTAAAATTTCTGTGGGGAAATGAACTAGAGAATTGGGGGCAAATCCACATATAAACTATCCAGGAACCATGGAGGACTAGGGAGTGTCTCAAGCTTAGGAGAGATGGTAGGAGAAACATTAGTGGATGGAGTTGGGGTAATCACTGCTACCTCTGGTAGTGAGGGGGGTGTAGTATTTTGAATAAGGGCCATTTGGCAGCACCTGTATTCAATTATCATAGGACATTGGTACTTGAACTGATCAAGTGATGCACAAAGAGAGCAGTGGAATCTCATACGTTCGTTGACCGAGGTCATGACATAGTGGATTTCAGTGACATGTGTTTGAGATGAAACAAAAGGGGAGGGTTCTTGCTGAAAGATTTGACATACTGTCATTAGTGTTTGGCAGAATTGAGGTAGTGCAGGGCAATGGTGGGTGTAATGGCCATATTATGAATAGATGGCACATGCAAATTCAATTTGCAACGCTTAGCTATTTGTAGTAGGGGATGTAGTGGGAGTACTAGGTGAACTATATGAAGCGATGAGTGGTGTCATTCCTTGAGCGAGTTGAATTAAGTTGCGTAGCTCGGGGAGAGACAAACATTTATTAGTGGGGTGTCCATCTTTCTCACATAGAGAGAAAGGAGGTTGTACTCGGGGAGGAAAGGGAGTGGTGGGCTCTTTCTTCCTCCATATGCCCCTAGTTGTAGCGATGGTGTTAGTAAGTGGGGGTGAGGGTGGTGTGGTTGGAGTAAGTATTGGAATTTGCATCAGGATTCCTTCCATTTGGGGAGGGAGGGATGGTTGAGGAACCATCGCAGGTGGATGTAGATACCATACTAGAATCTGCAGCACCATATTGGGAAGGGTAAGCGTTGCGGCTACTTGGAAATATTGTATGCCCGATGTGGGGTAAAAGAAGGGCATTTGAGTAATGGCTTGGGGGATTGTCTCCCAAACCGGGATGTGGCCCTGAGGGAGGGTGAAATTGGGAAGGGGTGGAGCTGAAGGGTTCTCAGGGGATTCCTGAGGAAGGAGCTCTGTGACCAGTGGGACGTCATATAGTAAGGAACTCTCTGTGGGAGGAAGGGTATCTTTAGTTTCAGTTCCAATGGATGAGATGAAACATACTTGCGTGAAGGGATGTATTAGCGGTGATTCTCCATGGTATGTTCCTAGCAAGGATGGGTCTTTGAAAAGGCTGGGTCCCATCTTGATGAGTGGGTAGGCATCAGGATTAGTTTGGACAAAAGGTAGGATATTATTTATGTTGGAGGAAGGGTTGGGCTCTTAATGTGAAACTTGGTCAATGGTGATGATCTTCCTGTTGTTGGGGAACAACATAGTTCAAAAAACAAATGAAGTGACTTCCTTCATAGCATACATGTAGCTCCATTCGAACAAGATATTGTAATAAAGCGAAGCGTCGATAAATTCAATGTCAATGAGGATAGTCTTTCCCCCGAGTTCAACAGGGACATTTTGAAAGATCCCTTCTAGAGAGGATGGTCATCCATCATAATCTCTCAGAGTGATGGCAGATGGTATGAACTAGAGGGAGCCAATTTTCTGCCATAGAGTTTTGGAAATGATGCATGTGGATGCACCTTCATCAATGATGCAGTGATGAACTGTGATGTTCTAGATTTTAACCAGTATTTGGAAAGATACAAGAGCAGGGAGACGGGATTCCCCACTATCAATATCAAAGCTGATGAGTTGAGTATCATCAAGGTTGACTACCCCCATGGTGGAAATTAATGACTTTTGTTGAGTAAGGAAGGTTTAAAGGACTTATAAAAATGACATGGCAGTAGGAGATTCTGCCAAGTCATCGACCAAACTATAATTTTGTGCTTCCCTAGCCTGAGGGTTGTTGACATTCCATCGCAATGGGATGCGAGGAATACAAAGGGGTGATTCAGTATTATGGCATGGAATCATCAAAGGTGGTCCATTTGTGACTAGGGATGCTTCTAATGTAGTGGGAGAAGAGTCAAGGGGTGCGTTGTGTTGACGACTGTGCATTTGTAGAAGAACTTCTTCCTCGCTAGTGAGGAGGATAGTGAGATCTACAGGAGTTCCAGGGTTTGGATATCGCCCCTTTTGTGGTGGGGCAGGATGCATCTCATGTTGGGTGTTCATCACCCCTTGGTGTGGAATGGGGTTTTGCAACACAAATGGGGGTGGTTTCTGCACATATTGTTGTGGGGCCTGTTGAGGGGCAGGCAGTGCTGGGGGACATGGTCCATTTATGGATTCTTTCATCCATTTAAAGTCAATGATTTGAGGGAAATGCTGAGTATAATGGCCATACTCATCACAAAGGGAACACGATAAGTTTGTTTGAATATTGTTGTAATTATTCCCTTGGCGTTTGTTGTTATTACCCCCTTGGCGGTTCTAGTTCCCCTGATTCTGATTTCCCCCGGAAGGTTGGTTTTGTTGGGGGTGATTCCCTCCTGGTCCTGGATTATTATTGTTTCAGTTTTTTACTTTATTTTTGGCATTATTCGACTGATGGGTCGAATTTTCCATTTTCATTTTTTCGAAATTTTGATATTGTTGAATGGGAGAGGGTTGAACAAAATTAACCCTAATGTGTGGGTTTCCTTGTGGTGGAACGATGGGATATGGAGGGATAGGAAATGGAAATTAAGGATTATTGTGTGGAAATGATATGTAGGGTATATAGGAAGGCATAGTTCTCATAGTATTACCTAGGGTGTAAGATGAGGTAGAGGGGTGACCAGAACTTGGCAGAACAGTCGGGCGCATTGTGGGTGCCGACGGGGGTCCACTTATGGGTGGCGGAAGGGAAACAGGGTATGGTTTCTGATAAGTGGGAGGAGGATAATAAGGGGGACTCCATATACTGGTGCATATTGAGGTGTACCATGCATAGGTGGTGGTTGGGGGTGTGGATTATGGTGTGTGGTGGTACCAATCAATCCATCTGTTGAGTGAGACATCCTAGGTTTATCATGGTCAAATGGTACGAGTCTTGGGAGGTCATGTAGTACTATGTATAAGTATCCTGACTATGAATATATGAGGTCATATTGTTGATCCTTTCTGATGGATTCTTCTTCATATTGGGGGAAGGTGGAACCCATATTGTTTCCAACAAGGGAGACAAGTGATCTGAGAAACCAATCAAGGCATTGTTCTTTGGTGGTTTTTGCTTTCCATAAACTACGTTGTCGATGCCATTTGTGAATGTGGTCAGTGATATGTGTGGCTGAGGTTTGTTTAAAATCGGAGAGCGGTTCAAGACCATTGTCATGGCGAATTGGTAATTGGAAGAAGGTAAAAAATGCTTTGACCAAATATTCAAAAGTCGCATGGGGACCTGATTTTTCATATACATACCACTTGGCTAATGGGATAGTGAGTGTGCGTTGAAATAAACTTAATGAGACAGATTCATCCATGATGTTGTTGGAAGAGCAACATAAATGGAAGGTCATGACATGGTTGGCAGGGTCGTCTCCTGCCTTTCTTTCAAATTTGGGGATGTTAGAAGGTAGTTTGGTGGGCATTATAGGCCATGTGGGGTCATGCAATATAGGATCATTTGTGATCTTACTCAGATCCGATATGTTGAGAGAAGCCAAGTATGGCACTTTGAGTGATGGTGGAGAGTTAGTTCCATCCATTGTGGGAGTGGTGTGTGGACCTGACCCGTGAGGGGGTTCGGTGGGGCTGTACTTCCTCCTTGGGAAGAAGTTTTCCCCCCACTTTCATGCAAAGGAGAGAGAGTGGATGATTGACCTTGAGAACTGGACCCAAGTAAATTTGAACCAAGCAAAGCTGATCTCAAGACAGTAGAACTCACGGGGGTGTGAGAGGGTTGAGCCGATGAGTTGGCAATACTAGGATTTACTCCTTGAATGGGAGGGATATTTCACAAGCGTCTAGAATGGTGGGGGTTCTATGGGTCCCCTATGATGTCCAAATAGAAAAATGAATGTGTGCAACTAGTGATGAGAGTAATAAATAAACAAGATACTTAGTATTACTTGGACCTTCACAATATATTTCACAATCATTTTGTAATCACAAGAGAATCATACATAAATCAATTGACAAAGAAGAATATATGTGGATAGGGGGATTTTTTCTGTGTGGGAAAACAAAGAAAAAAAATGCTTGTGTCCTAAAATACATAACATCCTTCCTCTCAAATAGAACTGGACCTTCCAATAGCACTCAACAGTGGGGTGTGAAGCCACCAGAAAGGGAACTAGTGAAGGATGAAATAATTAGTTATAATGAGGGGTAGAGGGTGCATATCGTGAAAGAGTTGGCGATATTTCCCAATAGCCACACAAAATCCAATCAAGGTTCAATTGTAGCCCACAATTTCCACCTAGGTATGTCCTAAAATTTTGTCACTAGGTACCTCGGTCAAAGTGCGACATTTAGATTTTCAGCCTCAGAAATGGGTCACGAGATGGATCTCGTCCAAGAGGTGGGTGCCTCAAGGGGGAATGCACAGAACAAACGGACCTCGGCCTTCGACCCTTCATGGGTATCTCTCTGCCTTATGGTTTTAGGAACACTTGACTTGGAGGATTTAAAGTTCCCTATTTGACAACTTCTAATGTTTTGACGATGTGAGAACCAAATAACGGGGAGTTTTTTGGATGCCTATCCCCGAGATCCTACCTAGACTAAAAGAATTCTTTTGTCACCTCTTGTGGGGGAAAACTTAGTGATTTTTTAGAAAAAGTTTAGATGTGGTTGTTTGAGATACTGGGGGTGTGAACCAATCTTCTTTAAATTAATTGGAGTGGATAGTCTCGTCAGGAAAAGGGTGGGGTGTTTCAGAATCCCTTTAGAGGAAACTTACTTCAACCTACACAATTCTAGATGAAACTATCTGAGTGAGTAGTGACTTTGTGTGTGAAAAAGTGAAAGTGTGCCAAATGTTTAATAAGTTTAGGTGTCACCTTGTAGCATGTGGCCTTCGTGTGGTCCTTACAGTTCTTGATTACCTAATTTACTAGATGCCATTGGTACAACCTTAAGGAATTTTAAAGTCCCTATAGAACTAGCATGTGGCATATGGGTTCTTACCAATCCTTTAAATCCCTAGTGTGTTTTAATATAAAAAAGATTCAAAAGACTATCCTAGATTATGGGCATGTATGGTCCCATTACAAGACCTTTAAACTCCCCTAGTGATGTAATATAAGAAAGTAGATTCAAAACTATCTTATCTTTTTATCACAGGGGCATGTATGGTCCCTTAGAAATTTAAGATGTGTTTGAAAAAGAAACTAAGAGGATTCCCGAGGGGGATTTTTTCCTCTCCTAAATATTTTTTCTTCAGGGGAGATGAAACCTTCCCTCAATCGTTTTTATGATTCTCAAGATCGCTCTATGGTGCGAGATAAGAGCATACTCAATGATTGATGTTAGATTTATGTTCCTAATGCAAGCGGTTATATATGTGATATAGAATGATTCCAACTTAATTTTAATCAAAGCAAGCCATCCATGTGGAAAAATGAAAGAAAAAAGAGGATAAATATGGATTTTAACCCCCAAATTGCCTATGTTTTGACTAACCCTTCATGTGGAGAGGGAATCTAAGTGTGGTGCATATTACAATTTGCATAGAATCATGTTTAAGAAGGATATGGGCCTTCAACATATCACAAAAACCCTTACAATGTTTCAATTTCTAAACAGATGGACGAGTTGCAGAGTAAACAGAGGCACACGTGGCGCCAATACACAAACTAGAAATGACTTGTTGGTGAAGGTGCATAGAAGGTGCTGAGGAAAAAGGTTCTCATGGTGCACATGCTCGAAAGGCACGACTGTGGGCTAAAAAACCTGTGCATTTTATATTACATGGTCGGGAAGAAAATTTCGAATGAAATTCTCTTATATCATCTCTAAATTTAACTTTTTGCAGGCAAGCTTGGGCCGGTTATGGTTCCTGCAATTTAAATAAACCAAAAAGAAGTTCTCAAATAACCCAAATGGGTATGAAATTGATACGTATCCCTAGTGGAGTCACCAATCTGTTGTATCCTTTTTGTCACCTAAATGAGAAAAAGGACACTTACAATTCCAGTTTAGTTAGCTAGACAGGACAAAAATGAGTGCAAGAGTTAGAAACATCAAGAAAAATAAGCAAATAAACAATTAATCTAATGACAATTAAAGAAACTAAACTGATGTGCATAAGGGAAATAGAACCAAAAATAAACAAGATTCATGCCACCAATGAATAGATTGTATTAGTGGGAAAACACCAAAGAGAAAGGGAGACTTATGGTTCCCCTGTTCCTCAAAGGGAGGGTTCTTGAACCCCCAATGATTGATCTCTTCTTAAAAATAGCAAACTAAAAGGAAATGGTGAAGAAATACAAAGCTTATTCACTCAAGAGGTGATGTAAATGGCCCAATGAAATGATGATTATATGCTCCAATGAGGAAAGAGATTCCTTGTAGGAGAATAGAGGCATAATAACAATACAAATATATTCTTGGAAATATAGTGCACCCATGGCCTCTTTTTATAGAAAATATTTTAGGCATTATCCAACCGGTCTGTAGTGTCAATAAGGAGCCTTTTAGGGCACATCTAGGTCTTTGACCAACCCCCCACTCAGATTCAGCTTGGATTTGAGGGTCAAATAGACTTGGGAGATGAATGAGAAGTGGGTGGGAGGCTGACCAAAATCATAAATGCATCGTTTTGAGGTGTGCACAGTTTTTTGCATCCATAGTTGCGCATCGGGTGCATGTGCACTTTTTCGGCCTTTTCGACTAGTGCATGTGCACGTGCTTCCGTTTTATTCTGAGTGCATGCTGATTTTATAACCATTTGTATAGTTTTGTTCCCTTTGGAAATGCATTTTTTGGACCATGGATGAACTAATATGTTTTTGGAGATGCTGGATTTCTGTAACCATTTGCAGACGAAATTTCAATGATAACAACTAGAAAGGATCAAATGACGTTTAAATGGTATGTCATTTGTCATGCATTAAAATAGTTTACATTACAATGAAATCTAAGGATAATTTTGTATTATACTATGTTTTGTTCCAATTTCTTGTTGAAGATAAGGAGATTAGTTTTCGTCAACACTTACTGATTTGTCCAGTAACAAAATTGGCAACCATACTGGGGATCATCATTTTTTGGTATTTCCTTCCCTTTTTCTTTTGGCATGCCTAATTTTGTTGATTTTTCATTCTCTAAGTCATTGAGTGATCCAAGTTGACCCTCAGGTCTTGAAAGTTCATTGAAAAATCCTATCCTCTTTTCATTTTTCTTAATTTTCAGTCATCGTTGCACCCTGTTGTGAAAACTAGTGCAACAACGTCGCAATGTGTATTTCTACTGGCTCCAAAAATCCTTGACCATTGCACTATGTCCTTCTGATGCCTCAGACGATTCCTAAAGAAATGTTTTGAGTGACAGTCAATATTTCTCTTTACCCAGATTTTTTATCATTTCTTGGAGTAAATTTTTGGTCCTATTGAATGATTATTCATAGCTTGGTTTGCAATTTTTAACTGATCTTGGTCCTTTCTCAAGTTTTGAGAGTCTTTTTCATAATATTCAAAGTTATATAATTCACTTATTATTGCAAGGGAATAATCTCTAGGTTTCATCCTTGAGTGCTTGTCAGTTAAGTTGTTAATGATTTTTTTATGATTTTTGGATTGTTGTTGATTAGAAAACGATTTTTGATTTCTTTAAAAACAAAGTGTTCTTTTTGTTACATTTTTGTTGCATTATGAGTTGAGTTTGGGGAATTGCGTTGTGAGTGAATTCATTTTCCTTAAACAAATTTTTATTTTTCCTTGATTCAGATCTCTATTTTTATTTGAAAAGAAAAAGAATAGAAAATTATCTTTCTATTTGTAGTGTTTACAAGAATTTTTTTCCATTCAAGATTTTATTTAAAAAGATAAAATTGGAAACTTTTATAGCTTTGGTGTTTGACATCAAGATTGTTCAAAGTTTAGAGGAATTGTGTTTCGCAACTTGTTGTATTCTGGAAAAAAGAAAACCTTCTATCTTATGTAATTTAAGTTCATTGAACAAAAAGATTTCATCACATCTCTCTTTGCATATTCTTGAGTCAAGGTCAAGAACTTCATTAGTTTCATCTCCACTTCCTTTTTTAGTTAAAAAACAACCATTAAAATTAAGCGTAATTTTTTAATTTATCTGGTAACTTTTATTTTCTAGAACTCTTATACACCAGCATTAGCTAGAGATAAGGATTTGGAATGGGTTGTGAGGAATACTCTCCAAAGAATCAAAACAAACAATAGCATCTTTTGATAGTGAGAGTTATATCCAGTTGCTACATTTTTACCTGGGAAACCCTTCTAACACAATGGTCAATCACAAGGTCGCATTAAGACCAACAAAGTTACTCACCCTACTTTTTTGGTCCTAATGTAGTGAATGAGCATATTATTGGGGGTCACTTGAGAACAAAATCCTGTGTGGACCTTCTTGAGGAGATTTCAGGCTTAGATACCCTGCCCTTGTGGGTATAATAGACTGTCGACTGCTTCTGCATGCATCATTTTCATAATTGGTAAACTTGTTAGCCCACAACTTTAGGATCTTTACACAAGGTGACTGTGGAGGTGCAAGTCTTCATGGTACCTGGAATCGATGTTGGCTAAACTTACTTGGGCTCCTTGGAGGGTACAACCATGATTATGTGTGGGAGATTTCACCAGGGCGTAAGTCTGTTAATGTAATATCCCCAGGCAGAGACCCAATTGTAATTATGAATTGTAAACATGTTTTATAGGATGGAGAGATGAGTTACAATAAGCTATGAGGATTATGTGATGATTAGGCTAGAGAGCCTAGATGCAAAGGCTAGTGAGCCTATTATTGTATATGTGTAAATACTCATATATTTAATATAAATACATCACTGAGTGTAGACTAACCACGATAAAAGAGAATGGGGGACTAAGCTCCACTAGGTAGGGTAAGGGAGGGGACTAAGTGTCTAGGCATGGGGGCTACACTAGAGGGCTTACCTCTAGAGGAATAATATTTTATTATTATTTACCAAAGGATATGGTTAACATAAGTCGTGTTATCCTAAGTTCCTGGAAGGGGAAACAAATGTTAATTGGAAGCTCATGTGGCTATAGGAAGACATGTGTCAACATCAGCACATGCAGTTATAGCTGGGAAATCCATATCGTTGGGGATTCCTCTCGCCATTATCATGACCCTTGCCTACTCGCAAGTTTGTCACCCTACCCAAGTTACCACGAACTCATGGACTGGGCCACCATGTCAACTGTTGACATTTGAACAAGGATGCTCCATGGAAACCTACAATCATAATTGAGTTATCCTGTGTACCTCCTTTGAAGTCCAACGCACCCTCTACCTTACCTAAGTTGTATCATGCCTTAAAGGTTTGTTGTTACAGCCCATCCAGTTCCTTGATTGAGCATGGTTTTCTTCCTTTATATGTTCTATACTGAGCTTTGGTTTTTCCATCACCCTTAGAAGTTGGACTGAAGAAAAAGGTTGTCAGGCCTATGGTTTGAAGAGGCAGGTTTTCAAGCCCGTGGATTGAAGAAGCAGGTTGTCAGGCCTGTGGTTTGAAGAGGTGGGTTGTCAAGCCCATGGATTGAAGAAGCAGGTTGTCAGGAATGAACGCAGCTCTCTATAGGTGAGAGAGGTTGTTGGGGAAGTGAATTCTTAGAGGGAGCCCAACTGCAACTATAATGCTTAGATATTTCTTGTCTGGCCTGTTGTTGAAGCCCTAGAAGGGAAGTGGGGCAACCAAAGGAATTTTGAGCAAAGAAGGGGCACACTTCCTGGGGTGGGACAAGCATGTGGAGAATGAGAGGTTTTAGGCTGTTAGTGTGAGCTGACACTAGTGAATAATCCTTCCTATTAACCTGTGAGACTTTCCTATTTCCCTTGCCAAGCCTAGGAATCCCTTACCTGATGGAGTTTATTCCTAACTCAGGGGTGACCCATTGTTGAGCATGATGAGAAACGTGGTCCAACAGTGGGAGGTTCATTGAAGGTTTTCACACATTTTGGTGGTCATCTATTAAAATATAAGTACCACTTTTATGTTCATTTACATGTTGTGTATTTTTACATGTGTTATAATCAATGAATAATACTTGTATATGTTGTATGTGTAGGCTTACTATTATTTCCACATTAATATTTGTATTAGTAGAATATGTTTTATGTTTATGTTTATATATATGCACGTGATAATTGTCATTTCTATGAGGTAGTATGTCCTGGACTAGGTGGCATGGATGTGTATGATGTTTCCACAAGAATATTTGTGTGGCATAGCCTAATAGGTTATGGTTGGGTATGCTACAAGTTGGTATCTAATTGGTATTAGAGAAGAAAAGAAAATATATAGTCGTTGGTTGAGTTTCCCGTTAGGGGTATGATGGTAAAGGAAATGACAAAATGGCATCAGAGCCAAGATTTCAACATTGATCTTGGATGGTCCATGTAAGTGGAAGTTGAAGAAAAATATTTGAAAAGGAATTGTTGTCGAAATGGAAAAAATTCAAGTTTAGAGCACATCGTTTCAACATTGAACCTAGATGTGCCAAGAATGAGAAATTTGTAGTAAAAATTCCAGATATTTTTGATGTACAGAGTGTCAGAAGGGTGCTAAGAGAACACTTGGACTGTGTTCAGAAGCTCAGGAGTATAGCAGTTTAATAATCCATGACAGACATGGTATTGGGCCATAGAGTTAAATTGGGTCATTGGCTCTGTTCGGAGGGAGACAGATCTACCACAACCATCATATCAAGAGAATATGCACAAAGGTTAGGCACCGAATTCCTTCATACTTCACACCTCAGGCCATTTTAAATCTATAAGCAGAGAAAACTATTGAAGTACCAGAGTATGGAACCATTATGAATCAACTATTCCAAGGGATATGTGTCCAAAGATTAATAAGGTTCAAAGTTTTGACACTCTAGGAGAATGGTTTGTGGTTGTACGAAAGGCATGAAATCCCCGAAGTCCTGGAGGGCTGAAGTAATGTCACCAAGGGTGATGTGGACCAGTTTGGTAGTTAGACAACTTAGAAAAAATGTTGAAGGAAGGAAATTCCCAAAGTCCCGAAGCACTGGGTATGATGTGGCAAGATGATGTCACCTAGGGTGATGGGGAACTACCTAGGTCTTCCACGTGTCACCACCTTAATTGATGAAAACTACACTATGTGCACCCAAAAGGTTAAGAAGTTGGGAGTTTGGCGTTCAGAAGACTTATGTAAAATCTTCTAAAGTCTCGTATTTTCGAAGTCCTGGAGCCCCGAAGTATAGAAGTGACGTGACTCGGTGATGTAACTTGAGATGATGTGGACACGTGATATGAATTCCACATGTCATTGATTATTGATTATGACAGCTAAAACATGACACATGTCACATGCTCGATTGGGCCATGTGTATTCTTCTAGTATTCTTCCATGTGGCACTTTCCTCAAGTATGGTCGGTGGAGCCCCTAATGGATTTCTCAAAGAAATTGAACTTGGTCAATAATTGTTAAAGTTTTAAGACTACCTCAGCTCTGGAGAGTGGAGTGAATCCTCACCGTTGATTGAGGAGGGACACACGAAAATAGATCTCATATTATGGAGACTTGGCACTCATGAGAATTCAAGGTATAAGAAGTTGAGCCTAAGGAATTATAAAGACTTGAAGGCTGGAGTATATCTCGATCGTTGAAAACAGGGGATGCGTGGTTCTAGATCCCAAGGTCCATAGACTAGGTACTACGGGGAAATTTTGTTGCAGTTGCGTTGAGTTGAGAACTCTTGGAGGACGAAATTAATATCGACCATTGATCGGGAGAAGGTATGTGGCAACATATATCATAGTCCAGATACTAGGAACTTTGAAAGGTTGCATATCATGAACAACCTAAAACTTATGAATCCTGGAGTTCCGTAATAAATCCCAGTCATTGGTTGTTGAGAATCTGTGGACCGTAGATCCACCGTCCTCTATAAATTCTCTAGTTCAAGGTTTTCTGATGTTTGTGATATGTGTAAAGAGAAACCTCGGAGGCTCTGAAGCCCTGAAATTTCAAGGCTCCATATAAGAACCCAATTATTAGCACCTGGTCACAACTGTGGTCCGAATTGAATTAAGGGCTAAAGGAAAAAGGGGGGTAGTGCCCCAAAAATATGTTAAAGAATATTAAAGGGGTTAGGAAGGAAGCATGTGGGTTTCATCTGGTTCAAACCTACATCAAAATATTATTGAAGGCATGGGAACTTTATGATAGGGATGAACAAATATTTAATATCCATTAGCTCAGAGAAAAGACATTGCTACAAAAGAAGTGCATCAGAGAAGAAGCACGAGTTTTAAAGGATCATAGATTTCTACTCAAGGCTCAAAATTGAGCAAGGAAGCTGTCAATGGAAAGGTATAGGAAAAAGGGTTCTAGATGTGATGGTTAAATTAAAACAAAAAATGTTTTATAGATGTCTTCAGATATAAGAAATAAGGAAGAAGGACAGGGGAAATTATTTTTTCTACATCTGAGATTTTTCAGAAGTCATTGGGTCATATGTTGGGTCAATAAGCTGCATGGAAACCCCAAATGAAATTCTTGTTTGGGGGAGACAATCTAGGTGACAATATTTTCACATCAAATGTGAATTCTAGGTGGAGAAATCCATATTAATTACATGATAATTCATGAGACATAAGTTTATATGGAGATGCAAAGAATCATAATAAGGAAGGAAGGTTTTATGGAATATGAAAGAGTTTGGAGATAAGATGTGACATGTTCAAGGATCATCCCTATAGATTGGAGATAGCACATCCATTATTACTATCAGAATGCGCAGTGGAAGCATGGCATGAAGGTCATCAAATATGGCATGACAGAAGTTGAATATGCATGTCAAAAGGCTAAATCAAATTGCTTCAAGAAAGAAGTTGGTGTCAACAAACCAAAGTTACTCAGAGAAAATGACTGGAATTATAATTTGTTCATATAGGATATGAATCGGAGGAATCGAAATAATAATGGAATGTTGAAGATCAATATCATCATAATATGTGATGGAAAGTATGCAAAGTAGACAAGAAAAAAATCTTGGATAGAGTTAAGTCCATGAACGTCCTAATATAATGGAAGAATAAATCATGAGATAGATATCAAGCTAATAGGAATGCATGTCAACACTCCAGGGAGGAAATCTAGAATAATAGAGGATTGTTGATGCACTATAAAGGTGTGAAGGTATTTCCATAAGAGCATGGAGATATAAATTCAAGAATAATTTAAAAGTGAAATGACTTCTAAAAGAGAAATAAAAAAGGAACCGAGAAGAAGAAAATGGTTCTATGCATGGTTTTGAATGCAGAGGAGATGGTTCTTAACAAGAATCCATATTAAGTAACATAGAGACATGAGTGACAACCCAAAAGGTTGGAGGTATCACTTGAATCTATGATGGTAAGGTAAAAGAAGGACTTTCAGTTAGTTCTATGCATCTAGCAAAGGAGGCATATGTGCATCCTTACAGTATGCTAGAGATTGGATAGGTAAATCAAGTTTGAAGCTAGTTGGGATAGATGGATCTAGAAAACAAATAAAAAGTTGAAGGTTAATGCCAGCATTAGTAATTGGATGGAAATGCAAAGGAATCCAAGAGTGATTTGGCTAGAAAGTGATCAGAAAAAAAATAGTCATGTACAGTGACTACAATGAGAGCACAAGAAGATTCAGGAATCCAGGAAGAATTGAAGACTTCTGGGATCAACAAGGAAAATTTGCACATGGGAAAGAATTTGTTGAAATTGAGGTAGAATAAGTTGAATTAGGGTTGGTTGAACAACCATAATCAGAAAAAGAATTCTTTCATGTTGCAAGTATTGTTGATGATGTTGCTACATATGGAAGGAAGCAACAAAAACTTGAAGTTTGGTTAGGTTTTATAAAAGAAACATGAAAGCTTCTACTACCATAAACCATACAAGTAACATCAAATTTATTAATTGCAGTCACGCAGGTACGATTTTTTTATTTACTGTCGTTGCATAATTGCTAAATGGAATTTAGGTAAGAATTTCCTCAGCCAGAGTTATTTTATAAAATCACATGATTATATTATTTGAATGCATACCATTGGATGTGGTAAAGAATGGAGGATTGTATTAATTCAAATACTTTTAGCTTCTGAATGTAGACACTGACATAGTAGAATGTCATGTTGATTTGGTTATGGGGTAATAAACGAAGAAATAAAATATAAGAACTTGTTATAGGAATGAATGCCAGTAAGATACTCATGTGTGAGACGAGAACAGGGTTGGATATGGAAAGGTATGGTTATGGAAATCTTATGAGCTTCCTATCTTTAAATAAAACTTGGATTGCAACCTTTTTGCTAACACTAATGAACACCACAAAATTATATTCTTGGTGTAGTGTTCGGGTAAAAAAGGAAGGAATCCAATTAATTGGGAAGACAATAGGAAATGTGTGGAGAATATGTCAACACATTGTCCAAAATTACAACTTATGGATGGTGAGATACATGATTGAGATAAATAGCATTATGTAATTCAATGCAAGGTGCACTGAATAAGTATACATTGAGAATTGCACTGATGCATAGTAAGTGATAGAATTGTATATTAAATGCAATTGTTGAATGTTTTTTGTAAGTACATGCATATATGTTATTGCATGGAAATAATTGTTACTAAGAACTGAAATTTTGTTAACTCGTGAAGTTGAGGACATTTTAGGGAGATGTTAGAAATTGCAATAGGAAATTTGCAAGTCAAGTAGTCACATGAGCATTGACTACATGAAATTTTCTTGTTCAGAAAAAGAAGTAATGAGATTACAGATATTACTGTGAACATGCATATGCATAGAATGACGAGTCATTCTATTTTTTTTAAATTGTTTGGTAATTGTGATTGAATTGCTAGGTGTAGCAAATTCTAATATCACTCCATAAGATTTTATACATATTGAAATTGATTTATGATGTACAACAAATAATGACAATTTGTTGGTTGTATGAAAAATGAAGCATTGCATGAAAAATGGTATGCAGTTTGATGCCTATGGAAAACCACAAGGAAGGTTGCATTCATAATATAGAAACATCCAAGAAGAATTATGAAACAGAATTTCATGTTTTGGGGGAAAAGTTGAATTCCCTTTTGAACCAAGTTTGAGTTCTTAAATGAATTGTTTTATTTTCTCTCATGATAAATGAATGTGGGTGATGCAGATGAGATGATGTTGATTAAATTTAGAATGTTGACTACAAAGAGTAGCCTAGGGAAGATGTTGAATGGAAATCTCTGAGGATACTAGAACTCCTGGAGCCACGGTGCTCTAAGACTTCCTCATCCAGCCTGTTTTTGAACCCCAAGGAAAGGGAGGTGTAGCAGATGATGAACTATTGGAAAATGAAGGTGCATATTACCTTGGGCTGTACATGCATGTGGGGAAGAGATACCATTGGTTGGAGTGCTGTTGAGGTTTGGTACCTTGTCCTAGACCATGTTGATATGGATTGTGGACTGTGGTTATATTGGGAGGCCATTGTCCTGATGGAGTCATAGCCCCTGCTCAGGGGTAATACATTGTTAAGAGTTTATCAACAGTGAGATCTAAGGCTAAGTGGAATGTCATAGATATACAACTAGTCAATGATTTCAATGAGGTAATTGAATCATGTTAAAAGGAACAATGAGTTGAATTCTATCCTGAAGCAGCTCTGTGGAATAGAGAAATTGAATTCCAGTTGTAGCTAAAGCTTGGATATTTTTGAAGAATTTTTGAATTGTGTATGTATAAACAAGTTGCACCGAGGACATTGCAAAAATAAGGGGAGGGGATTGTAATATCTCGAGGAAGATCCTCAGTTGTAATTATGAGTTGTAAATATGTTTGATAGGTTGGTGAGCTGAGTTATAATAAGCTAGGAGGCTTATATGATGATTAGGACAGAGAGCCTAGATACAAAATCTGGTGAGCCTATTATTATATATGTGTAAATACTCATATATTTAATATAAATACATCACTTCATGTAGAACAACCATGATAAAAGAGAATGGGGGAATAAGATCCACTGGGTAGGGTAAGAGAGGGGACTAAGTGTCTAGGCATGGGGGATAAGCTAGAGGGCTTACCTCTAGAGGAATAATATTTTATTATTATTTCCCAAAGGCTATGGTTAACATAAGTCATGTTATCCTATGTTCTTGGAAGGGGGAAAAAGTGCTAAGTGGAAGCTCATGCGGTGGAAGGAAGACATGTGTTGACCTGGTCACATGCAGTTATATCTAGGAAAGCCAGCTCGTTGGGGGTTCCTCTCGCCATTCTCATGACCCTCGCTTGCTCGCAAGTCTGTCACCCTGCCTGAATTACCATAGACTCATGGACTGAGCCACCATATCCACCTTCAACCTATGAATAAGCACAAACCATGGAAACCTACAATCATAATTGAGTTATCATGTGTACCTCCTGTGAAGTCCAATGCACCATGTACCTTGACTGAGTCATACCATGCCTTAAAGGTTCGTTGTTATAGCCCACACAGTTCCTTGACTAAGTGTGGATTGTTTCATTCGCCTGTTCTATATTGAGCTTTATTGTTTCCATCACCCTTACTGGAGTTGATTTAAAAGCTAGATTGAAGAAGAATTTTGTCAGGCCTATAGTTTGAAGAGACGAGTTATCATGCCCGTGGATTGAATAATCAGTTTTTTAGGCCTGTGGTTTGAAGAGGTGGGTTGTTAGGCCCATGGATTGAAGAAGAAGGTTGTTAGGCATGTGGTTTGAAGAGGCAGGTTGTCAGTTCCATGTATTGAAGAAGTAGGTTGTCATACCTACAAGAAACTCTTTCCAAGTGAGAGAGGTTGTTGGGGAAGTGAATTCCCTTAGGGATCCCAACTTAATCTATAATTCTCGGATAGTTCCTATCTATCCTATTGCTGAAATTATGGAAGGGAAGTGGGGAAGTCATAGGACTGTTGAGTAGAGAAGGGGTGCACTTCTTAGGGTGGGACAAGAATGTCGGGAAGGAAAGGTTGTAGTCTATTAGTGTGAGCTGATCCTGGTGAATAATCCTTCCTCTTGACCTATGATACTTTCTTGTTTCCTTTGCCAAGCCTAGGAATCCATTTCCCAGTGGAGTTTAGTCCCATCTCGGGGGTGACCCACTGCTGAGCGTGATGAGCAATGTGGTATAAAGCTGGGAGGTTTGTGAAAGGTCTGCACTGTTGGATTACTGAGAGGGGGGGTGAATCATTAATAACGTAATTATAATCCTTTTTCTTCAAATGTTATATCAATGTAGAATTATTATCCAATAATGAGCNGAATGCTTTTTCTTATATGTCTTGAAGAATTACATTCATTGGAAGCACCAACCTCCTTCGTTTTCCAGCTGCAACTAGAAGGAGGCTCCAACCCCCTAGTTTCCCAGGCTACAACCTGAGGAAAGCTCCAACTCCCCAATTCTCTAGCTACAACTAGAAGGAGGCTACAACCCCCTATGTTCTTCAGCTACAACCGGAATGTGGCTACAACCACCTGTCCTTGCCCCATCTTGCCACCCTGAAGTAGAATTAGAATGATGGAACCACTGTCACACTATCACTGTGAGATATACCGTTGTAAACCTGTACCAATAAATCTAAACCATGCATCAACCTGTAATCAACCTGTACCATAAAAAAGTGCATCAACCATGCACCAACCTATAATCAACCTGTACCATAAAAAAATGCATCAACCATGCACCAACTTGTAATCAACCTGTACCATAAACAAGTGCATCAACCATGCACCAACCTGTACCATAAACAAGTGCATCAACCATGCACCAACCTGTAATCAACCTATACCATAAATAAGTTCATACAACCATGTACCAAGTATGTACCAATCATGTGTCAACTACTCATCAACTATGACTCGTCAATATGTACCAACATCATCAACTATACACCTCATGTATGTGCCAACTCATCAACTACTGTCTCAACCATGTACTCGACATGTACCTCAACCAAAATCCATCATCAATTTCATCATAAAAATCTGATTTGTAGCTCTGTAATAGACCTGGTGTATCTGATCACATTCCTGCAAATCTTCCTAAACTTTAATAGCAAGAGAATAGCATTTTCATCAAACTTTTCTTTAGTCTCACATGCCTAGTTTTGGATTAGTCAACAACCCTAACTTGAAGTAATCATAACTTTGAACCTGTAATGTATAAAGATATGAAACTGATACAAAATGTTCTTCAATGTTTTTTATGCAATTCCTCCAAGTGGAACTACTTGGAACCTCTCAGAAAAGGAGTTATAACAAAAATGGTATACCTTGTTGAATTCTGGCTTATTCTAGAGAGCGACCTTGTAGAGCGTGCCCCACACAAAATATTTGATTAAATGATCTAAAACTATTACAAAGAATACTAAAGACTATACCCTAACCAATACATTTGGTCTCACTGAATTTGAATCTGTTATGAAGAAGTTATGATTTTTTTACCCGAAACACCTGATTTTGACTAGTTTCAGGACTGGCCACAAACCCTATTTTCCACAGAGTGTAACACCAAAAATATGATGACCCACAAGATAAATTTTGAACCACCGATACTTGGATATGTTTTCTCACTTGGATAAAAATTTCAGGATCTAAATCATTATAGAAAAAAATTTGTAGCGAAAATGGTGAGATGACCTGAAAATAACATACCTTAGAAAGCACGATCAAAATAATTTATCCTTCCTTGCATTTCGGCCTTCTTTTCTTCACTTTACTCAGAATTTAGGCTTAGATATCATTTGTAAACCTCAGACACCTATAGATATTTAATATTCTCAAGTGTGATTCAAATGAGAGAGCCTTGCCTCTTATTTATAGTCTCCAAGTAGCTTCCTTAAAAACATATTCTAGGTCACTTGGCCCCACTTTCCTTATTTTAGGGTTGGGTCCACTTATAATTTATCCATTAAAATTATTATTGAAATAATTTATTTTGT
>JASDQU010737586.1:267323-295479 GCA_032191745.1 Picea mariana | reverse complement strand
AATAAGTAAACACTTAGAAGTCTTTGACATACACTTGCTTCATGTGTTAAAATGTGCAAACTTGTTTATGTGTTAGGTTCTTGCTTCTTGTTGCTTGTACATGTGAGGAGAAAGGTTCTTTTAAGTGATTAAATAGGTGTTATAAACCAATGTACAGCAATGTAAAATGCAGCAATAACACATCAAATCACAGCAAGACCAAAATGATAAAGCAGTTCACCCACTTCAGGCTACATCTGCTGGACCAAACCTCCCAAACTAGGCTTGTCCTCTTGTATTAAAAATGCTACAAATGCTAATACAAGAATATGAGTGTCTCAAAAGACAAATCTGACTGTAAATACAGAATCAGAAGATAGGAATTAGTTGAACATGCTCTTTCCCAAACACTAAACAGTGAAATTGTACCTTATACAGTACTTTCCCCAAATGGCCCTAGTGGCCCTTTAATATTGCATGAAGAATTTCGTGGTGAAAATGACCTCAAATGGTTCTGAAACCTCTGTAATCAGATTCAGAAGGTTAAAAATAGCAGACCTAGTTTTTTGAATCACCAAAAATGGATGCCCATAGCCTCCAAACAGCTCAAGCAGTGAAATGGCCCTGGTGGCCCTGAAAGCTTCCCTGAAGCAAAATGACCTGCAAATGACCTCCAATGGCTCTGAAACCTGCTCCATTGGCTCCAGAAGGTCGAAGAGACCCAAAAAATCCCTCCAAAATTCGTCCAGAATGGTTTCCTGTAGCAAAAGTTATGCCAATAACTGTCTTCCTCCTCTTTTCCCCAAGAAACTCCACCAAAATAGGAGTAGCGGGAGTTACCCAAGCTAAAAATAGCATAAAGGTCAAAAAAGGCGGACTCCGCCCCATAAATGCGCCAACCATTTGAAAACCAAATCCACGCGCAAATATTAACCATGGCTTAAAACATAGTTTAATCCCCGCAATATATGGTTTATAAACTAATTGCAATGGTTACGGTGTGTAATAATTTTAATACCCCGCGCGTTTATATAATGTATGGGTTATATAAAAAAAACCATGTTAAAATATATGCAAACATATATTAAATAACCCCGCGCTCCGTTTACGCGGAGGGTATGGTTCTGTGTAATCATAGTATGACCAAGGGCCGGGGCTAAGCCCCGGCCCTACCCCTGCCATTTGACATACCATGCCAATTCAAATATAATAATTCTTGTATTGTAAACAAAAAATAAAAGGCGGTAAGTTGGCTAGTGAAAAATCGTGAAGTCATTGCTAAGTGGGGAGGTCCGGGGGTCGAACCCCGCGGCCTCCAATAAGTTTTTATAAACGAACCAATCCATTAGCCAAAATAGGGGCGCCACGTGGCAGCCCTTGGTTGGGCCACGTGGCGCCCTACCATTTGCCCAACTAGATGCCACGTGTCGCATCATTACTCGCTCACAGACAATCAATAAAAACTTGCCACGTCATCAACCAATCACAGATCACCACATCAGCTTCCAGGGTGTACCTTTAT
This sequence comes from Picea mariana, assembly GCA_032191745.1. NCBI lineage: Eukaryota > Viridiplantae > Streptophyta > Pinopsida > Pinales > Pinaceae > Picea > Picea mariana. Next base: position 293,978 of record JASDQU010737586.1, on the reverse strand, counting down.
GCCACGTCACTGCCACGTGTGGGTCGTACGGACTGCCCAGTCAACACTTTTTTTACCTGTTTGGCGATTCGAACAGATCGCGATAACTTTCGCTCCCGACGTCCGTTTGAGACGAAACGAATTGCGTTGGGTTCGTGACGACGAGGGCTACAAACCCATTTGTTTTTAGGAAATTCCGAGAACTTTGATTTTTGAGGTAAAATTTGACCCCTGGTCCAGATTTTGATCACACTGTCACTGACTTCATCTTCATCTGATGATGAGATGTCTTAATTGGTGCAAAAGTTTTTCTTGAAAAATTTCTTTGTAGTTCTTTTACCTTTATATGTTTGTCTTCCTTTTGAGTAACCTTCATCATTTATCTTTTTCTTATGAGGACATTTGTTAGCAAAATGACCAATACCATCACAATTAAAACAAATTAAAGGAATCTTACCTCTGTACCTACCGTTGGTTCCCTTGTTCAGTCTTTTGAAAAAGTTGGCCACTTCTTCATCATCTTCCGAGACATCGTTGTTGCTGCTATATTGTTCTTGTTCCTTTTTCTTTTGCTTTGATCTTTTGGATTCTTTGAAGGATGCTTCTTTTACATCTAGATTTTCCTGTTCAGTTCTCATCTCATATGTTGTAAAGATTCCATGCAGTTCGTCCATGCTTATTGAGTTTAGATCCAATCTTTCTTCTAGTGCTGATATCTTAGGGTTGAATCTCATAGGAAGAGATCTTAGTACCTTTTGAACAATTACAGATTCTTCGATTTCTTCTCCCAATCCTATGATTACATTCACTGTTTCATCGACTCGTAAGAAGTAGGCTGCGATATCTTCATCTTCCTTCATTTTTAGTTGTTCGAACTGACCTCTGTAAGTTTGAAGCTTTGTTGTTTTGACTTTTGAATATCCTTCATAAATATTTCGAAGCTTGTCCCAAATCTCTTTAGCAGATTTACAATGTGCAAGTTTGGTGAATACCGTATCACTGAGACCATTCAAAAGTGCATTTATGGCTTTGGAATTAATGTCACCGAGTTTCACTGCTTTGTCACTTGTTGGTGGAACTGCTGGTGCTGTGTATCCATCTACAATTGATTGACAAACTTGAAATCCTTGTGCCTGTATATGGGCCTTCATCCTTATGCTCCAAAAAGCATACTTCTGTCCATCAAACTATGGTATTCCATTTTTATACGAGTCGGTACTCTCCATGATCTACCTTTCAGTGATTAAACTGATTTCTGAAGGAACCTGCTCTGATGTCAATTGTTGGATTACTGAGAGGGGGGGTGAATCAGTAATAACGTAATTGTAATCCTTTTTCTTCAAATGTTATACCAATGTAGAATTATTATCTAATAATGAGCAGTAATAAATAAACAATCACACACATGCACAGTACACCAGTGTTTTATGTGGAAACCCAAATTGGGAGAAAACCATGGAATGATTTTTCTTATATGTCTTGAAGAATTACATTCATTGGAAGCACCAACTTCCTTTGTTTTCCAACTGCAACTAGAAGGAGGCTCCAACCCCCTAGTTTCTCAGGCTACAACCTGAGGGAAGCTCCAACTCCCCAATTCTCTGGCTACAACCAGAAGGAGGATACAACCCCCTATGTTCTTTGGCTACAACCACTTGTCCTTGCCCCATCCTGCCACCCTGAAGTAGAAGTAGAACGATAGAACCATTGTCACACTATCACTGTGAGATATACCGTTGTAAACCTGTACCAATAAATCTGAACCATGCATAAACCATGCATCAAACTGTAATCAACCTGTACCATAAACAAGTGCATCAACCATGCACCAACCTGTAATCAACCTGTACCATAAACAAGTGCATCAACCATGCACCAACTTGTACCATAAACAAGTGCATCAACCATGCACCAACCTGTAATCAACCTGTACCATAAACAAGTGCATCAACCATGCACCAACATGTACTATAAACAAGTGCATCAACCATGCACCAATCTGTAATCAACTTGTACCATAAATAAGTGAATCCAACCATGTACCAAGTATGTACCAATCATGTGTCAACTACTCATCAACTATGACTCATAAATATGTACCAACATCATCAACTATACACCTCATGTATGTGCCAACTCATCAACCACTGTCTCAACGATGTACTCAACATGTACCTCAACCAAAAGCCCTCATAAATTTCATCATCAAAATATGATTTGTAGATCTGTAATAGACCTGGTGTATCTGATCACATTCCTGCAAACCTTCCTTAACTTTAACAGCAAGAGACTAGCATTTTCATCAAACTTTTCTTTAGTCTCACATGCCTAGTTTTGGATTAGTCAACAACCCTAACTTGAAGTAATCATAACTTTGAACCTGTAATGTATAAAGATATGAAACTGATACACAATATTCTTCAGTGTTTTTTATGCAATTCCTCCATGTGGCACTACTTGGAACCTCTCAGAAAAGGAGTTATAGAAAAAATGGCATACCTTGCTGAATTCTGGCTTATTCTAGAGAGTGACCTTGTAGAGCGTGCCCCACACAAAATATTTTATTAAATTATCCAAAACTATTAAAAAGAATACTACAGACGGTAACCTAACCAACACATTTTGTCTCACTGAATTTGGATCTGTTGTGAAGAAGTTATGATGTTTTTACCCGAAACACCTGATTTTGACTAGTTTCAGGATTGGCCACAAACCCTATTTTCCATAGAGTGTAACTCCAAAAATACAAAGACCCACAAGCTAAATTTTGAAACACGGATACGTGGATATGTTTTCTCACTTGCATACAAATTTCAGGATCTGAATCATTATAGAAAAAAAGTTATAGCGAAAATGGTGAGATGACCTGAAAATAACATACCTTAGAAAGCACCATCAAAAGAATTTATCCTTCCTTGCATTTTGGCCTTCTTTTCTTCAATTTCCTCAGAATTTCGGCTTAGATATCATTTGTAAACCTTATAAACCTATATATATTTAATATTCTCAAGTGTGATTCAAATGAGAGAGCCTTGCCTCTTATTTATACTCTCCAAGTAGCTTCCTTAAAAACATATTCTAGGTCACTTGGCCCCACTTTTGTTATTTTAGGGTTGGGTCCAATTCTAATTTCTCCATTAAAATTATTATTGAAATAATTTATTTTGTATTCACTTTGAATTATAATACACTCATCACTTCACTTTATTATTTACCTTTTAAAATCTCTTAAACCACTTTGATTACTTTGACCTTTTGGGGCTCCTAGATGACATATTAGGGTCCTCCAACTTCGTAAGACCATAACTCTCAAACCGTGAGGAGTTATCTGATGTTCTACATACCACCATAAATGGCATGAAATGTAATATCCATATAGAATAGTATTATCTGAAAATATATCATAAATCATACCATTACCCATCAAACAAACTTGGGTCCATTACCCAAACCTGGGGTCTCCAACTTCTCATGGCCATAACTCTCTAACCGTGAGGAATTATGTGACGTTCCACATACCACCGGAAATGACATGACAAGAAATATCCATATAGGATATTTTCCCTAACAAATTCACTTTCCTTCATCTCATTATTCCATAATTAAGCATGGGCTCTCTTACTCCCCAAAGTGTCTTCCCGTGAGGGCTTTCACCATAAGGGGACCGCTTTGGAGTTCATCCATATTTACTTCTTATCAACCATGACAAAACAATAATGAGTCATATTTACATCAAACACTATTGGGTCCATTACCCAAAACTTTGTGCTACGGGTCTTTCTTCAAGGGTTGACATCAATGACAACCAACCTTAATCAACATGCACGCAGTTTGGTGGTCATCTATTAAAAGATAAGTACCACTTTTATGTTCATTTACATGTTGTGTATTTGTGCATGTGTTATAATTGATGAGTAATTCCTGTATATGTTGTATGTGTAGGCTTACTATTATTTCCACATTAATCTATCTATTAGAAGAATATGTTGTCTATTTATATTTATATATATGCACATGATAATTGTCATTTCTATGAGGTAGCATGTCCTGGCCTAAGTGGCCTGGATGTGTATGATGTTTCCACAAGAATATTTGTGTGGAATATCCCAATAGGTTATGGTTGGGTATGCCACAAATTGGTATCTAATTGGTATCAAATAAGAAAACAAAAGATACATTCATTGGTTGTGTTTCCTCGTAGGGGTATCATGTCCGAGGATGTGAAATTTAAGTAGGTCGTCAATGTAACTTTTCCACCCGCTTTATCCCAGGCCCTTCTTGTCTTGATCTTGCAAAGTTGGATTTCATCACCAACTAGTGATTTCAAAATAACAAGGTTTGTTTGTATGCTTTATATATATATTTTATTAGTGAAGTGCTTTTTGTTTTCTCTAGTTGGACATAGATCTTTTTTATTCTTTATTGGGTGTGAAAAACATCGACCCTCGATGTTCATGTAGGATGCAAGTATTGCCTGTAGAAGAACCAGAAGAATACACCCCCTTGCTTCCTAATTCACCAGAGGGTCCTTCTCCCGAAGGAGTAGTCAATAACTGCATATCCTATGAAATCGGAAGTTCTACTCCATTGGTTGAATAATGACTCCCTATAATTCTACTCCATTGGTTGAATCGTCACTCCCTATAAATTCCTTATTGAATGTTATTCAAGACCCTATTTTTCTTTGAATAAACTCTTCAAGAAACGTTGTTGATGAAGACTATACTAGAATACCTTCGGGACCTTTTGTAGAGTCTGGGGTGGATGGCTCACTAGTTCATAGTGAATCATTTAGAACTCCAGTTCAAACTTCTAGAAGTTTTAACTCCAGTTCAAACTTGTAGAATTTTTTGAATCAATAAGCAGTCAATAACCGCATATCCTATGAAATCGGAAGTTCTACTCCATTGGTTGAATAATCACTCCCTATAATTCTAGTCCATTGGTTGAATCATCACTCCCTATAAATTCCTTATTGAATGTTATTCAAGACCCTATTTTTCTCTGGATAAACTCTTTGGGAGACGTTGTTTATGAAGACTATACTAGAATACCTTCGGGACCTTTTGTAGAGTCTGGGGTGGATGGCCCACCAGTTCATAGTGAATCATTTAGAACTCTAGTTCAAACTTCTATAATTTTTAACCCCAGTTCATTCCCAGTCCATTATATTTGGAGGACTACCTCGGGACATGATATTTTTTATAAACTAGGTATGAGTCCAAACCAATATCTATGTCATCACACATACCTATTAATTCTACTGCTTATATAGTACCAAAGAATCATTTTACTGGCATGAAAAGTAATGTTGTTATGGTTTTAGACTCGTTGTTGGTTGGTACACATATAATTATTCCTCTCCAGTTCACTAGCTCTATGACATTCCTACAAGTTGCACATTTTTCTATCAAAATTTTGGTAACAATTCAAGATCCTATTGAAACACCACTTCTTCTTAGATCGAATCTATCACTTCCACATGGGTATAATTCTCTTAGTAGTTCTATTACTAATCCTACCCAGGGTCCATCTGGAGGACCTGGTCTTTTTGTTCCAATGGGGTATAATTATGCTAGCGGTTTCATTCCTACTCCTACTCAAGTTTTACCCAAGGGGCCTAGTCTTCCTCCATCACTTGGAGGATATAATCATCCTGGTCCAGGTATATCCAATTTTCTTGGAGGCACAAGTCATTCTGTTACTTATGGTTTTCAAATTCTTACCTCAAGTTAGGGGACAACCCCAAGTTGGGGGACACAACCCAGTTTACGGGAAACATATGCCTGGATTAAAAAACCAACCTTCGAATTTTCCTTTCCAAGGAAATCAACAACTTCCTGTGGAGGAGAATCCTCAATCAAATTATTTTGTACCCTCTCATCTTGAGAAACCTTATCCAGGCACAGTAAATCCTACCTGGGGTCAAGATTTCCAATCCAATACTCCTTTTCAAGGTAACAAGCCAAATCAACTAACTCATGTTGGCTACTTGACTCAAAATAATCCTCCACTGAATTTTACTGGACCCTATAACTATTTAAAAATATCTTATGGTCCTATTGGTATACCTACAAGATTACCTCCCCAAAATTATCATTTTCCTCGAGTTAACAGACAATTTCCATTTCTAGCTAATTTGGATTTACTGTATTTGTCTCGAATTTTGATTGATCCTATATTTCATTCTCCTTATTGTCCAGTTATACCTGCCAAATTACCATCAGAAATTTCCAAGTTTGAAGGTATGTTGTGATAACATCCAAATAACCATGTCATCACGTTTCATCTTTGGTGCTCATCTAACTCCTTGATGGATGACTTGATCCAACTACATCTTTTTCAACGCACTCTTACGGGTTCGGCTGCCAAATGGTACATCGAATTGCCAAGAGATTTATTCAATGATTTTAACACCTTATCCATGGATATCTTTACACATTACCAACTGTCTATATGGTATGAGACAAGAATAGAAATTTAAATTTCATTTAAACAATCTTCTTCTACGAACATCTCAAATCATATTCATGAGTGGAGGAGGAGACATTGATTAAAAGTTCCTCTTCCTGATCAATTGTTGGCTCAGTCGTTCAAAAAATCACTCATTGGTCCTATAGCTCATGATGTTTCCATGGGAGGTGTCGTTAGTGGAGAAAAGGAAATCAATCATGCTCAATACTTGGATCTCGTTTATTCTCAAATGATCACATTATATGACTTGATCCCTGATGCTCCTCGGCCATCTAAAAATCCAACTACAATGCTTCCAATAGAATCTCATGTTTTTGATGGTGTGATTGGAACTTTTCATGCTAAGACTCAGTAAAAACAAGTCAATCATTCCAATCCCACACCTATTATTACCAGTGTACAATATGTTTCTCCTCCTGCTGCCTCTCCTAGGAAAACATCTGAGGTGAATACGGTCCACTATACGGCTACCAATAAATATAAAAATAAGAAGAAAGGGAAGGGTAAGAATAAAGAGGATAAAACTAATAATCAACAACCATATAAAACCATAACTCAACCTGTTGATGGTAAATAAAAGAGAAAACCTCACTATCCTTGCCTTATCTATGGCGAGGACCATTACACAAAACATTTTCTGAGACGTGCAAAAGTTACTAAATTCCTCCAAGGAACCAAGACTCCCCCTATGCCTTCCATTTTGTCACAACATTTTCCTTCTCAACAACAGGACCAAAAAGTTATTCATGAACAAACATCTCCCTATACCAACTCTTATGTGCTTATGTGTACTCGTGACTCTAAGAAAAACGAAGTTGCAATCGCTACTTGAACCAAAGATTAATATCCTTCTAAAGAGAAAGTTGATGATCAACCTCCTCCGTTAGCTCCACCTCCTAATGGTCCTCTTCATCTTGAAAAACCTAATCTCGACACAATATTTCATCCACTTACTAAGGGAGTCATTTGTAAGTCATCATTTAACCCACATGCATGTGCAACTCAAAACTACAGTATTGTAGAAGATCTTGCACATGCATTGTCTGCGATGTCAACTCTTGAAGTCCTTCAAATTTTTCCTACTCAATGGAAGGAATTGTTAAAGTATATTGGTGGAATCGATCCTACTGATACAAATTTAATAATATTTGACTTGGAATATCACATCCCAAGACTCCCTCATAAATTATCTTTTCAAATACAAGTAATTGTGGAAACCAAGAATATTTTTCAAATAGTTGTTGATGAAGGAGATTCAACTTGTGTCATGTATGTCACATGTTGGAAATCCATTGGATCCACTGTTGCTATCGAGTCATGTAACATGTTAAAATATTTTAATGGTATATGGTTTAAACCTTATGGTTTTCTTCTTGTGTTATCTATTGCATTAGAAGGAAAAGCGGTTACTGTAGAGGTTGAATTCTTTGATGTACCTCTCGATTACAACCTCTTACTTGGTTGTCGTTGGATCGATTCTATGCGAGAAGTTGTTTCTACTCTTTTATGTGTGATACATTTCCCTCACCAAGGTAAATTTGTTACAGTAGATCAACTCACCTTTTTTAGTTCCGATTTGCACACTAGTAATGTTCCATTCATAGAAAAAACACCTCCTGGTTATGAGAATGTCAGTGTGAGTCTTTTAAAAGATTCAATGTTAATGGGTATTTTCCCTATTCCACCACCTAATGTTCCTCATCCTCTTGTCACTTATATTACCATTATTTCGACTAGTGTTGGTGAAATCCTTGAGTTCTATGACCCATGGATAATACCTAGATTGGAAGAATTTCTTCATTATGGTGACCTATCAAGCTATTCAATTGATTTCTCCTTCTCCTCATTCTCTCTTTGATACATCTCCTTATCCATTTCAAACCATATTTCACACAGATGAAACAATCATGGAAGTTATGTCTGTGGAAGACACACCATGGGATGATGAGCATCATCATTCCATTCTCTTCCTCGAAACTAGGACTATCTTGAGTTACCCACGTATTTCGAATCCGTCCACGTTTATTAATTTCCCCCCATTTTCTGAACCAACACATGATGTTTTGTATGAAGGGAACTTGGGAAATATTTCACTCACCCTCCCTCTAGATATTTTAATTAATCATGGAATTGTGGAAAATGTTCATGTAGGTGCCTCATGTTCCCCCGATGAGATTCAATCTTTAAAGGCCCCTTTCCAAGAATTATGTGATGTATTTGCATGGAGTTATGAAGATATGACTGGAATTGATCCATATATCATTGTACCTGAAATTAGACATACCTTGATGCTAATCCCATTTTACAATGAATTTTCCTTGTTCATCAACAAAAAGCCACTGTAATGAAACTTGAAGTTGAGAAACTTCTTAAATATGGTTTTGTCTAGACTATAACATTGACTGATTGGGTTTCCAATCTTGTTTCAGTCACAAAGAAATAAGGAATGATCTTTTGTTGTGTTGATTATAGGGATATTAACAAGATTTATCCTAAAGATAATTATCCAACCCCTTTCATCAACCATATTTTTGATGATTGTGCCATAAGTGAAATATTCTCTCTGGTGGATGGATTTTTCGGCTATAATCAAATAAATATTTTACATGTGGATCAGCATTAAACCACTTTTATTTTCCCTTGGGGTACCTTCATGTACCGTAAGCTCCCTTTTGGTTTGAAGAATGTTGGTGTGATTTTTCAAAGAGCTATGTCTTATGCCTTTCATGATATTAAGCGTATTGTACAATTGTACCTTGATGATTTACTGACGCATTCCATGCATCGTCAAGATTTCCCAACACACTTACGATCCATTTTCCTCCGATGTCGGTATTACCGTATACGATTGAATCCACATAAATGTGTTTTTTATGTGGATTTTGGACTACTCCTAGGCTTTATTGTTTCCATGCATGGGATTAGGGTGGATCTATTGAAGGTCTAAGCCATCATAATTTTTTCTCCTCCTTCTACCTTATGCCAACTCCAAAGTTTGCAAGGGAAGACAAAGTTTCTATGATGATTCATTCCTAATTATGTCAAGACAAAAAAAGGTTTTACTAAACTTCTTAAGAAGGGTCATGATTTTGTGTGGGATGACACCGCTAAAAAATCCTTTGATTCTTTGAAAATTTCATTAACATGCACACCATTATTATTTCCCCCATATTATAGTCAAGATTATTTCTTATATTTGGTTGCTTCAAATCATACCATCTCCATGGTTCGGGTCCAAGAGGATGATTCGAACGATGAACATGTCATTTACTATTTAATTTGAAGTCTTATGACCACTGAAATCAAATACATGCATGTGGAGAAATTGGCCTCGATGGTTGTTCAAGTTGTCCAACGTTTTCGTCACTATATATTATTGCGCAAAACCATGATTATTTCTAATTGCAAACCTATGAAACACATTCTTACATAACTATTGCTATGGGGGAAATACTCCAAATGGATTTTTATTCTCTAGTATTTTGATTTGGAGTTTGAGAAAGCCAAGTCAAAGAAATTGTTGGTCTTTTCTAAGTTGATATGTGATCTTCCCTCCGTTGATACAAAAAATATGGTAATAGATTCTTTTCCTGATGAATCTCTCTTTCTGATCAGTTCAGACGACATCTGGTATGGAGAAATTACCATTTATCTCCAAATCCAAAATTTCTTGAATGGTATATCTCATGTAGATCATTGTTGTATTAGTTATCAAGCCCGTCAATACAATGTTCTTGGTGATACCCTTTACCCTCATGGTATTGACTTCATGTTTTGATGATGTATGACATATGATGAAGTTGAGAAAGCACTAAATGACTGTTATTCTGGAGCATGTGGTGGTCATATGTTTGGGTATGCTACTTTCCAAAATATCCTACAAGCTGGTTACGTTTGGCCTTCTCTTTTCAAATATTTCATTCTCCTAGTTCAGAAATGGCACGGTTGTCAAACCTATAATAATAAGATTCGATCTCATCCTTCTCCTCTCTATCCTATAGTTTATGTTGGTCCATTTTCTAAATGGGGAATTGAATTCATGACATGTAACCCTCACTTAGTCAGTGGGCATGGATACATCATTGTAGCTGTGGATTATTTCACTAAGTGGGTTGAGGTAATACCTACATTTGATAACACCAGGAAAAACTACAAAACTATTCATATTCAATCATATCATTAATAGATTTGGTGTCCCTCAAACCATCATCACCGACCATGGCACCCGTTTTCAGAATTTTATGATGTCTGAGATTACCGATAAGTTGGGTTTATAGCATGAAAACTCAACCCCTTATTATCCACAAGCCCATGGCCAAGTTCAGGGATGATTTTAAGCATGAAATTTTATTTTAAAATGTAGAAACTTTGGTGAATATTACTAATCCTTCATATGCCAACTATAAAATGTTTGGCAATATTTTTGTAAAACTATTGAAATTTCTAAGTATTTAGTATAAATTGTATAGATTTTTGGTGATTTTTAAGGTAAAATAATTTTATCATATAGAATTTGGGCGAATCATTTTTAGAATAGGGAATCATTTTTTGGGAAAAATGTTGGAAAGTTAGTCCATGAAAGAAATTTATCCCCTAAAATCATCCTTGGCCAAGTTGAAGCAATCAACAAATCTTTAACCACTATGTTTCAATGGATGGTAGGGATTCATAAGCCAAGTTGGAATACAATGATTTTTTCGGCGTTATGGACCCATCAGACATCAGTTAAGTCTGCTACAAGTTTCACACCATTCCAATTAGTATTGGTATCGAAGCCATTTTTTCAATTGAATGTGAAATTCCGTCTCTGAAGATAGACATCGAAATTCTCCCCAACACCACAGTCAAATAAGAACATCTATTGTATTTTATGCAATTAGATGAGACTCGTTGTGATTCTGCATTATTAATAGAAAACCAGAATAAATGTTTCAAGACTTAATACGACAAAGATGTTAAACGTCATGTTTTTTCTGAAGGTGATTTGGTTCTACTTTATGACCAAGATCATGATTTGTTGGGGGCAGGTAAATTCGATCCCATGTGTCATGGTCCTTATATCATTAAATGAGTGTTAGAGAAAGGGTCTTACGAACTGGTTGATTATGATGGAATTCCTTTTATTTAACCCAAAAATGGGCTTTACCTAAATAAGTACTATGCTTAAAGTGTTTTGCATGAGTGCTTTGTACTTTAATGTATCATATTCTAGTGTGTTTTTTTTTCGTTTATTTTTCTTCCCTCAGACTGCTTACCTTGCCTTGTTTTTGGTTTCTATATGTCGATGTTCTTTCTACCTTATATTAGCTTAGCTGATGGTGCTAGTTGTAGTACTCAAAATGTTGTGTCTGCTGAGTGAGAAATATATGCACCTACGAACGAGTTGATCAGTCTACATGGTATTTTCCTTGGTTGTGAAACTAATACCATTTCAGAATATAGTGTGTTCATTGAGTTATTAAATGGTTCCATTTCACTTAGCATCCGACATTTAATTGTACGACTTGATTCTCAATGTGTGGTGATGCAATTAAGAAAAATCTATTCCATCAAAAGTCCTACACTATTATTGGTATACTTGAGAATTCGCCTCTTCAAAAGGAATTTTGATTACATTGAATATCAACACATTCCTAGATATCTAAATACATTAACATATGATTTAGAAAATTAACAGATAGTTGCACAATTTATAAATGCAAACAAAAACAAATAAAGAAAAGTAAGGCAGTAGAAGTTTTGTATTATAATGCAAAAAGTTACAAAAAAGTGTGTCCTGAGATCAAAATGTTAAAGTACATGGATTCATATACATATGTATCATGGATGCTTCTCATGATAGCAAACCATTTCCCATTCTACAAGACGGAGCAATCGACCAATAGATGTTGAAATGCTAACAATATGGCATTGGTAACGTCAAGTTAAATAATCCACAGTAATGTGAGGGATGTCTATAGTCAATCCCTCAAGGCTGTGTTCGATCTCCTCGAGATCCTTAGCTATTACTCATCGACCTGCCACTGTACGTATCTCTCCACATATTTGTATTGGAGATGATTTTAGAGGCATGAAAGGTGCCACATCTGCATTTTGAGAGCTTTTGATTAGTCTTGGATACATAACATACAAATTTCATAATTAAAATTCCAAAAACAACATATAATGAAAAAGATTCCTTTTTACCTATAACTCCCCATTGTGAATCCTTAGGTAGCTCCAGGTTGAGATCACCATGGAAATCATCCCCGACATATGCGTAATCCTTGATCATGGTAAGTTGATTTATCAGCCACTAGAAGAAGACAGGACCATATGTATTAATGGTTCAGACACCACAAGGGAATGCCATCAAGTCTACCCATCTCTTCATCTAAGGGTCCTGTGGAGTGGGCACACCATAATACACATGCTAAAGGCATAAAAATGGGACCCTTTCTAGGAAAAAGGACACCAAAATTGATCCATATCGAAATTTCTTCAGTTGACCGATCCTACACTTTGTTAACTATTTCCTCATATTCTTAAGGAGGCCCTCACACCAGGTGAATACCCGGACCTCCATGCACTCAATAGCATACTGAAAATGGATCTTCAAGGCCATATGTAAAGCTAGACTCCCTACCACATGGGTAATGGTGTAGAGAATTGTCCTCAAAGATAATTTGAGGACATCCTTTATGGAAACCTTACCACTATGTATCTCTGTACCAGTTGAGCAGTGATGTGTGACATAGTAATCCATTGGTTCACATTCTCCTCTACTTCCTGATAGTGACACTCGAGATCCATGACGAGATAATCTAGTTAAGAAATAAATGTCATCAATCTGTAAAGTGAGTGTATGTACCCCAACATGAAAAACTTGTGTATTCATGTCCCACATTCGAACTAATTTCTCCAATAGAACTAATTGGGCCCTCATGCCCTACACTTTGAAGAAATTAAGCAAGCTACACTCCTGGAGTTCCATGAAGGTTTTGGGATCATTCCATGCAATGTAATATTCCTCTTCATTGTCTCTTCCACGCCATTCGAGCATGATGAGCTATGGAAAGTCTGCCAAGCAATATGAAAAGATGAATTAGTTCATTAAAAATCTAAAACCAGGAGCTTCTCTAGTTCTTTCTATATTTTTTATTTTTGAGTTGTGGTGTTCACGGGTGTCTCTTTTAACACATTGTGGAATCATCGCACCCTAGCAGTGAAACCTTTGGGACGATCCTAAACCATTGCATCTCTCGATATAGAGAGCCTGAGATGATATGGAGTCACTTTCTCCCTTGGAAATTATCCCACAAACTCCAAAATTAACCATAAAAACTGAAAAAATATGATATAGAAAGAGAGAGAGAAGAAAGAGCACCAACATCATGGAGATGTCGAGAAATCGTCCACAGATTGCACCAGAAACATCACTTGAAGATCATAGGAAAATGAGGTTTTTGGCACTAGTTTTGGTGAAAGTATAAGTGGAATGGTAAAATAAATTTTATTTTGACCTAATTAACCTATTTTGACATTTTTAGCCTAAAATTAAATTATTTTTCACTATTTCTTCACCTATGTTAAAACCTAATGAACTTTTCAAAGTGTCTATATTGTAGGATATAGGTCTGGCGATTGAACTTTTGATATGGATCAACCCTTTTTTATCATTTTTTATGTGTTATTGAAAAATCATTTGATGTGTATATTCTTTTAGGTTCTTTTCATTAAAAAACATCGAGCATGGTATTTGTTCTTCTCACACTCGCAATACTATGCAAATGTAATCGAGTCAACTTTTATCACTTTTTTCAAACTCATAAAGGCTATACGAAAAAGGAACCCCCCAGATTCCTCTTTAAGATCTTTTCAAACTCCCAAAACATGAAAATATAGTCGAGCGATCTTGTTCTTTTCATGCTTGTAAAAGTATTTGAAGAAGACGTCTGATGAGTTGTAGATTATATCTTTTTTGGTATGATCATACTACTTTACAATAAAGGACATTTTTTAGTTTTCTTTAAGTGATTTTCATACTCTCTAAACATGAAAAACCCTTGAGTTTTCTTTATTTGGACTCATAAAACAAACATCAAAAGGCCCATATGGGACCAAACCACTCCTTCCTAGGGTTCCTTAAAAATACTCTGAGGGACTCATCTGAAGTATCAGCTTACATTTCAAGCATATGTTATCCTCCTCAAGCTTGTGTAAAAATAAATAGGTACTCACCAAAAATGGTGGGGGAAAATTGGGAAAGAAATGTATATTTTTATCTTTGTCAGTGGCAGTAAGTTTCTCTTTAACAAGACACCCCTTTTCACTATTGTATCTGGGTTGGGAAATCCATTTGCCTCTTGTTTGATCATCCAAAATTCTTTATATTGATCCTCGAGTCAATGCTTCCAATAAAATTGTCATGTCATTCATATGTTCAATAGAAGTTTAACCTAGACACGCCTTCTATCGAGTCAAACATCTGTAGTTCTTAAACTCTTACCATGGTGGCCTTCCCTGAGTCAGTCCTGAATCACTTCATACTTTGATCCATTTCAATTATGTTTCATGTTTCGTTCCATTGATGGGGGATAACTTAAGGCCCTCCTATGATGAGTCTTTTCTTGTTGACTTCAACTCATTATCCAAGAATTAGAATTAGAAATCATTAAGTACCTTGGAGCCTGCATGCCTCAATGGAAGTTTTCCTTGTTTTCGATAGTGGGTTCATAACATTGACCCCTGGTTGGAAACATCCATCGCGTTTTTGACTTCATATCATTAAATCACACTCGTTGTATTGTACTATAGTATTTCAAGAGTCATTGACATCAATGGTTATTTCCCTCATACTTGTTAATGGTATCCACTAATGACCTGTAATCAAGTGATTTCTACCATGTTCGACTTTGACACATGTAATCACATGGATAGATTCGCAGTTCGAAACAATGGAAATGAAGACCCTAGATACTATAACATAGATCCAGGTTGTGATGGAGTATTCCTAAGTTTGTACTGACACATATATGAATCGTGTATTTCTCGTGGCTATGTCCAAATTTGCGTCTTTATAGCATAGATCCACAATGTATTTTTCATGGTTATGTTGAATCATAATGACATGGATCCATGATGTATGATTGGTGGCCATGAATCACTTAGAAATTATACTTAGGGTCATTTGTAGTCTGAGTATGGGAATGCCTTCCTCGGTAAATGGTATATTATTATGTAGATTCTTGTTTGTTGGCACGTTTCCAATTGATGTGCTCTTTGTTCTCGACACACACATTCTAAAAAGTATTTCAGTTGTCACATGTTCCAACTTCATACTTTTGGGGAATTCTGTTACACACTATTTTTTTCACCCCCGCGATCATTGATAATATGTGTATTGCTTACTTCTATGTTCCCTAGAAGCTATTAAACAATAATACTTTCCCTTGAGAAACATAATCATCTTTTCTTTATTGAAAACCCTACCAAAGAATATCATCACACCTTGCCTAATGTTTAGGGTGAGATGATTCTTGATTGTCAGATGGTGCACCATAGTGGAATGAAACATCATCATAGGTTTCTAATTCTTAGGGTGTGACAGTGATCAAATAAAGGAAAAAGTTGAAATTGTTGAAGGTTCTAAAATGGGATCTTCGAAAGGATGAGGTGGCCCCCGATCGGTTTGGATATCAATCGCTTATTTGATTTAATGGGAACATCATAATATATTCATCCATCCATATTCACTCTATATAAAAATGGATCTTGCATGGGAAACATTAGGTTGGTTTGAGCATGGAGAATTCTGCTGAAGATTTTACTTGTGATAGCTTTGATTTAGCTTTCTAATTCAGGTTGTGAATACTCTTCATAAAAGTAATTGGAGAAAAGGTGTGTGTGTTGAGTAAAAGGGCCATTGGAAGAGACCTTGAAACATCAAGGCATAGGTTTTATTCTCCACTTTCATCAATATAATGCAGTGATACATTTCTTCCCTATAAGAGTTTCTTCATTTTTATTGCATAAATCCTTGATCTTATGCATAGGTTTCATTGGAATATATATATCGTTTCTCTCTCTCTCTGTTTGTTGGTTTTTTCTTCTTAGTAGGTTCAACATCCAACAAATCTATGGATGGATAAAGGAAAACATTAGCAAGGATCAAATGACATTTAAATGGTATGTCATTTATTACGCATTGAACTAGTTTACATTACAATGAAATCTAAGGATAAGCTTGTATTATGATATGTTTTTTTCTAATTTATTGTTGAAGTTAGGGATATTAGTTTGTGTCAAGACTTAATGATTTTTCGAGTAACACCAGGGACTCAAAATCAAGGTATTAAATTTCCCTCACCCTTATTTTGGAACTATCCTCAGTGCATATACAAAAGAGAAATCAAAATTTTAAAAGTCTTCAAAAACTCACGTGTATTCTTCTCACATAGTGTCCTCATACACCCTGGTAGCATATTCAATACCATAGGAGGTCCATTGAAAATTTACCAATCCTACGGTCCGATTTTGGAGAAATTTGACCTTCCTATCCAATATGCACACTAGATGGACCTGAAATTATCCTTTTGGATCCACTTGAATCAAATTCCAACAAATAACATGGTGAGGATCATGCACATTTTCCACAAAGAGACATGAAATACAATATGCACATTCACGGAAGTAGGCAATGCTAGCATGTATGCAACTAGCCCTATTATGTCCAATATCTCAAAGGGGCCACAAAGTATGGCTACTAGGTTGGTACAACTTCCCAACTTCAATGAGCTCTTCTTTAGATTCATTTTCAAAAGTAGAAGCTCTCCCACTTTAAATTCTCTAGTTTTCTTGATCGTGTCTATGCAAATATTATATCTGACTTGTATCAATTTAAAATTATTTTTAATTTTAACTATCTAGTCTTCCATATCCTGGAGCAATTCTGAGCCAAGTACTACTATGTCTACTAGGATATCTCAACTCACTAGAGTATTTCATTTTCTAGAGTATTGTCGATTATTGTAGGTGTTATTGCTCTGTAAATTCCCAGAGGTTGTCAGGGTAGAAGAAATTTACCAGAGGTAATTTTATCCAACCACTTCAAAACTGGCATCTAGCCCTGCCAGTTTCATAGAGGGATCTCTCTGTAAGATTTAGATATGTTTTAACTTCACAATATTAGGCTAGTTACATAGAGTAACATCGAATGTTTTTTGTTTTTTTTTTTTAATTGGTTGAAAGAGAGTTTACACATCCATTGGGCTGTGGGGTCTATATTATAAGGATAGTGATCTAAATAGGAACTAAAATAATCTTTTCAAAAGTCAATATAATGCATTCATTGGATTCTTTAGCAGTAAAGTGATGGATAGCAAAAAAGATGAGAGTGTCAATTAAAGTAAAGAAACATTTAAGAATTTCTTCACTATAATATCAGAAGATAAACATTAAGATCTATAAAGTCGGAGACAGGGTATACAAAGATAAATCCTACAACATGTGCTACTTTTAAAACATCAGATTAGAAAACAATATGACAACTGAGCGAGAAAAACATTTAACATAGAAAGATAAACATCACCAATGAATAACACGTGAGAATCTTGTGAAACGTCCCTTTGTATTACTGGAAGATCTCTTGATAAACAATTACAGTCTTTTATCTTACAGGGTGTAAAGATCAACACTTCATACTTCAAAGTTTGAAGTATTTATAATAAAAAATTACATTCGATCCTGTCATTAAAGATCGGGACGTGGCAGATTCTAAATTTAACTACCTAACTCAACAAGATACAAAAATTTAGGAACTGTTGATGATGTGCTACAATCTTCATGCTAATTTCTAGGGAAAACCACTGGTGAGTCATCTGCACGACTTCATCTAACTGGATTTGCTGATAGGGCTTGGACACCTCATCACCTACTCGATCAAATTGCATATCTCTTCCCACCGAAGATGACTGGGAATGATGACTTTGAGTAGTCTTCGGTATATTTCATCCATCTCTGTATACTTGGAAAAAATTGCCTTGACGATGAAAATATACCATATCTCATGCTGTATGCTGATGTCTAGCTGCAACGTTTCTAAGAATGCCTTGCCTGTTATGTTGTCCTGTATTCCCAAAAATTTTGAACTATTTTTGGCCACTGTGGCTAGCTTCTGTTTATAATCAGGAAGGGTCATTAACTTGTCATTTAAGACCCTTAAACTAGGGAGACCTTTCTTCTGTAGAGCTTCGATTTTATCGAAAAAAAAATTCACTCCTGTGTCCATAGTCTGGACCTTCTCCTCCAACTGTAGCATTAGGCCTCTTTTGGTCAGAACCCTCTTGACCTCGAGGATGGTTTCCGTCCTGTCTTCAAGCTTCAGTTCCTCTAATTCTTCCCTGGTTTTTGAATTTAGGAATTTGATGATCTCAATGGCTTCTATGGGCATTTCTCCCAGTTCTCCTCTTATTTTCTCAATAGCCTGCCTACTCCTTTGTACTAGTTCATTTTTCTCAAACATGATCTGCACCATAGGCCATATTTCATTTATGGATTTGGAGATATCCATCCATATATTTTCCCTGGCCTCAGCGAGTGTCTCGCCTACCACTGTTTGCTTTCGAAGCTACTGCAATTCCTATTTGAGCTTGTATGATGCTTGTTTCTCCATGGAGTAGCCGGTCTGGTAAGAAGACTTAAGTTCCTAAAGGTCCTCAACCTCCTTTTTAAGTATGCTAATTTTTGTCTCTTGCAAGTTCATCTCCTCCATGGATTTTTCTAGTTCTACTGTCTTTTCCAGAGATATCAATGGAGTTGCTAAGGGAGTCTCTATTGAGGGGGTTCCTGATACAAATGTAGTGCTTACTCCTGTAAGTGGAACTGCGCTCAATGGAATGACTTTCATAGGCATTGATCGTTCCTTCTCCTTCACTAACCTTTCTAGTTATGCTTCCATCTCTTTCAACTGTGCATTCTGCTCCATGATCAACTTGAGCATCTCGTCCTTCTCGCCTTCTGTTTCAACTATCTCCTTTGCTTGTGCATCTTCCGTTGGTGAAAGTTTCAGCTAATTCCTCGGAGATGCTATATATACATTTTTCTTTTTAAGCATCTCCTCGACTGCTTTCACATTCGAGGGGTCATACCCGATCTTGAGGACCAATTCTTCCAACGTGTTAATTATGTTATCCTTTGCAAAGGATGATATCTTCTCTAACTTTAGCTATGTCTAAACATTGCTCAAAGAGACCTGTAATTTAGCAGTCGTAGTAGAAGCATTTTCCAAAGTGGAGAAAACCATTTCTCCAGTTTGCCTGTGCAGATCAATTTGATCGCCAGGGTGCACATCTTTGGTATTAAACTCGAACATTTCCCTTTTGTAATCGGTGATTACCTTTAAGTCGGGAACCTATGCCTGCAGAAAATCCATGTGCATTCTACCCTTCTCAGTATCAAATGCAGACAACAACTTGTGCTGTGTCGTTGATGTTTGTTTCCAAAACTGAGCATAAGTGCCACTGGTTAGCATTTGATTCCTCTTCTTGATCAGATCATACTTCTCAAAAATATTCAACTTCGGTCCTCCTTTACTCGGCTGGTCAATTCGTGAGGTATCCATTGGCTTCTTGGATGAAATTGTAGACATAATCTGCTTGTTTCTTGTGATAGGAAGTGATTGATCACCTTCCATAGAAATAGTGGATTGGGTTTCCTTTTCGCCAACTATGTCAATTGTATGACTGGATTTTAGCCTTTTAGTTTGTAATTGGAAATCTTCAGGCGAGACCTCAGTGACAGAAGGTGAAGTATACTTCCTGGGTCTTTTCTCCCTGGGAACTTGTGGTGTGGTTGTTTGCGAGATAGTAACTAAAGGTTCCTACTGTTCTACCTCTTCCAGAGTGTTCGACTCCCACTCTGTTTGATTTGCGAACCTTTCTATCTCAGGCTTGGATATATGAATATATGGAACATTTTTATTCTTACCCACACGGATCATAGTGCCACAGGAAACTAACTTCGAACTTCATTTCTCTCAAAAAATTTTCTTCTTCTTCCCCGACACCTTGGCTATTATAGATAAAAGACCCAATTTTCCCTTTAATTTTGAACTGTTGTTTCTTCTTCAAAGACACAAAGTGTATGTCACCTGAGCTTATCATTTGTCTTATGTATTCTAGAGAAAATACCCTCATGGGTAAATACTTGGGTAGTTTGTATGGAGCTAACTCGCATCCATATACTCTTATCTCGGTATGATTTTGGTAAAGATACCAATCTCCAGTTTTTGCAAGGTCTGAGAGGTGTAAGATCCTTTGAATCTCCTCATTGATTCTTGGTTCTGGTATGCCGTTGAGCATGCTCACCATTAGGTGGTAAAACTGCTCGATAAACTGTTTGTAACTAAACTCTGTGGAATTTCATCTGAGAAACGAAGTCCAAGATGTTACCGCCTGCGGCTTCCCGTTCTTGTCCATTTTCTACATTGAGAAACAGAACCTGTCCGCTTGAAAGAAAGTGAACATGTAAGCCAGTATGGAGGAATACCGAAAAATGCCCTCTATGGCTAAATTTTAAAGTTTCTCGTGAATACTGCTCACCAGGAAAGTGTTGTAGTCAAACCGAGTGGTGGGCCTTTCCTCTGTAGAGAAAATGGACAGAAAGCCCAATATGGGTTCATCCACTCATTGGTCTGAAAAATAACCAAGCAGGGAACAGAGTGATGAATTGACATAGTTTCCCTTCTCTGAGAATAGGGAAGAAGGATACGGGGGATTTGTATTGGGGAGATGAGCATCCTGTGGGAGGAAAAGCTCAAAAATATGGGCTCTCTGAGGGAAAGATAATTTCTGGTACAACTCTATTATGACTTCAAGATTAAAAGGAGAGGCAGATTTAGTTCTGGGTATCTGCATCATCTTATCAATGGCTTCTAGTGTGATGAAGAACAAATTTTCTCTCAATGACAAGAGTATGGTTCTATGGTCAGGGAGGTAATGAGCCTGGTATTTGATGGCAAATTTAGGGAAATGGTGGACCTGGGGGAAAATATATAGAGGAAGGTTGGACTCCTAGAGCCCAATTTCATTGCTCTGATCTAAGAAGGTGTCTTTGAGCCATGACTGCAACTCCATTAAGTCAAATTCACATATTATGTCTTCGATTAGATGATCTTTGTCGGCCAATGGGATCCTGTCAAGGTCAACAGGAGGTGGGAGGAAAGGATTTTCCTCAGCTTCTTCTTTCTTGGATTTTGGCACCATCACTATGAAAGTACCTGCAATTCAAACAAAATGTTAGCGGGGATGACTGTGGTTTTGGACGGCTGACTGAATCAGAGAGAAGACAAGGAAATTTCTCTGGTGTGAGGACAAGGTAAGAAATGGGTGAATGAAGGAGAAGGGTTAGTTTTGAGAAATGAATACCCATTGGGCACGAGATCCAGATCAACAATCTAATGGATAAGTTAGCCTGTAATAAATGGCCAATGGGTCTTTTGGAGCATGAGATGGCAGGTAAAAATGAATGACAAATACGACTGGGTAATTTTGAGGATTTTTATTGGGGAGTGACCATGGTGAAAGGACTTGTAATGGGTGAATAGGGGGAATGGATTGACAGAGTTATGAGACATGGCCATTAGGAGAATAAGTGGAAAATGACGTCAAGGGGCGATGGGGGTGTGTCAGAAAATGGTAAGTGGTAAGTGGAAAAATGGTTTGTGGTGAGTGGTTGGAGTTTGGAGAAATGAATTCCTGCCACGTTAGAGGAGGGGGACCACCAGAAAACCATTTCATTCCAGACCCCCCCCCCCAATCGTTAAAAGGAAGATCGGTTGGGGGGGTCTGAAATACATCGTCAGCCGTCCATCGGTGCACTTGCTGCTGGACCGTAGATCTGAGCATGGCCTTTAACCAACTTTCCAGAACCCCCCCCCACCGTTAAAGGTAGACTGGTCGGCGGGGTCTAGAATTTAATCTCAAAAGTAGATTTGGGTGCTGAAGTCTTAGCCATTCAGATGCACGCCTTTGTTATCCAAGATTTTCGACCCCCCACAACCATTAAAGGTAGAACGGTCGGGGGGGGGGGGTCCAGAAAAACTTATTGACCATAGATCTAAGCACCATCGCCTCATCCGTTCATCTGTGCACCTTATATTTGTTCCAAAAACTTAGGAAAAGTGCTTTATGCAGATTTACCAGCTTCCCCTACTTTTTATCACCATGGGGGTAAGACATTCACCTTTCAAACATCAAAGATATGGTTCAACATTGAACATCATGCATGTTTTATTCAGATAAAGCAAACTAAACTATACTCTAACCTACTTACCTATGACATTTAGCCCATATTAAACTATTGGACTAAGAAATTACTCTATCCTGAGGTTATTTGACCAAGATTAGGCATTTTGGTCAAATTTATTCACTAGCTAACCTAATCTGCTTGGCTAAGATGAAACAGTTTAGCCAAGCTTATTCACTAATCCTATCAACATCAATTTAAAAGGACTTGGTCATGCTTAAACTGTATGGACCAAGTCATTATTATTGCATGGGGATTTATTCAATTTCTTTTATGCCCTCTTTTATTCTTTTTTTTTTCCTTTTCTTTCATTTCTTTTTCTTTTTCTTTTTCTTTCATTTCTAGAATGGAAAATTATTTGGCAACCAAATATAGTGAAAAGATGACATTTCAGTCACTAGTTGATGCTATAAATTATAGGGTTATAATAGCGGCTCCACCTGGGGATGGTACTCTCCTTGTGAAGTGCCAAGAATCCTGCTTCCTGATGTTCTAAAAAGTTTTCCACAGTTTCTTCTGTTGTTTGATTTGTTTTATTTTTGAAATTTTTGAAGACAATTTTCAGTGGCTCAGGGCCTTCTCTGCGGGCTTCAACCATCTAATCAAAGTTATTCACTCAAAAACTTGTAAGAAAAATGAAATGATTTGTACAATGGAGAAGGTGAGACTGAAAGCCTCTACTGAGGAGGTGAATAGTGCTTTAGCATTCTGCCAGTCATAGGTCCTCCTGGAATATTGGTACCATCGTTGTTGTTGAGAAGAAAAGCATTATTTCATGTGAATGCTTGAATCATGTAAGGTCCCTTCCATAAATTGTTGAATTTTCCATGTTTCCCCTTATCTTCATTTCGAGCATCCCACCTCAGAACCAGATCACCTAGCTCAAAGTCATATTGTTTAGTTCTTTTATCAAATATCCTTTTAATGCTCTCCTGGACAACTTGAGCTTTGTTGTATACTTCTTCTCTAGACTATTGCAAGTGGATCATCTAGTTTATCCTTTTTTGGGATTCATTTGACTCGACTTGCATCTCTTGCAGCAATTTCATGACGGGAACCCCTAAAGAGGTAGGAAAAACTGCTTCAGTTCCATAGACCAATTGATATGGAGACATACCAATTGACCTCTTAGTGGTCAGTCTGTCAGCCCACAATGTGAAAACTACCTTGTTATGCCATGCATTTTTGTTTTCTTGCAGAGTCTTCTTAATAATGTTCACCAGGGTTTTGTTGGATGACTCAGCCAACCCATTTCCCTAAGGGTAATAAGCTATGGAGTGTCCCAAAATGATATGATACTAGTTTCAAAAATCTATGAACTTCTTAGATCGGAAAGCAGCTGCATTGTCAGTTATGATTTTTCTTGGACATCCAAAGCGAGATAAGATATTATTTTCTAAAAATTTAATAATGACAGAATCAGTAGCTTGCCTTCTTGGTACAGCTTCAATTCATTTTGTGAAATAGTCTGTAGCAGTGAGAATCCACCTGTGTTGGCCCGAAGAGGGAGGATGTATTTCTTCGATAAAGTCTAATCCCCATTGCGTGAAAGGAGCTTCAACAGAGATTGGTTTCAAGGGAAAAGGGAGGAGCTTATTTTTTTCCTCGAACACCTGACATTTATGGCATGAAGTCACTTTCTGATGCGCGTCAACAAATAGTGTAGGCCAATAAAACCCAACTCTGAGGATTTCATTAGCTGTGGTCTTCTAGCTCAGGTGACCACCATACTCTCCTGCATGAAAATCCTGTAATACTTTGTTATCTTCATATTTTAATAGACAATTCAACAAAATACCTCAAAGATCCTTCCAATAAAGATTGCCTTCTAGAATGCAAAATTTTAATGCTTTCAATTTCAAAAACCTAGCTTTAGTTTTGGTCAAACCAGGGGGAGATTGTAATTTATGCAAAACAAATATCAGGTCTTCATACCATGGAGAGTTCATAAATACCTCTTTCATGCTTGGAGTCACCTGCTCTCCCTGTTCATCTACTGCAACTAAGAAATTAATATCTAGAGCATGGAAATTAGATTCAGCCATTAACTTTGCTAGACCTTGACCTTTAATCAGTTTAGTAGGCTTAATCTCTATGTCACACTCCAAAATAATAGCAATCCATTTTCCTCTTCTTCCATATGGATTGTCCTAGGTTAAAATGTCCTTTACTACTGCGTTCGGAACGTATGCAATTGTGTGGGAATGGAGAATATATACTCTAAAATCTTTTATGGATTTTACCAGGGAAAAAGCTTGCTTCTCCATTATTTTATAATTCAAAGTAGAATCTCTTAAGGATTTACTAAAAAAGGCTATGGGATGTTCATACCCTTTGTTGTTTTTTTGTAGTAATATTGTTGCAATGGTGTGCTCAGAAGTGAAAGAGAAAAGGTAAAAATTTTTGGTGAAGTTGGGACTGATAAAGATTGGAGCCTGTGTGAGTGCATGCTTAACTTGTTCAAAAGACTACTTGGATTTAGTGTCCCATTTTATTTTTCTGTCCTTTTTTAACATGTTGGTGATGTTCCTGAGAAGCTCGGCCAAGTTGGGTATGAATCTTCTGAGAAATTTTATTTTGCCAATGAAAGATTGTAACTCTTTGATATTCCTTGGGTGTTCCGGTTTCTAAATGGCTTCTATTCTTCTAGGATCTATCTTAATTCTATCCCTAGAGATTATGTGCCCCAATAGTTTACCTTCCTCTAATCCGAAAAGTCTTTTCTTAAGATTCAGAGAAATCCCAAATTTCCTGCATTTCTCAAACACTGGTCTGAGATGTCGTAAGTGCTCTTCATCGGATTGGGAATAAATAGTTATGTCGTCCAGATAAATGACAATAAATCTGCCAAGTTCTTCCACAAAAGTGATGTGCATCTCTCTTTGGAAAGTGGCCCCAGCGTTCATCAAAGTGGAAGGCATTTTCATGTACATGAAGGTACCCCAAGGTGTTGTGAAGGTTGTTTTCTCTTGATCATCTGGGTGAACGAGAACCTAGTTATAGCCTGAGAAACCATCCAGTAAAGAGATTCGGCTGGATCCAACTACCTTTTGTAATATGTGGTCCATTTTTGGTAGTGGGTAGTTGTCCTTTAGGGAAACCTTGTTCAGGTTTCGAAAATCAATGCATAGCCTGATTTCCCCAGTTTTATTATGGGTTGGAACCAGATTTGAAACCCATTTGGAAAATCGTAAGGGAACTATGATTTTAGCATCATACATCTTTTTGATTTCTTTTTCTATCAGGGGGAGTAACTTGGGATTGATTCTTCTAATTTTCTATCTGAAAGGTTTTTGTTCTTCTTTTATCGAGATCCTATGTTGTATGATGCTTGTGTCGTAAGATTTTAAGTCTTCATAACCCCATGCAAGCACATCTACATATTCCTTGAAAAGTTCAATGTATTTGAGTTTATGTTCAGGGGGTAAAGATTTGGAAAGTTTTACCATCTGGGGTTTCTCCTCGGTCCCTATGTTACAGTATTCAACCTCTTTACCACTGGCTTCAATTTTGGGTTTTTTCACCACGTCATTAAAATCAAATAGGTCTTTGCAAGATACCAGATATATAAAATATGCAGAACATAATGAAATGCTAGAAATAACAGAATAACAGTAAAATATCCAGCATAATCTTCACAATACACAGAAATGATATACGAAATAGCAACAGAAATAGCACTTGAACAGAAATAGCACTTGATTCAGATAGCAATGTTCATAGGCCTCTTCGAGGGGGAAACCTCCAATTGAGTAGCGCTCTGTTACAATAATATCCAAGCTAGGGTTCGCATACCCTCGACTCCTATTTATACTAAAAAGAAGCATCTAGAGGAAGATCCTTCTAGAAGCGGAAGCTTCTATTAGGTCTTCTTACATCCGCCTTATTCTATTTTATTGAAAGGTATTATTAATATTG
>JASDQU010737586.1:241073-267223 GCA_032191745.1 Picea mariana | reverse complement strand
TGTGGCTTAAAGACGCTGGAATACGTCTCTACCCTGAAAAAAAAAAATACCCACAATTTCTGCCAAGGAAAGTGCTCTGATACCACTTGCAAGATACCAGATATATAAAATATGCAGAACAGAACGAAATGCTAGAAATAACAGAATAACAGTAAAATATCCAGCATAATCTTCACAATACACAGAAATGATATACGAAATAGCAACAGAAATAGCACTTGAAAATAAATAGCACTTGATTCAGATAGCAATGTTCACAGGCCTCTTCGAGGGGGAAACCTCCAATCGAGCAGCGCTCTGTTACAATAATATCCAAGCTAGGGTTCGCATACCCTCAACTCCTATTTATACTAAAAAGAAGCATCTAGAGGAAGATCCTTCTAGAAGCGGAAGCTTCTATTAGGTCTTCTTACATCCGCCTTATTCTATTTTATTGAAAGGTCTTATTAATATTGACCTTTATTACATCTGAATACATTGATCTACCTATGTGCGGGTTAGGACCTTAACAGTCTTCTAATGGAACTAAACCCCTAGGTAATACATTATTATTTAAATGCAAAACATCAGAATCTACCTCATCTTCACTTATTTCTTCTGACCCTATTTTATTTATACTATCATTTCCAAAAACATATTTATTTACATTTTCATCCTCATTTTCTAAGTCTATGTTTGTACACTCGAAATCATTTTTACATTGTAGAAAATCTTCAATTTGATCATCATTACCAAATACCTGCCAATATCTGATGTTGTCTGGAATAGTCTGATGCAGACCGCCGACCCTTGGGCTAAGATCCATGCAGGATCATTTTAAAACCTGCCCCCTTGAGTTTGATTAACTCTTTGATTCCCCACAGAGAATCCCACACAAACACAATGGTGTTTTTCCACAGGTCCTTATAGGTACACCCATGTGATCAAACACTAGGCATCAACCCAAATCTATTGACCAACAATATGATCACACCCTTTGCCGAATCGAGATTTCGGGTTTCACGATATCATGATTCATGTTGTCGAGTTTCCTATCTCTACAACCTCTGAAACCCAAAATGTTGATTTGCCAAAAAATTTGGCCACATCCTCCACTATAGTTGTGTCACGTTTCACGATTTTGGGAATTATGGAACAAAGAACCCTGACCTCTTGTCTTCGAATATACCAAAATGACAAACCCCGATGCGTTCAACAAAGGTTGTCTCCCCAATGAAACTTTTCGTTGATTCAGAGTTTCAGACTTCATGATTTCGCGAATCTTGATGAAAGGCTTCTCGACTCTCCAACCTTCGAAACCCCAAAATGGTCAATGAGAATTGACACTACCTAGCAATGAGTATGCGCCACCTATCTTCTCAGTTGTCCTTTATCTCTGTCATGGATTCCTGCCAACTATCAATCTTTCTATCTTTCGGAAGTTGAACAAGCTTTAGACTATCGTTCCCCTACCACTTTGAAATCCCGAATTCTGAAATGGCACCTTCTACAGAATCAACAACTAATAGCCTCCCTTTAGATATGACGACCCAAGTTATTTCGGGCTTCCGTGTACCGGGAGTTCAAGACTCTCGATCCAAAAACACTGTCTTCTCGAGTTCCTGAACCCCGAAACACCAAAATGTTGAAACACCACTTCACCAATACTTCACACTTCGTGACTTTAGGGTTTTCAATGCAAAGGCCCCTGGCTCCTTGTCATCAGGATCTCCAATATTCCGAATCCTGAATTACCGAAATCCCAAAATTCCACACTTAACAATCCTTCTCGTGATTCAGGAGTTAGAGTGACCATGTATTTTGGATTACACTCCAGACTTACAAACTCCAAATCCCCAAAATGATCTGCTAGCTCAAAACAGATCATGATCAATGGTCCATGTTGATTCTTGATACCAAAGTGATGGGTTCGTCCAATCCTTATCCACCTTGCAGCTCCTTTGGATCCTACGGTCCTTGCAACTTTGTGAATTCTCCATGGAGAATTTCAGTCATTCCTTTCCTCCTTGATAAATTTTTCGAAATGAACCAGCGTTCTTCCACTGGAACTTAGCTTTTGTGTGATAATTTTTCTCCCTCCCTTTGAACACTTCAAAGGTACTAATCCGCCTGAGCTTTCTCTTGAAATATCAAGTCTCTCAAAAGGACTCCTACATGCACTCCTTGCGACAAACTTCCAAATAACCCATGGTTATTTGATTTCTTGACCCTGTGCACTCTTTGCAGCACTGATCCTTCAATATTTTCCTTAGGTAGTGAATTCTAAGGATTCAAATAGCCTGCACACACCTTGCATGACTTTTGTGCTTCTCCTGCACTTCTACTAGAATGAGAACAATGGTATCCTTCTTGATCTTTCTGAGGTAAACTCAGAGCCTTGTCAATGCACACCTTGTGGATGTTCCACTGCACTCCTTGTAGGAACTCTCTCTCAAGAAGAGAAAAAATTGAAACTCGTTCTCTTTCTCCTCTCAGACTTCATACATTCAACATGAAATCATACATTCAACACATCATGGCATCATAACAAATACATAACAAAGAGAATAAAACAACTGTAAGCATACCATTCATCATATGTAAACAGTAAGCATCATAACACCATGAAATCTGAATCAAAGCTTCATATATTAATTCAAGCTCTTGTACATGGGTTCTTCTCTATAGCTCTCTTCTACAACTCTCTTCTTCTGTGTTCTGTGCTAATGATACAATACTACAATTGTACAAAGGCGAGGGTGTCTATATCTATTTTCCCTCCTACTCTTCTAAACTATCTAATCTATTAATTCAAACCTACCTACTTTCATTAACTAGGATTAAATGCCTTTTACATTGATAGATGAGAGAAAATCACTCACGATCTGTTTACAACAGCCAGATATAAATACAAGTACGCTTCTAGATATTACATAATATCCGCTCTTTAATTTTTCAAAAACATTTCAAAATGTGCAAAACGTGTGCTGCGCTTTTCCCAGCTATCTTCCGCCTTCATGCTCTCTTGGTTGGATGCTTACGATGCTCCTGCATCACATTCAGTCTGCAATTCACCTCTACTGTGTATGTGCAAGTGGATCTTGGTAGAAGGCTCAGAGGTCTTCTTGGTTTCGACTGTTTTCTTTGTTTCGGTTACATTCTTTGGGGGATTTTAATCTATCTTTTTTCTTCATAGATTGTACTGCTTGTGTACTTCCATAATGGTGTTTTCAAATGCTTGTTGTTCTGTATCCTCGGCTTCCTCATTTAACTTTGTTTGAGAAAAAAGGAAAAGTTCTTGCTCTTCCTGAGTAAGGAAAATGGCTTCATCATCATGAATGCCCATGAGGTTTATACTCGTGTCATCTAATTATTCAATTGTATCCTCACCTTCATTGGCATAATTTTCCTATAGGGGTGGTATGATCTGTTGATCAAGACCCCTCTGTTCTCCTTGATCCCTAGGATATCTCTACCTGATTTGAGGAGGATTTCTTCTGAAGTTAGGATTCTGAATTTCTGGAGTAGCTTGGTTTTCTCTGGGAGGATTTCTTTAGGCTATAGTAAGTCTCTCCATCATCCTTTCCATTTCTCTAGCTAATGAATCCAATTTGGTGTCAGAAGACGATGTGGTAGGTTCCTCTTTAATCGTGACTATCCTTTCTGTCCTCTTTTGTGCCCTTCTGGATAATAGGTTGGCCTCTACACTTACTGCACTTTTCTACATGTCCTCTAGAGTGGTAGAGTTTATTTAGCTTAATTGATATGACATATCAATGTCGAAACTATCAGGGAATTTGATCAATGCCAAACCTTGTGGGGGTTTAATATCAGCTGGAATCTCATTGTACAGATTGTTGAAATGGGTGCAACAGTCTTGTACCATTTCTCCTTGGTTCCTTCTGATGTTTTCATATTCTGACAAGATCTGGAGAGGATTTTTATTTACCTCCCATCTTTCTAGAAAAATTCTTTGAAACGCTATAAGGTCAACCATAGAGGTAACATGTAAGCCTTTGTACCATTTCTTAACATCCCCAGTCAGACTCTGAGAAAATAGTCTCATTTGAACGTCAGCTTCATCTACTTCCTGCAAGTCAAAATAGTCATTCATTTTATCAATGTGTTGCTGTGCATTCAAGGGCGCAGTACCATCGAACTGTGGAAGTCATGTTTGATAGTCTTGGGGCATAGTGTGTAGAGGTGCAGACAACACCAAAGGAGCATATCTGGTTGCCATGATAGGTGGAGGAGGTGGGACAACAACTTGGATGATGGGTGGGGAGGTGACAGAAGATGAAGAGGATGAAGGACTAGCAGGCACAAAGTGAGTGGGTTGAGGTTTTACAGAAGCTACAACAATAGTTATGGCAGAAAGTTTGACCGACTGCTAGAAGTGGGCTTGGTGTAAATATTGATCAAGATTCACTACCAAAGTTTCTAGCTTGTCGAATTCTTCAAGGAATGTTTTATCAGGGATCACCCTAGGAGATAGTATTTCAGGGGTCTGTGGTTGTAGGATGGTTTGATCTAAAACGGTTTCAGTCACAAAGCTATCATATTTCATTCTAAACAAGATTTGTTCGAAGGTGGTGTCAAACTCGAGATCCTGGAGGGAAGCAAGTGTCTCTGGAAGAGAAGGGGACCTGTGGAGGGGACTATAACTCCCTGAACCTTCTGCAATAGTCTTCTTTCTGAGTATTTGTTCTGGATTATCAGTTACAATTGCAGGTTCTGGGTCTGGGTGAGATTGAGTATACTCTCTTTTAGGATCCATATTTTTAATTTTTATATATTTTATTTTTATGAATCCAAAAATACTATCTACAAACTTTTAAAAACCTCTGAACATTATCTCTTTCTCAGATTTATGATCAGTTCAGAAATAAAGTTTTCTTCTAGGGAAAAGAAATCGTGGGATTGAAAGTTTGTTTAGTTTCCCCAATATGGTCGCCACTATGTTATCTCTCTGTAAATTCCCAGAGGTTGTCAGGGTAGAAGAAATTTACCAGAGGTAACTTTATCCAACCACTTCGAAACTGGGATCTAACCCTGCCAGTTAGAGAGGGATCTCTCTATAAGATTTATATATGTTTTAACTTCACAATATTAGGCTAGTTACGTAGAGTAAGATCGAATGGTTTTTTTTTTTTTTTTTATAAAATTGGTTGAAAGAGAGTTTACACATCCATTGGGTTGTGGGGTATGTATTATAAGGATAGATATCTAAAAAGGAACTAAAAGATTCTTTTCACAAGGCAAGATAATTCATTCATTGGATTCTTTAGCAGTAAAGTGATGGATAGCAAAAAATATGAGAATGTCAATTAAAGTAAAGAAGCATTTAATAATTTCTTCACTGTAATATCAGAAGATAAAGATTAAGATCTATAAAGTCGGAGACAGGGTATACAAAGATAAATCCTGCATCATGCGCTACTTTTAAAAGATCATATTATAAAACAATATGGCAACTGAGCGAGAAAAGCATTTAACATAGAAAGATAAACATCACCAATGAATAACACGTGAGAATCCTGTGAAACTTCCCTTTGTATTACTAGAAGATCTCTTGATAAACAATTACAGTCTTTTGGCTTACAGGGCGTAAAGATCAACACTTCATACTTCAAAGTTTTAAGTATTTATAATCAAAAATTACATACGATCTTGTCATTAAAGATCAGGACGTGGAAGATTCTAAATTTAGCTAACTCAACAAGATACAAAAATTTAGGAACTATTGATGATGTGTTGCAATCTTCATGTTGATTTCTGGGGAAAACCATTGGTGAGTCATCTACACGACTTCGTCTAACCGGATTTGTTGACAGGGCTTGGACACCTCATTTCCTACTCGATCAGATTGCATAGCTCTTCCCACCAAATATGACTGGGAATCATGACTTTGAGTAGTCTTCGGTATATTTCATTCATCTCTGTATACTTGGAAAAAAAAATCTTGACGATG
Source organism: Picea mariana (assembly GCA_032191745.1). Classification (NCBI taxonomy): domain Eukaryota; kingdom Viridiplantae; phylum Streptophyta; class Pinopsida; order Pinales; family Pinaceae; genus Picea; species Picea mariana. The sequence continues at coordinate 261,273 of JASDQU010737586.1, read as the reverse complement.
AAAATATACCAGATCTCGTGTTGTATGCTGATGTCTGGCTGCAACATTTCAAAGAACAGCTTGCCCGTTATACTGTCTTGTATTCTCAAAAATTTTGAACTATCTTTGGCCATTGTGGCCAGCTCCTGTTTATAATCAGGAAGGGTCATTAACTTGTCATTTAAGACCCTTAAACCAGGGAGACATTTCTTTTGCAGAGCTTCGATTTTACCGAAATGTTTTTTGACTCCTGTGTCCATAGTTTAGACCTTCTCCTCCAATTGTAGAATTAGGCCTCTTTTGGTCAGAACCCTCTTGACCTCGAGGATGGTGTCTATATTGTCTTCAATCTTCAGATCCTCTAATTCTTCCTTGGTTTTTGAATTCAAGAATTTAATGATCTCATTGGCTTCTGTGGGCATTTCTCCCAGTTCTCCTCTTATTTTCTTAATAGCATGCCTGCTCCTTTGTACTAGTTCATTTTTCTCGAACATGATTTGCATCATAGGACATATTTCATTTATGGATTTGGAGATATCCATCCAGATATTTTCCTTGGCCTCAGTGAGTGTCTTTCCTGCCATCGTTTGCTTTCGAAGCTACTACAATTCCTATTTGAGCTTGTCTGATGCTTGTTTATCCATGGAGTAGTTGGTCTAGTAAGAAGACTTAAGTTCATGAAGGTCCTCAACCTCCTTTTTAAGTCTGCTAATTTCTGTCTCTTTCAAGTTCATCTCCTCCATGGATTTTTCTAGTTCTACTGTCTTTTCCAGAGTCGTCAGTGGAGTTGCTGAGGGAATCTCTATTGAGGGGGTTCCTGCTACAGATGTTGTGCTTACTCCTGTAAGTAGAACTACACTCAATGGAATGGATTCCATAGGCGTTGATTGTTCCTTCTCCTTCACTAACCTTTTCAGTTCTGCTTCCATCTCTTTCAACTACGCATTCTACTCCATGATCAACTTGAGCATATCGTCCTTATTGCCTTCTATTTTAGCTATCTCCTTTCCTTGTGCATATTCCGTTGGTGGCAGTTTCATTTGTTTCCTCAAAGATGCTATATATGCATTTTTCTTTTTAAGCATCTCCTCGACTGCTTTCACATTTGAGGGGTCATAGCCGATATTCAGGACCAATTCTTCCAACATCTTAATTCTAGTATCATTTGCAAAGGATGATATCTTCTCTAACTTCAATTGTGTCTGAACATTGCTCAGAGAGACTTGTAATTTAGCAGCCATAGTAGAAGCATTTGCGAAAGTGGAGAAAACCATTTCTCTAGTTTTCCTATGCAGATCCATTTGATCAGTAGGGTGCACATCTCTGGTATGAAACTCGAATGTTTCCCTTTTGTAATCGGTGATTACCTTCAGGTCGGGCACCTGTGCCTGCAGAAAATCCAAGTGCATTCTACCCTTCTTAGTATCGAATGCAGACAACAGTATATGTTGTGCCATTGATGTCTGTTTCCAAAACTGAGCATAAGTGTTGTTGGTCAGCGTTTGATTCCTCTTCTTGATCAGACCATACTTCTCAAAAAAACTCAACTTCGGTCAATTAGTGAGGTATCTGTCAGATTCTTAGACGAAATTGTAGACATAATTTTCTTGTTGCTTGTGATTGGAAGTGATTGATCACCTTCCATAGTAGTAGTGGATTGGGTTTTCTTTTCGCCATCCATGTCAATTGTATGACTAGATTTTATCCTTTTGGTGTGTAATTGGAAATCTTCAGCCGAGACCTCGGTGACGGAAGGTGAAGTATCCTTCCTGGGTCTTTTCTTCTTGGGAACCTGTGGTGTGGTTGTTTGTGAGATAGTAACTAAAGGTTCCTTTTGTTCTACCTCTTCCAGAGTGTTTAGCTCCCACTCTATTTGGTTTGTGAACCTTTCTATCTCAGGCTTGGGTATATGAATATATGGAACATTTTTATTCTTAACTCTCATCTCTGAAATTATCTCGCATGGATCATAGTGCCACAAGAAACTAACTTTGAAATTCATTTCTCTCAAAAGTCTGTCGGAATCTTCCCTAATGCCTAGGCTATTACAGATAAAAGACCCAATTTTCCCTTTAGTTATGAACTGTTGTTTCTTCTTCAGAGACATAAAGTGTATGTCATCTGAGCTTATCATTTGTATTATGTATTCTAGAGAAAACATCCTCATGGGTAAATACTTGGATAGTTTTTATGGAGCTAACTCTCATCCATATACTCTGATCTCAGTATGATTTTGGTAAAGATACCAATCTCCATTTTTTGCAAGGTCTGAGAGGTGTAAGATCCTCTGAATATCCTCATTTATTCTTGGTTCTGGTATTCCACTGAGCATGCTCACCACTAGGGGGTAAAAATTCTTGATAAACTGTTTGAAACTGAACTCTGTGGAATTCCATCTGAGAAGAAAAGTCCAAGATGTTACTACCTGCGGCTTCCCGTTCTTGTCCATTTTCTACATTGAGAAAGAGAACCTGTCCGCTTGAAAGAAAGTGAACATGTAAGCCAGTATGGAGGAATACCAGAACATGCCCTCTGTGGAAAAATTTGAAAGCTGCTCATTAATACTACTTGCCAGTAAAGTGTTGTAGTCAAACTTAGTGGTGGGCCTTTCCTCTATAGAGAAAATGGACAGAAAACCCAATATGGGTTCATCCACCCATTGGTTTGAAAAATAACCAGGCAGGGAACAGAGCGATGAAATGACTTGGTTTCCCCTCTCTGAGAATAGGGAAAAAGGATACAGGGGATTTGTCTTGGGGAGCTGAGCATCTTGTGGGAGGGAAATCTCAAAAATATGGGCTCTCTGAGGGAAAGATAATTTCTGGTACAACTCTGTTATGACTTCAAGATTAAAAGGAGAGGCCGATTCAGTTCTGGGTATTTGCATCATCTGATCAATGGCTTCTAGTGTGATGAAGAACAAAGTTTCTCCCGATGATGAGACTATGGTTCTTTGGTCCGGGAGGTAATGAGCCTGGAATTTGAGGGGAAATTTAGGGAAATGGTGGACCTGGGGGAAAAGATATAGAGGAAGGTTGGACTCCCAGAGCCCAATTTCATCTCTCTGATCTAAGAAGGTGTCTTTGAGCCATGACTTCAACTTTGTGAAGTCGAATTCGCATCTTTTTTCTGTGATTAGATGATCTTTGTCGTCCAATGGGATCGTGTCGAGGTCGACAGGAGGTGGGAGGAAAGGATTTTCCTCATCTTTTTATTTCTTGGATTTTGGCACCATCACTGTGAAAGTACCTGCAATTCAAACAAAACTTTAGTGGGGATGACTGTGGTTTTGGACGACTGACTGAATTGGAGAGAAGACAAGGAAATTTCTCTAGTGCGAGGACAAGGTAAGAAATGGGTGAATAAAGGAGAAGGGTTAGTTTTGAGCAACAAATACTCGTTGGGTACAGGAGACAGATCAACAGTCTAACGAATAAGTTAGCCTGTAATAAATGGCCAATGGGTCTTTTGGACCGTGATATGGCAGGTAAAAATGAATGACAAATATGACCGGGTGATGTGGAGGGTGTTGATTGCAGACTGACCATGGTGAAAGGACTTGTAACGGGTGAATAGGGGGAATGGATTGACAGATTTATGAGACATGACCATTAGGAGAATAAGTGGAAAATGACATCATGGGGCGACAGGGGTGTGTCAGAAAATGGTAAGTGGTAAGTGGGAAAATGGTTTGCGATGAGTGGTGGGAGTCTAGAGCAATGGATTCCTGCCATGTTAGAGGAGGGGTTCCACCAGAAAACCATTCCATTCTGGACCCCCCCCATTGTTAAAAGGCAGATCGGTTGGGGGGGTCCGAAATACATTGTCAATCATCCATCGGTGCGCTTGCCGCTGGATCGTAGATCTGAGCACGACCTTAACCAACTTTCCGACCCCCCCCCCCACCGTTAAAGGAAGACCGATCGGGGGGGTCCAGAATTTAATCTCAACCATAGATTTGGGCATCGAAGTCTCAGCCATTCAGATGCGTGCCTTTGTCATCCAAGATTCCAGACCCTCCCCCACCATTAAAGGTAGAACAGTCGGGGGTGTCCCGAAAAACTTATTGACCATAGATCTAAGCACCATCGCCTCAGTCATTCATCTGTGCGCCTTATATTTGTTCCAAAAACTTAGGACAAGTTCTTTATGTGGATTTACCATCTTCCCCTACTTTTTATCACCATGGGGGTAAGACATTCACCTTTCAAACATCAAAGATATGGTTCAACATCGATCATCATGCATGTTTTATTGAGATACAGAAAACTAACCTATACTCTAACCTACTTACCTATGACATTTAGCCAAGATTAAACTATTGGACTAAGAAATTACTCTATCCTAGGGTTATTTGACCAAGATTAGGCAGTTTGGTCAAATTTATTCACTAGCTAGCCTAATCTGCTTGGCTAAGATTAGACAGTTTAGTCAAGCTTATTCACTAATCCTATCAACATCAATTTAAAAGGACTTGGTCATGCTTAAAATGTTTGGACCAAGTCATTGTTATTGCATGGGTCTTTATTCAATTTCTTTTATGCCCTCTTTTATTCTTTTTCTTTCCTTTTCTTTCATTTCTTTTTCTTTTTCTTTTTCTTTCATTTCTAGAATGGAAAATTATTTGGCAACCAAACACAGTAAAAATATGACATTTCAATCACTAGTTGATCCTATAAATTATAGGGTTATAACAGTAGGAAAACTCAACCAAATGCAAGTAATATTCGCAATTAGATGGTTTATCCATCACATACATTATCAACATGTATTCAATCACTTGGTTGAATCTCTTTTTCTTCCCATTTGATTGTGGATGGTATGCCATGCTAAGTTCAAATTTGCATCAAATACTTTAAATAATCCCCTCCAAAATCTTCAAGTAAACTTTGCATATATGTCTAAAAAAATTTCCTCAGGTATCCCATACAATGTAGCACTTTCCTTCATGTAAATTTATGCAATATTAACTAGTGTATGAATCATCTTCAATGGATAAAAATGACTAACCTTTGTCAATTTTTACACCACTACCATTATTGAATAATGTTTCCTTGTTGTCATGTGAAGTTAAGTAATAAAACCATTGGTTACCACTTCCCATTTCCTCTCTAGAATTAGCAATGGATGTAACAAACTCATTGGGTCCCTATATTCAACTTTCAATCTCTGACATTCCATGCATCTAACAATGTAATAAACAACACCCTTCTTCATTCTTGGCCAAAAGTATTGGATTATTATTGTTGCAATTGTTTTTTGGTAATTGGGATGTCTTGCATATGGAATATTATGCATTTCTTTTAATACCAATTTCCTTAGTTCTCCGGAATTATAAACATAAATTCTATTTTTATGGATAAGTACTTCATATTCCTTCATTGTATACTTTTTAAAGTTCTATTGTACATTTTCCTATTGTAAGATTTGTTTCACCTATAGGTAATGTTGGTTCGTAAAAACATCATTTAAAGATATTCCCTTTAAATATGAACTATGCATACTAATGGTTGTAGCATGCATAATATGCACCCTTCTATTGAGTGCATCAACAAGTTTGTTTTATTTTCCTTTTATATGCTTGATTTCAAAGTCATATTCACTTAAAAATTCCAACGATCTTGTCTTCCTAGAATTTAAAGTTGGTTGCTCAAAATGATATTTTAGACCATTATGGTTTGTCCTTAATTTAAATCTCCTCCCCATGAGATAATGTCTCCACATCTTCAATGCATGAAACATGGAAACACATTATAAATCACGTGTGGCATTATTAATCTCATGTTATTTAATCTTTTTGGACTCATAACTAATGAAATGTTCATTGTGAGTGAGGAATCCACCAAGTCCTTCTTTACATGCATATGTGCATAACAAAAAAAATTCATTTGGATCAACAATATTCAAACTATGTGCACTAGTGAGTAAATCCTTTTATAAGTTAAATTTTCATTACATTTTGTTGTCCATTAGAACTTAATTCCCTTCCTTTTTAAACAAGTGATGTGATAAAAAATTAGGCAAACCTTCAATAAATCTCTTGTAGTATCCAGATAATCCCATAAAATATATTACTTATGAAAAATTCCTTGGTGTTGGTCATCTTCTAACGGTTTCAATCTTCTCTAGATCCACTATGATGCCTTTTTCTAAAATAATGTGCCCCAAATGATGGATTTTCTTTTGGTAAAAAGAGAACTTGATTATGTTGGCATATAGTTGATGCTTGATTAGGAATTGTAGCACCATTCTCAAATGTTTCTCATGTTCTTCCTCGAGATTGGAATAAACAAGTATGTCATCCAAGAACATAATGAAAAACTTATCCAAATAATTTCTAAATATGACATTCATCAAGCACATAAAGACAACTGGCGCATTTGTCAGTCTAAATTGAACCACTACAAGTTCATAATGTCCATACCTGGTTCTAAAATCTATCTTACCAATGTCTTCTTACTTGATCCTCACCCGGTGATATGCTGATCTCAAATATATCTTTTAAAATATATTTTCTCCTCTTAGCTAATCAAAGAGGTCATCAATTCTGGGTAGAGGATATTTCTTCTTCACAATGTATTTTTTCAACTATCAAAAGTCAATATACAGTCTCAATGTTCCATCCTTATTTTTTCCAAAGAGTATCGGTGCCCTCAAGGTGAAAAACTTGGGCATATGTACCCTTTCCTCAAACATTCTTCTAGCTTCATTCACAATTCTTTTAATTCTAGTCTACTCATTTTGTATGGATGTTTTGACATTAAGGAAGCTTCTGTTACTAAGTCAATAGACAAATATATATCCCTATTTGGTGGCAACCCTGGTATTTATTTGAATACATCCTCAAACTCTTGTAATACTGAAAAATATTCAAGACTTGGCCTTTTATTCTTTTATTTATCCTCCACATGAGCGCCATAAAATTTGCATCCTTTCATGAAATGTGTCTTCAGTTGTAAGGATGAAATCTCCCCTAATATAAAAACCAAAATTGGAATTTCTTTCGTAGTGATTTGTTTTACTTCTTCATCAAGACATGTAAATGTATTTTTATACAAATAAAGGACAACATGATGCTTGTACAAACAATCCATTTCAATTAATATATCATAATATCCTATTGGTATGATATTCAGATCAACAATAGTATTCACTCCATTCATATTTGTTGGACAATCTCTAACTATCTCAATGATACTTATTTTGGTTTTAGTGGCTAGCTAAAATTGCCATGATTTTTGAAGCCTGTTTTTATTGAAATGAAATATGTCCACTATTTTAGGATCAATGTAACTATCATTTCTCCTAAATCAATCAAAATAAAAATAAGATTATTTATGATCTCACCTTCCAACTCAATCATATGGGATTGGTATTCTAATTTTAGATCTTCCAGGGATGCATATATCCTAAGAATATTTGTGCCCATGTCTTCTATGGTTGTATCATATTGAATGTTGTTCAGTGTCCTCATTTTGTATTCTCTATGAGGTAAATACTTGTACATGTGTTCTTATTTACATCCCCAACATTTTATTGGTGGTATTCCCCCTTTTCCAAAGGAGTATTCCTTCTTAGATTCATTCTTAGTAGGTTTATATTTTTTATTTGTGCTAGGATTGTTTCTACTAAAATAATTTTTGAATCCCTTCTTTCTATTATTATATTTCTCCTTCTTTTTATCCTTCCAATATTTTTGAAATTCTTCTCTTCCCTTTCCTTTATCATACATGTACTTAGCTTTTATAATTGTCTCTATTAAAGTTTTGGGTTCATCATATTTAATTTTACCTTTATAGAAAGATGGAAGTCCAGTCATAAACCTTTATATCTTCATCATTTCATATTTGATAAAGCCTACACACTTCAACAAATAACTTATTTTCATATTCTCCCATGGTCATGCTCCCCAACCTAAGTTCAAATAACTCTTGCATTTTCTTGTCATAATAATACTGAAAAAGACACTTTTTCTAAAAATGTTTCTTGACTTGCTTCCAAGTAGTCTTACTCTAATCCATGTTCTCCACTTTCTTGAATTTATCCCACCACATAACATATTTTTCATGCATAGGGTATTTCCTAGTTGTGCAAATGAAAATACTTCCTAATTCCAAACATCTAGGATTCAACATCATTTTCCCTTTCTCTTTTACCAGTAGAGGATGGTGGCTTAAGCTTCCTAAGATCTCCTTGCAAACTATACAAATCGCATATTCATTTTTTATGCCTAATAGGAGACAATTATAGAATACTCCTTGACTCTTCATATGCATTAACTTTCCTGGACGAGTGAGTGTGTGACTTATGTCTATGATTTCTACTATCACTTATTGAGTTTCTAGATATTCCATATTTATCTCTTCATTCAGTATCTCTTTTTTCTTCCTCGTGTATTGATTCTAATCCATTCCTCGCTTTCCTCGACAGTTGATTTAGGATTTTCATCATTTGAGCATTTATTTCATTCTTCTCCTCTTTTTATCTCATTATATTCTCATTGTCATATCTATGAATTTTCACTTCAATTATTATACTTCACATAGTCTATACCAATTATGTTTGTTCCACTATGCTCCTATGTCCATTATATTTTGTTTCAACATTACCCACATTGATATTTTTCCCTTTGGATTCTCTCTCATAACTATAGTCCCTTTGTGTGTCCTCCATGTCCTTGATGTACAGTCAAGATCTTGAATTAGTCTTATTGTACTTCTAATTCTAAAAAATGTGAAATAAATCATTTTGTTAGAGTTGTGCATATTACAAAATTTTGTCAATTAATGCTACAAGGGTTTTTTCAATTCAATTCATGAAGAATTATATCACATTTTTCCAAATTATAATCTTTCAATATTATTTTCCTCTAAATCATATTCACAATGACTATTCCTATGCCTAAATATGATCTATGAGTTGAAAGTTATGGATTTTTGAAAAAACCATTTTCACCCAATTTGTGCATTTTCTTCACTAGTGTAATTTCACTAGAAGGCCAGTGTCTGTCAACTTCAGAAGAAAATCCATTAAATAATAATAATAATAAAACATTGTATATAGAACTAATAATAATCATGATGGTAATCACACTAAAACATTTATATTCTCCATATTTTTCTCTAACAATATTCTACAACAATATTGAATTTGCAACTTTTTCCTTTCTACAAATTTTTCCTAGACTAGAAAGTTTAGAAGAACTAGGTATCTCCCAAAATCTGATCTTTTGGAAGAACATCAATAAACTAAATTTGTATGTATTGATGAGTATATAAAATGTTCAGTAAATAAAAATTTTAATTTTTGTGAACTAGGGTCACTTTTCCTCCTTTGAAAAATCCATAAACTCTAAAAAATGTGGTTTTTAATAGTGCATTTGGCCTATTTCAACATCCCCATTCCAAACCCATTAGAATTTTGCAAATTCATTTACTAGGTATTTTCATGTATTATTTTTGGAATCCTTCCAAAAAAATCATCTTAGTATGGATCCCAATCACTGAACCAGACCCATATCTTTAAAACCATTGTTTTAAATGTTCTGGAAAATTCAAGCAGAAATGACCCATGGCCCTCACTATAACTTTTGTATAAATACTCACACTAGAAAAACCATAAAATATTATCTCAATATGAGTTATTTTTTTCTCTAGTTATGGAAAAAATATGTTTTTGGCTCCAAACTTGGTTCTTTTATTTTTGAAACATAGGAAACTATTTGCATATGTGACAATTTGCAGATGTGGTTGTTGATGTGGCAACATGGGTCGACATGTAACCTTTATGGGATGCCATGTAACCCCTCTAACCACCATAGCCTACCCCATCACCCTCCTTTCTTCTTCATTTACCCCTTACCTCTCGCTTCTACCCGTCTCTTACATTTATCTTTTCCTTTAACCTTTATGCTCAAATGTACAAATAACAAAATATTATTAATTTATGGACCGACCCATACTGGCTGCCACATGGAACCACCATATTTTCCCATTCCACTGGTGTGTTCCATCCTTTCCTTTGCATTTGTCATCAAACCTGCCTGTGACAAAATCTGAGGACAAGGAGTCGTGTTTAATCAACGGTTATGGTGGATTTTGAAGGTTGAAGTAATTGGGTGCTAATGGAACCCAAAACCTTTGAAACCACCATACCACCCAAAGGAAACATGTCACCCCCACAAGGATTTTATAGGTTTTAAAAATATTCAAAAAACCATCAATCAAATCTCCAATACCATTAATGGTATTGGTCCACCTCTCCACATGTCGCCCTACCATGGTGCTCTACCACCCCGCCATCGGGGTCTTCCACCCTGCAACCATGAATTTCCACCATGGACCTACCACCATCGCCCTGCCAGCATTATATTCCACATCACCACCTCCACATCACCTTACATGTGGCCTCCATGTCATTATCACATCACCATATGAAATTTTTCCCAAAAGTTTTCCAATATTCCCCAAATGCATAGTTTCATGAAGCATCGTTCAACCACCATACCACCCTTTAGATCAACCTCTTCACAATAAAAATATTTAATTATGCAAGTCTACACATATGTCCCTAGCACTATAAATAGGCAGTATGATACTAACCAGTGACACATCCATCGACTTGGGTACCTCAAAACTCACCATCTTAGGAAAATTTAGAATTGTTGCTATCATTTTTAATTAATCAAGAAACATGCATGCTAAATACGAACTCGTGTAATATTCAAGAAAATGATAATTAATGACTGGAAATTTCCCAATGCATCTTAAAACAACAACATGCCTATTATAATATCAACATAGAGACAATTGATACATAGTGGAAGATACAATTATAGAGAAAACATAGAGAGAACTTGTATTTAAATAAATCATTCACTAATCGAATGCAAACGTCCAACGTTCCATCAAACCATAGAAACTATTTTTCTATCTCTTTCAACAGAAGTTCACTCCTAAGCTAGGGCTATGAATCCATAAGGATGGTTCCTAGGCTGACTCTAAGCTTCATACCAGTCATCTTTCAAGTTCTCACAATTTTCCCAACCACACATCAATCCTATTTTAACAACTTTCTTTCCTCTTTCATCCTGCACAACCGAAAAGAAATGAATCCCTTTCTCTACAATGTATTCCCTCAAGTTGTTCCCCTTCGTTTCCATGGACCTAGTGCTACTAGTCAATAAATATCAAATATGGAAACTCCAAGGATTCTTAGTTGTAGACAGTTCTTTCACAACAACCATCATTCTCATACACATAGGCATCAATTCCTTGCTCGAATAATCAACAATTACCTACAACCAACAAACAATGAATCTTTTCCTCCAACATTTCCTTTTCCCATGCCCAAAGAAGGAACAAGAGTGAGAAAGAAGCAATGAATGAGGTAAAATGAACGTTGAACTGATTGAGCAACCCCCAAATGACCAAAAACATGCTTTATATAATTACATGCAATTAAGCACCACATGGACTCACTAAGAAGCTCATGTAACTACTTTTCCCCACTATTTCCAATATTGGTGAATCAAATATAATAAAAATACTTATCCCCTTTATACCCCTCTCTCGCCGAATCACAGCCCCCTATCTCTATCCTTGTACATCTCGCAGCTAATGATGTATTTAATTATTAAAAATATTCAAAGCGTTAAATTTCTTAGGCTCTTCGGCCTTTTCAACTTTACAAACACTTTGAATTTTCATCAAATAAACAAAAATTCATCATTAATCTGGGGACTGGAAACCAGGGTATTACATCAATTCACGAGATCTAGGAACATATGCTTTATTTTTATGCATCAAAATTCCATATTCTTCCATTTTCTACTCTTTATATTTTTGTTGTACCATTTCATGTTGTAATCTTTTTAATATCAAAGCCATACTCACTCAAAAGTTCCATCCATCTTGTTTTCATGGAAATTAATTTTTTTTGTAGCATCCCTAGCCCCAAGTTGGGCTAGGCTACAAAAAATTACAACTCTCTCATACCAATTTATTCAATTATTCTTTTCATATAAATGTAAATCCATTCCTAACAACATATAAATTTCAATCATAAATATAATAGAAAACCCATAACATATTTAACTCAATTAAAGACGCAGTAATAAACAAGAACAAAAGAAGACACTTATATTTTATGTAAATCACCAATTGTATCCAGACCTCATACTTTTCTCCCAGACATAGACTGCACTTCTCATAAACACTCGATAGGAGGTCACCCGTGAGCTGAGGTTAAAACTCCATTAGGGGTAAGGAATCCTAAGACAACCTAAGGACTATCAAACAATAGAATTATGCTCAGACCAAGGTTTCAAGTCCAACAACCTTTCTCATCCGACAACCTCTCATTCCCCACATCCCATCCCAACCCAAGATGTGTGCCCCTTCTCTTCTCAACAGTCCTTCAGCTAACCCACTTCCCTTTTGAGGCTTCAACAATAAGTCAAACAAGAATTATCAAAGCTTTGTATCTATATCCCGGCACACAAGGAAACAATTCCCAACATTTCTCTCACCTAGAGATAATAATCAAAGGACTAACAACCTACTTCTTCAGAATGCGCATAGGCCAAACAACCCGCTTCTTTAGCTCAAATTACCTAGGATTGTTGGTTACAATAAGCTCTAAATCTTTCCAAGTACAAGTATGGTTGATGGATAGTAGGGTGTACATGAGAGGGATGAGAGTGATTAGTGAATGATGGTAAGGATGATGGAAAATACATCACTTCCCAACTTTATGTATGCATGTTCCCAACTTGACACATGTCATGTTACAAACTACCTTGTCCCCACTTCGATGATACATTCCTAATCCTTAGGACTTCAGATAAATACCATATAACTTAGACTTTAGGAAATATTAATAGAATATTCCATAGGGTATATACCCCCTTGGATTAGCCCATCTTCCTATACTCTTAGCCCATTTCTCTTCTAGTGAAGTTCAATCCCCCCATACTCTTTTTGTCTAGTTGTTCTACAACAATGATGTATTTTTATAAATAATCTAAGTGTGATTACATATTACAATGATATGATTGTTTTCCTTTTAGAATTAAGGCTCTCCAAACTAATAACCACATAGGTACTGTAGCCTCAAAACATATATACAAAGGCAATTTGGCCATAACAATCTTGGATCAATATCCTATATGTACATTTTCAATTTGGGTTTGGACTAGGGGTATCACATTCTCCTCCCTATTATTTATGCACTATCCTCAACACTTTACTTGTAGAGAATACTCATCTAAAATAAGAGATTCAAAAAAAAAAATATTTAAATTTGATTAGCACATGGTAATGGTTGTAGCATGCACTTCATGTATTGTTTTATTGAGTGCATCATCAACATTGTTCTATTTTCCTTTCATAAGTTTCATTATATACACATGTACAATACAAAATATTCAAAACGATGTGGGTACTCTTTTCACATGGCATATTCATACTCCCAAGTTGAATCTTCAGGACTATAATAGGTCCACTCAACCTTTACAGCTCTATTACTCAATACTAGAGTATCATGACTTTCTAATCTAATATTCACACTGAATGAACTTGGATGTATCCTTCTTGAACCACCTAAATCACATTCCAATCAATTACATGATTAGCATCAGGTACATACTTTTGAGGTAAAGAGACATGTAATACATTATGAATTCAAATGGATGCAGGTAGTTGGAGTTACTTCACACACACCTAGGATTTATTTTTCCTAAGTTTATTCCTTGTTTATTATTCATAATTAGTCATTATCCAGTCTCCTATATTTTAGGCGAGAATATTCCACCTGTAGAATATTCTTTTCAGTTGACACTTCAGTTTGACTAGTTGAGTTGACTCTAGATGATGCATTGGTTTTGTCACCATGCAACATTGAGATAATCACCATGTTAGTGTGCACTTTCCTTGGTATCATCACCATAAGGGTGCATTATCGTTGATTCCCTAATTTAACTCTTCACTACTCTATGTTCAGTTAGTTAACTGAAGACTAGTTGACTAGTTAGCTCAACTAGGTGGCAGTTCACTCTTGTAACTTCCTAAGAGACTATACTAGGTGGAAATTCACTCCCATAACTGTTGGTGTGTGTCCAGGTCACTCTATACCACCACTATGGCTCAATAGTTACTCATGTATCCTATATCTATTGTAAATTATTCACTCTTTGAGTGTGGAATACAGTTAATGAGAATTATTTCATTCTTTCTCTCCTTCTTCTTCTTTCTCCTATTCTCTCTGCAAATGTGTGTATCATTGTTTATATAGATCTATTCTGTGCAGTTTCAACACATTTATATGTAGTGCAAGCGTGTATGCAAGAGGACCAATCCTCTCCAGGATTTCAAAGGTTCCATAATATCTTGGTACAAGCTTTGAACAACTTCCCAACTTTAGGGAACTTTTCTTCACCTTCGATTTTAAAAACACATGGCCACCCACTTTAAATACTCCATGAGTTATTCCCTTATTTTCATATATTTTCTTCCTATCTTGAGAAACCATTAAGTTCTCCTTTATTTTCACCATCTATTGTTCCATTTCTATGAGAAATTATGGCCCAATCACTAATCTATTTATTGTGTTGTCCCTTATCACTAGTGTGTTTCACTTTCTACCATATAATGCATCAAATGGGATCATATTCAAATATTTATGATACCCATTATTATAATAAAACTCAACCAAGTTGATGGAAACCCTTTCCCTTTCTCTCGTGCAATTCCGCGACCTCCCGATACTGGATCTTCGAATTTCGGAGCATTCGCTCTTCAGGCCTTCAACAGACCCTGAACAATTAACACAGATAGGTCCCTTTACTACTACCTGTAGTTCCAAGTTACCCACAACTACTCTCTCTTACTTTTTTTGCAACACCAACTCTACAAGTGCTAGTCCTGCGCTAGACTCTTTCTCCTAGGTGAACATGAGCTATAACCTCGGTTCAACTCATTCACATCTTCGAGCTTCAGAAATATTGTGACCTCTGCCTCTGGCTCCTTTCAAAACAATTTTACCCAAATTCATAGATATCTGTCACGTGTCTCCCTAGATCTGACAATCCAACTATACTTCGGGTTTCATGACTTTGGGAAATTTCATCTACTCTACGCCCCACTCCTCCGGACCTCCAATTTACATATTTTTTAATACACTTCCATGTGCCTCATCGTAGCCAATGGTTAATATTTATTCACTACTTCATGACTCCACTCTTACAATACCTCCAAACCTTTCGAACCACAAAGTCCTGAAATTATTCACAGCTAATCTTCGTGTAGTTCTCCCAGATCTGATGCTCTAGAATAATCTTGATTCTCTCTGGGATGGATATTTCTCCTTGATTTTGGGAAACCTTAAAGGGATCCTCCCTTTGAATATTTCTCGTCACTATCCCTCCTGAATTTGTCCTTGTTTCAAATTTCATATTCCTCAAAATGCTTTCTTCGACACTTAGTTTAATTTGGCCCTGTTCACACTTAGAAACAAGATCTCCTCGACAACTCAATTTTTGTGTCAATGATTGTGCACACCTTGTGACTGTTATTCACCCACTTCTTTGAAACTAAAGTCCCATTACTCCTCTTTAGATTACGAGTCAAAATACTCTATCATGCACTCCTTGCGGACAAACTCCCTTCACTTGATCCTTGAAGGATTATTGTGTGCTCCTTGCAACAATCTTTCCACGCTCAGTTATTCTTCATGAAAAATGTGACT
This sequence comes from Picea mariana, assembly GCA_032191745.1. Lineage (NCBI taxonomy): Eukaryota > Viridiplantae > Streptophyta > Pinopsida > Pinales > Pinaceae > Picea > Picea mariana. Next base: position 245,550 of record JASDQU010737586.1, on the reverse strand, counting down.
CTGAGCTTAGTTCCACCTACATGAAAACTTCAACTATCCCAACTAAACTTTTGATTCAAAACATACTCTTTCACGCACTCCTTACAAATGCCTATGCACTCATTGCACATATAAGTTACATGCTATCTCTTTTGAGATTTGAGTCAAAACAGACTCTATTACGCACACCTTACAGACAGTATGCACACCTTTCACTCACTAATAAAAGAGAAACAATTGAAACTTATCTACTATCTCAGGGATTTACACATTCAACCATGTAAATTCATTCACAATCACAAGAACTAGAAATAATAGAGTATTTCAAATAAAATGAAGTCTACCATTCATTCATCTAGATAGATATAGAAACACTAGACATTGGGGACAATGCTCCTCTGTTATATATTCCTTTGACTATTATGTACATGGGTTCATACACTATTATTCTGCAACTTTACAGCATAGTCAACTACAACAACTACTGTATTAACCTCAACAACATCTCAACAACAACAACAACCTTTTATCTCTTAGCTAAAATTCCAAAAACTTCAACAGTCTCTCTTGGGTAACAATATAAATGTTTATACAAGAGGGGCTCTTCGAGCCTTTCCCTCCAACTACTCTTAGAGTTATCCTATGAAAATAAAAGTATTCAACTACTTAACATTTATTACAATAAATATTCGAGTCAGACAAATAAGAGTGAAAACTCCAGATCTCTACTATAATCTTTAACATTAAAGAAAAATACATTCCTCGATCGATCACATATGATGGCTCAACCTCAATAGATTTAATATCGTCTTTAATTACAATCTTTTTAAATGTTTTTGCATGACATGCCCTTCTTAAATTCAAAAGTTCTTCAAAATATGTGCTAGTGCACCTAGCTGTCTTCCACTAGCGCTTTGTTGGCGATGCTCTTGCATCACAAGTGTAATTAATCTTCCCATTTTTATGGTTTATCCATCACATACATCCTCACCATATCCTCAATCACCCGACCCTCTAAATTTTCCCATCTGATTCTTGATGATATGTTGTACTAAAATTCAGATTTATCTGAACTCCTCTAAATAATCCTTTCCGAAATTTTGATTTGAACTTGTGTTCTCTATCAGATGCAATTTCCTTAGGCACACCATGTAGCCTTGAAATTTCTCTTAGATAATTATCTGCAATGTTGGCTTCATCGTGCATTAGCTTCACTGGAATAAAATGAGTATCTTTAGTGAGCTTATCCACCACCAAGATGATGGAACCATGTTGCTTCACTATTATGGGAATTTTGGTGATGAAATCAATTTTCACCACTTCCCATTTTCATTTTGTGATGGGAAATGGCTATTGAAAACTAGTTGGATGTTTATGCTCAACATTGAACTTCTGACATTCAATACATCTCTCTATGTAATCATCCACCTATTTCTTTAGACTTAACCAAAAATTTTGGTTCTTGATAGTTGCAATTGTCTTTTGGTAACCTGGGTGCCCAACATAAGGCACATTACGCATTTCTCTTAGAACCATATTTTTCAACTCCTACAAATAAGGAACATAAACTCTTTCCATGTACATGATGATTCCATCCTCCCTTAACTCATAATATTCAATTTTCCGCTAAAAATTACATTGTTGTAATTTCTCTTTTATCTCCATATAGTGTTGATCTCATTTTCCAGCTTCTAAAATTATGTCCTTCATAGTATAATTGTACATGCTAATGGTTGTAGCATGCATCTCAAGTAATCTCCTATTGATTGCATCAACTACCTTCTTCTCTTTTCCTTTGATATGGTTTATCTCAAAGTCATATTCACTAAGGAATTCCATCCATCTAGTTTTTTTCTGGAATTCAAGGTTGGTTGTCCAAACAAACATTTCAAACCACTATGCTCTACCCTCAACTCAAATATTTTTCCCATGAGGTAATGCATCCACATTTGCAAGGCATGCACTATGGATTCCAATCCTAAATAATGAGTCGCATAGTGTCTCTCATGATTTTCTAACTTCCTTTAATTGTAGCATATCGCATGCCCATTTTTACTAAGGACTCCACCAAGACCTTATCTGCATGCATTAGTGCACACAAAAAAATATTCATTTAGATAAAAAATCCTCCATATAGGTGCACTTGTCAATAAGTTATTCAAGGGCTGAAAATGCCCCTCACAGTCAGAGGTCTACTTGAACTTCACACCCTTCTTTTGCAAAGAAGCGATTGGTTGTGTAATCTTTGAGAAACCTTCAATAAATATTATGTATTACCTTCCAATCCCCATGAATGATCTCACATTTTAGAAATTATTTTGTATTGACCATCCCTCAATGGAACTTGTCTTTTCAGGGTCCACTTCTATATCTTCCTCTAAAATGATGTGGCCCAAGTAATGAATTTTCCTCTCATAGAATGAGAATTTTCTCAAATTTGCATATAATTTATGCTCTCTAAATACTTGCAGCACCATCCTCAAGTGGTTCTCATGATATTCCTCATACTTAGAATAAATAAGTATGTTATCCAATAAGACGATGACAAAATGATTGAAATAATTTCTAAAAATACCATTCAATAAACACTTGAAGACAACTGGTTCATTTGACAACCCAAATGGAACCATTATAAACTCATAATGGCCATACCTTGTTATGAATGTTGTCTTTCTAGTATCTTATTATTTAATTCTCACCTGATTATAATCTTACCTGAAATCAATATTAGATAATATATTTTCATCCTTTAGATGATAAACAATATCATCTATTAAGCCCTAATATTGGTTCATTACCCCTTAATTGGGGCATATTATATTAGTAATATTATTTTACTTATGTCAGCTTTAGGCCATTAGTTGTAATTATACCTCCTAGTCTCCTATATATACCAAGGAGACATTTTCATTTTGAATCATCCTGTACTTGAACATTTAAGTGGGGTAAAAGGAGGTTTCCCCCTCGACGAGGCTTATTATCTGAAATTATCTCTTTTTCAAGGCATTGAGTACTTTTCCTGAGGTTTTTCTATGCTATATTGATGTTTGGTTCTTAACATATGCTATCAGAGCTCAAGGTCTTGGGGTTTCGTTGCTACATCTGAGACACCATGGAATTTTCGCTATAACATTTTTTCTACAACATTTCAGAAGGAACAAATTGGAGGATATTTAGTATATGGCTGAAGGTACGTTGGGTTCAAAATTAAGCTCTTGAGGCCTTATACTGTCAGAGATACAGCCTATACAAGATAGGGTTTTGGAATCATCCTGAAATGAGTCATTGTAGAATGTTCTCTATAAAAAAAATTCTGTAACGTTTCAGACCTTGAAATCTGACAGACACTTACAAAAATTAGTAACGTATCTGTGGTAAAACGTTCAGCTTCTGGGTCATCATAAATTTGTAGATACACCTTGTGTAAGATAGGGTATCTGACTAGTCCTATTGACTAGTCTCAATAAGGTGTTCCAGGTAAAACAATCATAACTTCTTTCTAGAGTATCCAAATTGAGTGGGACTAGTTTCATTCGATCGTGGATATTCTTTAGTATTTTGGGTGTGAGATTCATAATTTTATATCAATTATTTTGTGCAAGGCATGCTGTACAAGTGAGATCTCATAGAAAGGCCAAAAATCGGCAAGTTGTGAGGAAGTTACCATAAATTACACTTGGCACATCCAATTTTGATCAGACCTTTGGCATTGCAGAGAAGAAATATTAGAGAACTACCTAAAATAAAGTTTCATACCCAGAAGGGCCGAAACATGGGAGATAGAACAGAATAAATATTGTCTAGTAGAACTGCCTCAAAATCAAGATTCAAAAGTGATACTTGGCCAAAATGCCACCAAAAAAGGGACCTTCTACACCAAATAAGCCTCTAGAAAATCCTAATTGGACTCTTGATGAAGGTGAAGAAATGTGTAGGGACATAAATGAACTACAAAATAAGATGGATTCAATGGAAGCTAAGTTGGATACTAAGATGGATTCAATGGAAGCTAAGTTGATGGATTCAATAGAAGCTAAGTTGGATACTAAGATGGATGGCTTAAAAGGGGAGATCATGGAAGTACTGAAAAATTTCGTAATAGAGAAGACACCCGAAAGTGAAAATGCATCCCATGAAATTCATGATGAGGACACAAGGAAGGTGAATCAAGAATGGATAAACTCCAACTTTGGTTTGAAGACTAACCACGTTCCTAAGATTGATATAAGGAAGTTTGATGGCAAGGACCCAATCACATGGATACTTCATATGGATCAATTCTTTGATCTCCATAATGTGCCACATACACAAAAGGTAAGAATTGCTTCTTTATATTTAGAACCTAATCAATTTGTTTGGTATCGATGGATTTGTTCTCGCAAATCACACGTCACTTGGACAATTTTCACGGAAGAAATGATAGCACACTATGAGGATACAAGGAGCAATACCTTCTTTAGCCAATTGATAAATCTCAAGCAAAAGGGTTCAATTACCG
>JASDQU010737586.1:200200-240171 GCA_032191745.1 Picea mariana | reverse complement strand
ATTACCCCTTAATTGGGGCATATTATATTAGTAATGTTATTTTATTTATGTCGGCTTTAGGCCATTAGTTGTAATTATACCTCCTAGTATCCTATATATACCAAGGAGACATTTTCATTTTGAATCATCTTGTACTTGAACATTTAAGTGGGGTAAAAGGAGGTTGCCCCCTCGAGGAGGCTTATTATCTGAAATTATCTCTTTTTCAAGGCGTTGAGTACTTTTCCTAAGGTTTTTCTATGCTATATTGATGTTTGGTTCTTAACATCATCTATCATTGGCAAAGGATGCTTGTTCTTCACAATCACCTTATTTAGCTTCCCAAAGTCAATGCAAATCTTCAAGGTACCATCCTTCTTTTTCAAAAATAGTACTAGGGCACCCCAAGGTGACACACTTGGGTGTATTTATCCCTTATTAAAAATATTTTCAAGTTGCATTTGCAATTCCTTCAACTATGGAGTACTCATCCTATAAGGAGTCTTGGATATTGAGGATGCTCCAGGCATTAGGTTATAAAGAAATGAATATGTATTTTCAGTAGTAACCCAAATATCTTTTTAAATAAATCCTCATATTATTTTAGGTTTGCAGAGTCTTCAATATTTGACACTTTATCCTTAGTTGTTTATTCCATATATGCTACAAATATTTGACACCCCTTTCTGAAGCTTCATCTCATTTGCGAGGGTTAAATTTCTCTGATATTCATTGCTCCCAGTAATCCCTGAACTGTTCTCAAGTTATATTCTCCATCCAAGAAAGTAAATTCCTTGTTATAGTAGTCTAATATAGCATGATGATTTTCCAACCAATCCATACCAATTAGGAAATCATATGAGTGCAAAGGTATTTTATTCAAATCTTCATTTGTTCTCAGTCCATTCATTTCCATTGGAAATTCCTTAACCATCTCATTAATTCTTCTCTTAGTGTTACGGAAATATTCCCTTGTAGACAAGTGATTTTTCCCTTTGATTATTGACCCCTATACCAAGAAAGAAAGTTTCATTCGGACACTACCATTCTTATAAATTCATATTGTCCATAGAAAAGACAGAAGGAGGGGAAGTGTGATGTACCTCGTTTATGAAGTTTGTCTTAGTTTCTCCAATCAGTGAGCTCAATATGAATCTCGAAAAAAATCAATACATTCAATGGACATCACAAGACAAGCATTTATCTCCTACTCTAATGGATTAGACAAAATCAATTCATCTATGCAGATTAAGACAACCATAAAGAAGCACATGTAAACATACACTTGAAGGAAATATGCCAAGTATATTAATGAGAACTTAGAAGGGAAAATTTGCAATCTTCAAATGGTGCTACAACAACCTCTCCAATTTCTCCTCGTCCAACCCTTTCTTGAAATATCCACAATCAAAATAAAAATGCTTTGTTGATTCCTCCTCTGTTTTCACCATGGAAGTGCCTCCAATTATAGGATTTGAGAGGCTCAACAACCTTGAGTATTTTTGGAATTGGTTGAGAATATGGCTCCATTAGTTATGATTGTTTCCTTAGATGTAGCCATGGAGTCATATTCGAGCTAAACTAACCCAACCCATCCATAGTTGTATCTTAGAAGAAAGTGGGATTTCCTCCAAGATTCCCTCAACCAACATAGCGGTCCTTTGAAGTGGAAAACAAAGCATTGTATCACTCCTTTAACATGGTCAAGGAGTGCTAGAGCTCCCTATATATGAGTAGGGGAGCACTGATATTCCAAATTTCAAAAAGATGAGTAATTCCCTAGGTAAAAAACAAAATCGACTGTAAAATGATGGAGATTATTCTTCTAACATGTTTTAGGGGTTGTAGAAAATGTTTTCATGGTGTCATTCGATATGCGACATTTAGGAAAAGTGAATGCAACACTTGCAACACTTATTATACTTGCAATAATAAGAGTGTGACACTTGTGACACAATATTGAAGTGAGGAATTTTCATGTGTAACAGATTTCCCCCAAAGGGTGAAGCCAAAAGAGGAAAGTTGATGGTTGAAACAATTTGTAGATTATTCAAAGAAAGGGTATGGATTTGTAGAAATTGGTAGAAGTTGTGTAAAACCATAAATTAATATTAATATATGTTCCATCGCCGAGGCATGCATCCTATTCTAGAAATACAAGTGACTCAAAGCATGGCCACTAATAAATACATTGTGTATCCATGATGATATTGACTAAGGAGATGGAAACCAAATATACAATGTGAATCCATCCCTCTATGACCTGACTTGATGGTAGCCACAAAATAATACACAATGAAGCTACGATGTGATAAGAACATAGCCACATACCAATACAAAGTGGATTTATGTTACAACATATATACCAGTCAAATGATATCCATTGCAACCTAGGTAAAGTGTATATGAAGATGAATACTCAACCCAAGGTATTCACCTTGATCCTATAGAAGTACAATTTTTTCCATGTAAATATATGGTTTGATGTCAAATACAGTAGAAACTGCTTAATTAGTGGTCATTGAGGTATATTGTTAACAAGCGTGAGAGAAATCACCATTAATGTCGATGACTCTCAACATACTTTAAGTAGAATCCAACGAGTGTGAATAATGAGTTGAAGTAGAACATTTGTTGATGCAGGAGCATCATCAAAAAACCTATGTGGAGGGATGACTCAACACCATCATGCCCTTTTCAATTATTGGGAATTTGGAAATTGGCATTTCCTAAAGATCCATTTTGAATGAATGATTGAAAAATGAAGAAGAGAGAAACGCTCAGAAGTTGAATGAGCGTTATTGATGTTAGGGTCCTAACCCGCACATAGGTAGAACAATATATTTGGATGTAATAAAGGTCAATATTAATAAGGCCTTTCAATAAAATAAAATAAGGCAGATGTAAGAAGACCTAATAAAAGCTTCCTCTTTTAAAAGGATCTTCCTCTAGATGCTTCTTTTTAGTATAAATAGCAGTTGAGGGTAAGAGAACCCTAGCTTGGATATTATTGTAATAGAGCTCTACTCAACTGGAGGTTGCCCCCTCGAAGAGGCCCGTGAACATTGCTTTCATATTCAAAGTGCTATTTTTGTTGTTTTTCTTATATCATTTCAGTTTTATTGTGGTGAATGCTCTAGTTATATTGTTGTTATTCTGCCATTACTAGCATTTTATTTTTGTTCCGCATACATTTTATATCTAGTATATTACAAGTGGTATCAGAGCACTTTCCTCGGAAGAAAGTGTGGGTTAAATTTTTTTCAGGGTAGAGACGTATTCCGACGTCTTTAAGCCACAGAGATCTGTCATTACGTGCATAAACCCGCGGTTGAGGGATTCATACACGTAGGAAATACAAGTGGTACTTAAGAGCACATCTATTGGCCACCTTTGTAACCCATGTTGGTACCCCTTCAAGTGGTAGTGCATCATAAAAAATCTGTGTACGGATCGACCTAGATTACCTAAATCCCTCTTTAGATAAACTGATTGACCGCCTGACTTCTATAGTGTCACCGAGAACATCACTCAGGAAGATACTCTCTAGTACCTAGGTAGTTGGGTAGTATGGCTAAGGGTACGGTCTATCCTCCTTAGTTAGTTCCCTGAGATATTAGGCTGAGTACTACCGTTGGAACCCACACATATATTAGAGAGCTATAACATAGAGAAAACCCTTGTCTGTAGAACCCTTGAATACCTAACCCTTGGGGAAAGAAACATAAAAAAATTAAAACAAACAAGATATATTGCCACACAACTATGTTTGGGTTGCCAAGTAAATACACATTTATTTTTGGTTAAGAATTTGGGCATTTCCTCTCTGCAGTATTCTTCAAACCAGAGTATAACACCGTAAAAATAAAAAAAGTCTGAAATTTTTTTCAGCATTATTTCAGACCTATTCCATTGGATTCATCTCTTCACCCTTATCACATTCATCCATATTATTTCTTCGACAAATTTTTTTTTCCCCGCCAGCCCCTTTTCAGTTCCCCCATCCTCAATGCCCATACTCATAGCCAAGACTTGGAAGATCACTTCAACACATTACAATCTGGTCTCATTGAGACCCAACAAGAAGTGAAACAACTCAATGCCAATGTTTCCGCCATCAATACAACCATGCAGTCCTCAATGGGATAAATAAAACAAGACCTCACCACCCATCTTGAATCAGTATTTTTTGCACTCTACACCAAAATGCATATCCCTACAGATAACCCTTCCTCTTCCTCACCCCCACATACTGAAGGTGACCATTCCTCTCATTCCCATACCTTGCAGAACCATCACTTTCAATGTGACCTACGTCTTCCACGGGTGGATGTGACCAAAATTGATGGCTCGGACCCCACTGGTCGGGTAACCCAAATGGAACATTACTTCTCTTTATACAACATTACAGATGACTTGGCCAAACTCCGGTATGGTGTTCTCCATCTAGATAAAGAACATTGACAATGGTGGCAATGGAGAAAAATTTCTTGTCAAGGGTATATTGCTTCGACATAATTTGTGGCCAAGCTTTATGAACACTTTGACACTGACACCAACCATTTGGGCCATTTGACAAAGATGAAACAATTAGGAACAATGGAAGACTTTATAGCTGCCTTTGAGCACCTGAATTTTAGAATAGAGGGCATGTCTGATGCCTTTTCCAAGAGTGTTTTATCAGTGGCCTCAAGGATGAAATTCAAGCCCATGTCCTCATGGCTCGGCCTGGGAGTTGGGTGGAGGCTACCAAAAGAGATAAAGAATAACAATAGGTTGTATCTTCTCAAAACCGCAAACCCTCCTTCATCCCTCGCCCTAAACTAGTAAATCCCACTACTCCCTCTGCTCCACTAAAGATCCAAAAATTGACCTGGGATGAAATGGATGAACGCCAACTGAAAGGCCTTTGTTATAACTGTGATGAAAAATATTTCCCGGTCCACAAGTGTAAAGAACAAAATATTTTTATGGCCATCTCTAAGGAGATTTCATAAGAAGATGAAGAAACCCCTTCTATGTCTGAATCACCTGAATCCACTGACATAACCCCTCCCTCAGACCCTCCCGAAGTAGAACCAGTCATTTCCCTCAATGCTCTCACTGGCTTCTCCGTTCCCCAAACCCTCAAGCTAATCGATTACATCAAGCATCGGAAGGTCATCATTCTGGTTGATAGTGGCAACACCCATAATTTTATTCATCGCCGCATTGTCCAAGAAACTCATTGCTACATCCATGCCATCAATAATTTCCAAATCATGATTGCCAATGGTGGTTCCATGAAATGTGGAGGGCATTGTGAAAATATGCATCTCCAAATTGGTGACTACCACCTGAAATCCCATATGTTTGTTTTCAACATGGGAGGTTGTGACATTGTGCTAGGTGCAGACTAGCTAAGGAATTTGGGTCCCATTCTCATGGATTTTAAAGACTTAACCATGCAATTTGACCAGGAGGGACACCAATATAAGTTCCAAGGCATCACCACCAGTTCACCTGAGATCATTAGTTCCCATCGCATGGAAAAGCTACTCAAAAAGGGTCATTCTAGTGTTATCGCCCAACTCCATGCCATATAAGCAACAGAGACACCCTTGATACAACAAGACCTCCAAGCCATCCTTTCTAAACATCAATTGGTCTTTTTCACTCCCCAAGGACTCCCTCCTTCCCGTGGTGTTCATGATCATTCCATTCCCCTTGTACCAGGAAGCCTTCCTCCCAATATCCGTCCGTATCGTCACCCCTTTTCCCAAAAATATGAAATTGAAAAAATGGTCCAGGAACTCCTTAATGCAGGCATTATCCACCCTAGTACGAGCCCCTATTTGTCTCCTGTGGTCATGGTCCTGAAGAAAGAAGGTTCTTGGCGAATTTTTCCTGACTTCCGTGCCCTCAACAAACTTACCATCAAAGACAAATTCCCCATTCCTATCATTGATGACCTCCTGGATGAATTGAGTGGTGCCCAATTCTTCACTAAACTGGATCTTTGTTCGAGCTACCACCAGATACGTATGAAAGAGTCAGATATTCCCAAGAATACCTTTAGAACTCATGAGGGACACTATGAGTTTTTGGTCATGCTCTTTGGCTTGTGTAATGCCCCCTCCACCTTCCAAAGCCTTATGGATCATGTCTTCCATCCTTTTCTTCACCATTTTGTCTTAGTTTTCTTTGATCATATCCTCATCTATAGAAAAACCTTGATAGACCATCTTTCTCATGTGGATCGAGTTCTCCATCTACTCTCTCAGCACCAACTTTTCCTGAAACAGTCTAAATGTGATTTTGGCGCCTCATAAGTAGAATACTTGGGTCATCTAGTTGGAAAATATGGCGTCAGGGTGGATCCTAAAAATATTGAATCTATGCAAGACTGGCCTCACCCAAAGACTATTAAGATCTTGCGTGGGTTTCTAGGGTTAACAGGGTATTATCACAAGTTTGTTAAGAATTATGGGAAGATTGCAACACCTCTCACTACTCTCCTCAAAAATAACTCTTTCACTTGGACTCCAGCCGCTGCTCAAGATTTTCAAACCTTGAAGATGTCCATGTGCACCACTCCAGTCCTCGGCCTTCCCTATTTTACAAAGACCTTTGTGTTGGAATGTGATGCCTTAGGGAAAGGAATTGGTGTTGTCCTTATGCAAGAGGGTCGTCCTTTGGCCTTTACTAGCAAGCAACTATCTTAAAGAAATCTGGGAAAATCCATCTATGAAAAGGAAATGTTGGCTATTCTGCATGTCGTGGATCTGTGGCATCCTTATCTATTGGGGCAATGGTTCCAAATTAAGACAACCCATCAAAGCCTCAAGTATTTTCTGGAACAATGCATTTCCTCCCCAGAACAACAAAAATGGGTGACTAAACTCTTTGGATATGATTATGAGATCATTTATATGAAAGGAAAAGACAATATGGTTGCAGATGCACTTTCTTGAAAATATGAAGATGAAGGATCCCTTTTTTCTCTTTCATTCATTGTACCAGATTGGCTCCAAGCCATTCGCCAGGAATGGCTACAAGATCCCAAAATTTCGCAGTTGATCCAGCAATTGCAGTCCAATTCTCCAGCTTCCCCAGGGTACTCTTGTCTCCATGAGGAACTTCGATACAAAGGCCATTTGTATTTAAGTAAACAATCAAAGCTTAAATCCACAGTACATTCTGAGCTTCATGCTACACCCACAACAAGGCACTTTAGGTTCAACAAAACCTATGACAGGGTCAAATGTTCCTTTTTCTGGGATGGTATGAAATAGGAAATTCATAATTTTGTAGCTGAATGTGACGTGTGTCAATGCAACAAGGGAGAAACATTCAAATCGTCGGGAACACTACAACCACTCCCGATTCCACCTGCTATTTGGAAGGATATCTCTATGGATTTTATTACTGGCTTACCCAAATCGGGAAATAAATCCGTCATCATGGTGGTTGTTGATCACCTTTCCAAGTATGCTCATTTATGTGCCCTTCAACACCCTTTTACAACATCCACGGTGTCTTAAATATTCATGGATCGGGTCTTCAAGATTCATGGCATGTCCCACTCTATTGTTTTTTATCGTGACCCAACTTTCACAAGCAATTTTTGGCAAGAACTGTTCAAGATACAAGGCACATAATTGCATCTTAGCACAACTTATCATCCCTAGACTGATGGCCAAACGAAAGTTGTCAACAAGTGTTTGGAAACATATTTGAGTCGTTTTGCCTTGAAAAAGTAAAATCAGTGGGCTCAATGGTTACACTTAGCTGAATTGTGGTACAACACTTCATACCATATAACTACATGCATGACACCTTTTGAAGTGGTATATGGACAAAATCCACCTTCTGTAACAACCCCAGTTAAATAGTTACATAAGGTTTATTAAGTATAGTTAATTAAATAATTAACTGTCTTAATGTGTATTAGTTAAGTAATGATTAACTATTAATAATATTAATTAATTAATTATTTATTGTTTAATAAATGTCAATTAATTAATTAATTGATTACTTAACACATTCAATGATTTGGGTAAAGAATTAAAGGACTTAATAACTTTAATTTAATCATTATGAAACTTTACGTATGTAAGGGGGGGAAGAAGCATTGAGTGGAGGGATACGGAAATAAATGGTAGGATAAGGTAATGAATGGAGGGATAAGGTGGGTGGCCTTAAATGATGGAGGAGGTAGTGAATGAGGGGAATATGACTGGGCAGAGGCTTACGGGAGATGATTATGAAAATTTGGGGAGGAAGCATTATTTGGAGGAGAGGACTATATTTCCTGTGGGGCATATTTTCTGGTTTTGGAAGTTTGGTTTTGGATATTGGTTGAACTCTAGCAGGGGGCACCAGGTTGCTGGGATTTTTGGGCTCAAGGGCCAGGAATCCTCATGGAATCCTGGAGCTAGGGAGCCGGAAAGGCTGCTCCTAGCTGGCTGGGTGGTTAGTCGGTTTTGGACAAGGTTTGGTCAGAGCATCAGGCAAAGATTGGACAGAGCAGCAGGGAGGACAATCAGATAAGCGGGAATTTAGCATCAGGTAGAGGTATTTCTATTTATGAATTTGTTGGGTTATGTGAATGATTATGTAATTTATTTTCATGCTGTGGATAAATTTAGTTTCTGCTGAATATTAAATTCTTATATGATGATTAATGAATTATTTATGCATTGAAAGAAATTCTATGTTTAATTGTATGAATTTTTTTAGGCTTAATTAATTGAGGTAATTACACATGGTATCAGAGCTTCGTTCACAATCTAGAGCCTTAAGGGCCTACCCACCAACCCACCTAACGACTTGTAAGAAGGAAAGTTTAGAATTGGAACTGTTCAACACTAACCCAAAAATTTAAAAAACCCCTAATTCGCTATATTGAAACCCTTTGCCCTGAAATCCTAAACAATCCCTAAATAATCTGTATATGAAAAAATATATACAAGAGTAAATATAAATTTGGGCCCGAGGGTGAAGCTCCAGCTTCACCTCCACCTAACCTGCAAGCCAAGCACACAATTTTTTTTATATAATTATGTATAAAGATCTCTCTCTATATATATAAACAACATGTCCATGAAAATGAAAATGATATAATGCTATACATATTGAAAGTGACAAATAATAAAACAAAAGAAAAAGAACCTGCAAACCCTAACCTAAAGAAGGTGCGAAGGCCTAAGCTTCCTCTCCATGTGAGATGTATCCACCCACTCCATGCGAGCTGCATACACAGCCAGAAATAGAATTTTCCTTGGGCTCTACCATGTATTTCTTAAGTAGGCTTGCATGTATACTAACTGCTACCACCCCCTATTGTCTCCTCCTTTAGAGAACACCTATTAAATGTAACAATGCATTTAAAGACATTCTCTTGCTACCAAGCATGAAAACTCTTTATTTGAGAGAAATTCACATCTTCAAAATATATTTAGGCTATAGACTTAATCTTTAAACCTATCATACTCACATTCTATAGAAAATTATAATTTTTCCAAAAAAAAAAATGTTAAAAAAAAAAAAACTTTGAAGCAATTCTTAATCTTTCACCCTTTTTAGATCTTAACCAGACATTCATGAATCTACCTTTAAAAATAACAGGAAGAATCACAATTTCAGGCTGTAAATCTATGTAAATTCCAACAACTACAATAAACATTTAGCCAAAATTAAAAAAAAAAAAAAAACATCTTCAAAAGTTGCCAATCCCATGGCAAATTTTAGCAAACACGCAAATAAAAGGAAAATTTAAGAAAATACAAACAAGATCTTTAACCAATTTTCGAGCTTGTTCGAACAAACTTGACCTACCATAATACAAATTCAAATTTATCAGTTTGGGCCACTTTTATGCTAAATTCTCACCAGATTAGCTCTTGGCCGCTACAAATTTCTCACGTTGGAAAATGAAAGATACCTGCTTATGAGAAGTTTCAAACCTTGGACCTGTAAATCCCTGAAAGGATACTACCTAAGCTTCTAAATGCAAGCTAGCAATAGGAAGAATAGCATTGATTGGCATGCATTGGCCCTAGATGCATTTCACTCCTAGTGAAGATTACTTTCGACTGTATAAAATGAATCACGTCTGGGTTTAAACTTTAAACATATATGTAAAGCTCTCCTGGAAGGAATAGATGCATATGAAATGTATCTTTCTGTGGTATATTGGCACAAATGATAGTCTCATGAACACGCACTATCAAAATGTAGAGCCAAGAATGTTTCAACTACTGAGATTCAAAGAATAACATCAACTTCTACTATGGACACATCTAGATGCTTTTAAATTAGAACAGAAAACGCTGGAAAGAGAGTAGGCCAGCCAAAACTTAGCGTCCAGTGCCCAACACACCAAACCAACGCCCAACACACCTGCCAAGCCGCAAGTTCCAAGCTCCACGCACCACTTGCACATACCACATACCATCACGGGCTAACAAACAACACATAGGCCAGCAAAGAGCGACCAAGCACCGAATCACATAGGTCAACACATAAGTCACATTCTTTAGCAAACGTGAACATTCTTTAGGAAAAATAAATAGCCTGCAGGCCTAACTCCGAGCTTGTTTAACAAGCAATATCATACAACACACAAGCCAACGTGAAGTCCACACAATATACAAGTCAGCGACCAAGTGCTAAGATAAGCCACCATGGGGGAGGGGACCAAGTCCCATGCACAGCCATACAAATGCCATACAAACGCGCCCACAGGGTAGTGCACACCAAAATATAGTCGGCGAGCTTATCTAAGCACCCAACAACAACACAACACACCAAAGTCATGACCAAGCGCACACTGCAAATTTGTTTTTATTAATAAACAAAAACAATAAAAAACAACACCCAAGCGAACGACCATGAAGGAGGAAAGTTGATGCAAGTGTCATTCACCAGCGTAGCACCTCTACCATCCAGAAACTAGCCACCCAGACCACGAGGAGGAGAAGCCGTGAGAGAACGCCATGGTGGTTGACCCAGACCTCGCAAGAAGAAATGATTGAGGAAAAGAGATTAGGGTTACTGTGATAAGGGTTAGGGTTTAGATAGGAGGGCGTTGCAGGAAGCAAAGCAGGCACGTGGAATCCATGTGTGCCTGGACTTTTTTTTAATTATTTCGATTTTATTTTATTTTATTATATATATATATATATATATTATTATTTTTATTTTTTATTATTTTTTTTATTTTGTTCGTTTAAATTTATTTAGTGTAAAGTATAGTTAATTGTCGTAAAATAATTAACTGTTTTAAAATTTATTTAGTGTAAAGTATAACTAATTGTTTTGAAATAATTAATTGTTCTAATTAAATCAATTAAAATTATAATTAATTTTTTAAACTATAATTAATTAATTCAACTAAATCAATTAATTAAAACAATTAATTAATTCAACTAATGATTTTAGGTATTAATTAATTAGAGTGATTTAATTAACTATAGTGAGTTGCAGCAGAGTAATAGCAAGTAACAACAAGTGGAGTAACAACACAAAATTCGAAGGAGAAAGTACAACAAGTACTGGGATGTACTGAGTTCTCATGAAGCGATATTCTGATCGAATAGCTCTGCAACTCCGCTGCTAGGATTTTTGCAGCCATGGGGGAGCAGGGCTCACCTAGGGATTCCTCTCCTCCCCATCCTCCTCATCCACTCCCAAACTATGTTCAAAATCACATTTAAATAGATTAAACGGAAAGCTTAAGGACTTAAACCATGACTCGGGGGAGGCGGTTTCATGCATGCTAGGAAAGTAAGCTAGAGGAATTGGCAAGTATGGTGCAAAGCTAGCATAGCTACAATACAAGAGGAGACAATAGTTTGCGTAGGCGAAGAAATCAAGATTATATGCTTTAGCCCTAACCTAGCCACCTCCCCTAAAGAGAGTAACATCTATTTACAGATAAGTAAAAAGAAACTTACTCCTAACCCTGTTTTCTAGTTAAGTTGCGCACTGAGAAACATCCTTGAACTCACCCTGACAACTTTGGTTGATGCAGGTTAAATCATACAGGATGGTTAGGAATTGATGGAATCGAGTCAGAGGAGCATCGTCATAGGCATCGCCAACACTGCCAGTGCTGCCACCACCATCACCCAAACTATCTCTCATACTGTGCTCTTTGGAGGCCATAAATGAGACTTTAAAGGGACGAAAACTAGTAGGGATCAAAGTGGAACCCCCACCATATGGAATGGGTAATCCAGAAGAATCGAGGGATTGAGGGGGAGGACCTCCACCTAAAGACATCACTAGAGAACTGCAGAAGATCAAACTTCTAGAGTTTGTCGGGGGTCGCGCCAGTGAACGCACAAAAGCATGGTTGTTTCATTTCAATGTTAAATCACATCAATGTTACGCTAAATCATATCAATGTTAAGATTTTATTTGATTTTGGTGCAACAGATTGTTTCATTTCACCATCTACATTAGAAAAGAGTGGGTTGGTAGCCTACGAGCATGATGACTTTAAACAAGTCGAGATGGCTTTGGGGGAAAAACAAGCAGTAGGACCTAGCGTTGATAATTGTATAGTAGACCTGGGAGTGTGTACTACCAGGTTGAAGGTATACGTCACTGCTCTCGAGATGTATGACCTAATCATTGGAATGGATTGGTTAGAAGCTCATCGAGCTTTGGTAGATTGTTTCGCAAAAAGGGTTCTCTTTGTAGACGACGAAGGAATGCCAGTGGAGATCCAGGGTGTACGAAGAAGGGTGTCATTACACTTTATCTCAACTATGAAGGTTAATCAATGCTTGAGGCAAGGGTGTTGAGTATATGTAGTGGAATAAGTGAAGGAAAGGAAGGGACCCTCATTGCATCAGTACCTGGTATTGTCAGAATTTAAGGATGTTTTTCTGAATGAGTTGCCAGGGTTATCTCCTGAGAGGGAGATTGATTTTACTATTGAGCTAAAACCTGGTGCAGAACCAATTTCCAAGACTCTGTATCGGATGACAGTGTCGAAACTTTGTGAGTTGAAAATGAAGTTTAAAGAGTTACTAGACTTAGGGATAATAAGGCCCAGTGTCTCACCTTAGGGCGCACCAGTAATTTTTGTAAAGAAGAAGGATGGATCCTTACAATTGTGTATAGATTATAGGGACTTGAACCGTGCTACAGTGAAAAATAGGTACCCAATGCCACGGATAGATGACCTCTTCGATCAGATGAAAGGAGCAGCGGTATTCTCAAAGATCGATTTGTGATCAGGGTATCACCATTTAAGGATTAAGGAAGGCGATATTCCTAAAACTACCTTTCAAACTCGGTTTGGACACTACGAGTTTGTCATAGTACCTTTCGGATTGACCAATGCTCCAACAGTATTCATGAGCCTCATGAATGGTGTATTCCAAAAGAACTTAGACCATTTTGTACAAGTCTTTCTAGATGACATCCTCATCTATTCCAAAAATGAAAGAGAACATGAGGAACACTTAAGAGTGGTGTTGTCCTGCCTTAGAGAGAAGAAATTGTATGGGAAGTTTTTGAAGTGTTCCTTCTTTCAGAAAGAGATCCACTATTTAG
This sequence comes from Picea mariana, assembly GCA_032191745.1. Lineage (NCBI taxonomy): Eukaryota > Viridiplantae > Streptophyta > Pinopsida > Pinales > Pinaceae > Picea > Picea mariana. Next base: position 226,641 of record JASDQU010737586.1, on the reverse strand, counting down.
GTCATATCATTTATGGTGAAGGAATCTTTATGGACCCAGAAAAGGTAAAGGCCATTATGGAGTGGCCAATGCCGAAAAATGCCCATGAGTTGAGAGGCTTCAATGGGCTAGCAAGTTATTATCGGAGATTTTTGGAAGGATTCTCAAAAATAGAGAAAACCATCACCACTTTGCAGTGCAAGGGGGTCAGGTATGAATGGGAAGAAGAATGTGATAGTGCATTCATTGAACTTAAGAGGTTACTAACTAGTGTGTCAATTCTACGAGTGTCAGATATGGAAAAGGACTTCACAGTCTGCACGGATGCCTCAAAGCAAGGGTTGGGGGCCATGCTAATGCAGGATGGAGGAGTGATAGCTTATGTGTCAAAGAAGTTGAAGAAACATGAATAGCTTTACGCCACTCATGATTTAGAGTTGGTAGCTGTAATTCTAGCTCTAAAAATTTGGAGGCACTATCTTGTGGGGAAAAAATTTGAGCTCAAAACGGACCATCAAAGTTTAAAACATCTCTTCACTCAAAGGGATCTGAATGCCAGGCAAAGGTGATGGATTGAGTTTATGAGTGAGTACGATTTTTGTATTTCATACATCAAGGGGAAGGAAAATGTGGTCACAGATGCCTTGAGTAGGACACCACGTGTCTTCTCCTTGGTACCCTTAAAGGTCAATCTGAGGGAACATGTGTTGACACAACTCCAAGGAGACAGTTGGTATTTAGAGGTTACTTCAAACCTCCACAGTGGGAGGCAATTAGATCCAAAGTATGAAGGATATAGTCTGGAAGTAGACAGACTGTTAAGATATCAAGGAAGGATGTACATCCCTGAAGATGGGGATATTCGAAGCATCATACTAAAGGAAGCCCATAGAGTACTTTATTGTGCACATCCAGGTGTGAAGAAGATGTACGTAGACATGAGGAATCTCTTCTTATGGGTAGGCATGAAGCACAATGTAGTCCATTTCGTCGCCAAATTCCTAGAGTTTCAACAAGTGAAAGCCGACCACCATCACCCGATAGGCCTCCTACAGCCACATGATGTTCCTATGTCCAAGTGGGAAGTCATCTCTATGGATTTTGTTGTGGGGTTTCCACTCACATATCATAGATACAATGTCATTCTTTTGATAGTTGATAAGTTAACCAAGAGTGCTCATTTTATTCTGATTAGAGACACTTACAATGTCACTGATGTGGAAATTGTGTTTGTAAGTAAGGTTATCCATTTGCATGGGATACCTAAGAAGATCATTTCAGATAGGGATTCCAGATTCACTTCTAGGTTTTGGACAAGTTTGCATTCAACTTAGGGCACTCAGTTGAACTTAACCACAACTTATCATCCTGAAACAGATGGGAAAACTGAGAGAGTAAATCAAGTCATGGAAGACATGCTTAGGATGTATGTCATGGATAATCAAACCCAGTGGGAGAAGTACCTACCTTTGGTAGTGTTTGCCTACAATAACAATTTTCATAGCTCCATCGGAATGTCACCCTACAAAGCTCTATATGGAAGGCCATGCATAACACCATTGAGTTGGGAAAGATTAGAAGACCGAGTAACAGTTGGGCCAGAATTGATTCAAGAGATGGAGGAACAGGTGATTCAGATTAGGAAGAGACTGAAGGAAGCACAGGATAGACAAAAAAGTAATGCAGATGCACATAGGACCGACCGAATTTATGAAGTCGGCGACCAGGTTTTTATTGGTATCAGTCCTAACAAGAGTACCATATGGTTAGGGAAGGGTACAAAGTTGTCACCTAGATTTATAGGACCGTTCTGAATCCAAAAGAAAATTTTACCCATTTCCTATCGTCTTGTACTGCCACCCCACTTGCATAAAACTCATAACATTTTTCATGTATCTATTTTATGTCATTATGTTGTTGATGAATCACATAAACTAAATTGGAAGGAATTGCAGGTATCGTACATGGGAAATCTCACAGTAGAACCATTATGCATATTGGACCATAGAGTTTGATAGCTCAGGAACCGTCTGGTAGACCAAGTTAAGGTCCAATGGGACAAGTATAGTCTAGGATCTGCTACTTGGGAAGATTTCGAGACACTACGACGAGACTATCCCTCACTTTTTTGACCACCTCGAGAATATGTTTCTCTAAGGTGGGGTGTATGTAACACCACCTTTTGACTTAGAAAACCAGGATTACCTAAGGCCTACACTTTTATTTTCCACTCACAATGAAACTATTAAATGATACACTTAAACTTTTAGGACGTATGAACGTTTATGAATGTTATATGTATTTTAATAATGATGGATATGATGTGATATATTGTGAGAATGTAAATTTTATGAATGTTTAAATGTTATTGATGATGATGGATATAATGCGATCTACTATGTGAATGTAAATTTTATGAATGTTTAAGTGTTATTGATGATGATGGATATGATGCGACATATTGTGTGAATGAGAATCCTATGAAGATTTAAATGCTATTTGAATGATGATGGGATATGATGCAATCTATTTGGTAAGTGATAATTTTATGAATGGGTGTCGAAATTGAATTATGGGATATTATGATATCTATTTCTAACTTGAAAACTTTGATGTTAAGTTGTTGGTACATGGATACCGAATTGAAATGATGATTGTATGCAATTACATGATGATAATGCATAGAAATGTATAAGTTTGTGTTACAAACTAATCTGTAGGTTATGGGCTATGAAATAGCCAAGGGATAATGATGATGAAAGTGGATGTCATGACCACTAGCTGAAAAACATTATGGTATGAATATTTGTATGTGAAATTATATTGGTTTGGATGCATTGCTGTGATATGTGGACCAGTGCAGGATTTCAGGTGATGAGACTGCACAAAATTGAATAAATGATGACAAAACTCCCAGCAACACGGTGCCACTGTATATTCCATTATAGGGTGTGGACCCTAGTTATGATTAGGAGGGGTGGAGGCATTTCCCACCATGTATCCTCTGAAACCTGAAGTCATGGGAGGACGGTGTTAGCTCACGCTCCCCTAGACATGTGATGATGACTGTCAGTTGCCTGCTGGTGAATCTTGGTCTAGATAGTGACACTTCCGCTTACGGGTTCGATTTGGAGTTAGGTCAATATAGTTGACGCTCCAAGATAGTCTAGTAGAGGAAGGATAGGAATGAAGATGGAAGTAAGTTAGGGAGGAAGGATGAGTAGAAATAGTTGAGAAAGTATGGAGATTTGTCTGATGGTGGAATTTATTGTTTTTCCCTTCTAAAAAAAAGAAAATGTGTATATATGAATATTCATAATTACCTAACTAAACCACAGTTGTCTAAATAAAATTGTTGAACTAGATAATTGTAATTAAAGGATTTCACAAACATTTGATTGGTTTATTGTCTTTTATAAAATAATAGTATTGTTGATTGGATTGGATGCATACATAAATTACTATAAGGGTGATAGTTATTGATTATTAGTACATGCATGAGACTTGTATGTACTAGCTACACATGCATTTCTTGCGCATGTACACTAGTATGAATGAGTTTCTTGGCTTACTTACTAATAATGACGGTTATTTGTTATGAATGTGTGGACCATGTTTCTTTTCCCTTGTATCATAGAATACTTTAACTTCGGGACGAAGTTTCCTGAAGGGTGGGTGTATGTAACAACCCCAATTAAATAGTTACATAGGGTTTATTAAGTATAGTTAATTAAATAATTAACTGTCTTAATGTGTATTAGTTAAGTAATGATTAACTATTAATAATATTAATTAATTATTTATTTATTGTTTAATAAATGTTGATTAATTAATTAATTGATTACTTAACACATTCAATGATTTGGGTAAAGAAGTAAAGGACTTAATAACTTTAATTTAATCATTATGAAACTTTACGTATGCAAGGGGGGGCAGAAGCATTGAGTGGAGGGATAAGGAAATAAATGGTAGGATAAGGAAATAAATGGTAGGATAAGGTAATGAATGGAGGGATAAGGTGGGTGGCCTTAAATTATGGAGGGGGCGGTGAATGAGGGGGATATGACTGGGTAGAGGCTTATGAGACATGATTATGAAAATTTGGGGAGGAAGCATTATTTGGAGGAGAGGACTGCATTTCCTGTGGGGCATATTTTTTGGTTTTGGGAGTTTGGTTTTGGAGATTGGGAGAACTGTGGCAGGGGGCACAAAGTTGTTGGGAGTTTTGGGCTCGGGTGCCAGGAATCCTCACAGAATCCTGGAGCTAGGGAGCTGGAAAGGATGCTCCTAGCTGGCTGGGTGGTTAGTCAATTTTGGGCAGGGTTTGGTCAGAGCATCAGGTAGAGATTGGACAGAGTAGCAGGGAGGACAACTAGATAAGTGAGAATTTGGCATCAGGCAGAGATATTTTTATTTATGAATTTGTTGGTTTATGTGGATGATTATGTAATTTATTTTCATGCTGTGGATAAATTTAATTTCTGCTGAATATTAAATGCTTATATGATGATTAATGAATTATTTATGCATTGAAAGAAATTCTATGTTTAATTGTATGAAATTTTTTAGGCTTAATTAATTGAGGTAACCACACATAGTATCAGAGCTTTGTTCACAATCTAGAGCCTTAAGGGCCTACCCACCAACCCACCTAACGGCTTGTAAGAAGGAAAGTTTAGAATTGGAACTGTTCAACACTAACCCAGAAATTTAAACAACCCCTAATTGGCTATATTGAAACCCTTTGCCCTGAAATCCTAAACAATCCCTAAATAATCTGTATATGAAAAAATATATATAAGAGTAAATATAAATTTGGGCCCGAGGGTGAAGCTCCAACTTCACCTCCACCTAACCTGCAAGCCAGGCACACAATTTTTTTTATATAATTATGTATAAATATCTCTCTCTCTATATATAAACAACATGTCCATGAAAATGAAAATGATATAATGCTATACATATTGAAAGTGACAAATAATAAAACAAAAGAAAAAGAACCTACAAACCCTAACCTAAAGAAAGCGCGAAGGCCTAAGCTTCCTCTCCATGTGAGATGTATCCACCCGCTCCATGCAAGCTGCATACACAGCCAGAAATAGAATTTTCCTTGGGCTCTACCATATATTTCTTAAGTAGGCTTACATGTATACTAACTGCTACCACCCCCTATTGTCTCCTCCTTTAGAGAACACCTATTAAATGTAACAATGCATTTAAATACATTCTCTTTCTACCAAGCATGGAAACTCTTTATTTGAGAGAAATTCACGTCTTCAAAATATATTTAGGCTGTGGACTTAATCTTTAAACCTATCATACTCACATTCTATAGAAACTTATAATTTTTCCGAAAAAACAAATGTTATAAAAAAAAAAACTTTGAAGAAATTCTTAATCTTTCACCCTTTTTAGATCTTAACCGTACATTCATGAATCTACCTTTAAAAATAACAGGAAAAAGAGGAAGAGAGATAACAGATATAGTCTAATATCATCCAGAGGTATCAACGTTGATTTTTCCATAGATTTCAGACAAACGAGATAGAGAAGATAATATGACTACATCAATTAGTATCGAGAAATGAATTGTGTCTGCAAATTGTAGGCAAAGGTGAAAAGGTGAATAGAAATAATCTGATGACATCAAATGGTCTCAAAAGATGGATTTTTCTTGTAGAACAATGAGTAAAGGAAAAGGTATAGATTATTGATGCTCTGTAAATATTGTTGCAAAATGTGCAACAAATGGTAGATAGCCAGGAGGGATGGAGACAGAAAATATGGCTACTAAATGCCATGAGCGTGGTTGAAGAGGAGACCACTAGTAGAAGAGTAAAGGAAAAATTGACAAGGAGCTCATTGATATAAGAGAAAGAATGGAGAAATTGACATTGAAGATGCAATAGGAGACAAAGGTACACTGGAGGTACAAATGGCCTCTGAACATGAAGGTAAAATGGCTTGTTCAAGAGTTTTTGGCCAGAAAAAAGCAACAAGAGTTGAGGAATTGGTTGAGGCATGATGAAACCCTCAGTGAAATAGAGGAGGAACTGATTCACATCTATGTACTAGAGACTGGGAGAAATCTCAGTGATGAGGAGGAGAAGAGATCAATTGAGGATCTCATAAACTGCCAAGGGGGAAGAAGTCAACTTTCAAGTTTCCAGGTGGGAAATGAAGGAGATCAGTGGATTGTCTCTGCATAGACTGCCAGGATGGTAGTGATAGAAGTTCAAGTTGCCAAGTGGGCAATGGAGAGAGATTGGGTGATCTCATAGACTGTCAGGTGGGCAGAGAGAAAATACCAAGTTGTCAGGTGGGAAAGGGAGAAGATATGAACTCAGTTTAGAGTTCATATCAGCAAGGCATGATTATGGAAGAAGAATGGAGGTGTGTTCTGATCATTGGGGGAATTCAAATATCCTTGCAAAATAGTCTAGCATAGGCTAATATAAGTGTTTCACATGAGGAGGTAGTGCAACAAGAATCCAAGAAAGAGGCCATGGATCCAAATTATTTTAAATCTAACTATGTCTATGATGCAAGTGTAGCAGAGGAATGACAACCAACAAAGACTGTCAAAGAGGAGGAGAAGGAGCAAACACTGATGTTTTCCAAAACAAAAAAAGAGGAGAATTTAGATGAATTTCTCAGTCAATGGGAGAAAGAGATGAAGATATTGGAGGATTGGTTGGACAATCTAGAACCAAAAGATGGATGCGAAGAGATAGTCATGCAGATTGCAGCAGAAGATAATTTAACAAAATTGCTCAAAAATTTCAGCCCAGGAGCTCAACAAGAGATGACTACAACATTGGATCCTGCAATAGAAGAGGAAGAAGACAACATAAATTTTGTTGAGCTATATGAGGAATTGGAATTACAGGAGAGAAGGATAAGTGTGCAGAGTAGACATACCCAACAGGATAAGTTAGAGATGGGTGGAGGAGAATACCAGCCTAGGGAGCAGATGGAGGGAGTTGGAGTTGAACCAACACAAGAAGAGATGACATAAGTCAATCCGTCAGAGGAGGAAGTTGAGAACCAACTCAGTGGTGAGATTGCAGAACTAGAGTCTGCAATAGAGTGGCCAACTAATTCCATAGGAGATGAAGATAACATGAAAGTTTATATTGATCAGATTGGTGAAGAGGAGAAAGAGCACACATTTCAATGTGCCCAAGAGATGGATAAAGAAAAGCATTCGGTGGAACTGCTCAAAACTTTTAGCTAAGGAGCTAAGAAAGAGATAATTGTAGAATAGGAAACTACAACAAAGGAGGAAGAAACAAATAAGATGGATCTTGTTGATCTGTGTGAAGAGATGGGGGCCATGGAGAGAAGGGTAAAAATGAAAAAACATCTTATCCAATAAGTCAAGTTGGAAATTGATCTAGAGAAAAGCTAACAGGGCATATTGTAGGGGGAAAGCCAAATGAGAAGGACAAGATAGAAGAAAACCTGCAAGAGTAGAAAGGTAGAAGATGCATCAAGGAAAAAGTGAATCTGAACAGCTCCAAGAGAAAGTATGGGACCTTGGGGGATCTCATCAACATGGCGGAGGGAGCCATGAGAAGGAGCTCATGTCTTTCCCAGCTATGGAGTAATATGGAGGACCATCGTCAACAAGCCCACGTGGAGGAATGACTCATCACGATCGTGCCCTTTTCAATTACTGTGAATCTCGAAATTGGCATTTCTTGAAGATCCATTTTGAATGGATGATTTAAAACTGAAGAATAGTGAAACGCATAGAATCTGAATGAGAATGAGTGATCTGGGAGTTTCACTACCATAATTTAATGTAAAAGAACTCAAGAATTTTTTAGTTGTTACTTCGATAGGAGAGTTAGTCGGAGGGAACCCTAGAGGACCTCTTTCATATGTAGATTCACACTATGACCAAAAGAGGTTGCTTCAAATTAGATAGGATATTGTTATGATTTAGTTATCATTTTTCATAGTTGTAGCAATTTTTCAATTGAATGAATATAACAAAGGAAAATCAATTCAAATGCATAGTGTTGTTACTATTTGTGATTCTCTGTTATTGTTTCTTTCATGAATGAATGATTTTCTTTTCGAGTATCTGAAACTGTGATATGTTGGTATAAGTTTCAATTGTTTCTCTTCATTGAGTTCATGCAAGGTGTGCATATAGTCCATAATGAGTGCATTGATAGAGTCTATTTCGAATCATAAGCTCATAAGAGATCAAGGGAACTTTCCAATTGGCAGGAGTGCAAGGGGACTATTGCAAGGTGTGCACAGTCACCCACAAGAAATTAATTCTTGCGTAAGAGTCTGTTGCAAGGATTGCACAGACCTAAAATTTGAATAAGTCACGAAGAGGATCTTTAAGAGGTCAAGGGAGAAAAAGTGCAAGGAGTAGAAAGGAAAAATATGTTGGATTTTAGAGAAAGACAGAGTTACTGAATACTCGGTAAGGAGAAGCCTCAGAGTTACTGAACACTCTGGAGGTGGGACTGTGTAAAGGAGACACAAAGAGACAAAATTACTGAGGATTTTTTGGAGCTCTTCTAGGAGGGCATCGACCGAGTGCAAGGAGTTCACAAGAGAACTATGTTTCAATTTCTATGAGAGGAAAGGTGTCAAGGAGAAGACACTTACATAATTACTCAATACTCTATAGGCTTAGCAAGGTGTGCTTGAGAAGAAGTTTCTAGGGGTGAACCTACACCCCATTAAGGATGTATAAGGGTCGATACCCTTAGGTGGTTCAGTAAATCATAAAACTCAGAAGAGATAACGCTTTTAGAACTGAAGACAAGATCCTAGATACCCGAATCAAAAGAAGAGAAAAGATCAAGGCCTTTGAACACTTATAAAATATTCTAATTCAGAGGATATCAAAATCTCAAGAGGAGGAGCTACAATGATTGTTGGATTGATCATCATAAAATATCTGGACCATCCGATAAATGTCCAGATAATGAGGACCAAGCGTAGAGGAGGAAATATCTCAATCATTCGGTTTGATCACAAAAGAATTGTAGCCACCTAATCAAGGTAAAGTGCGCTAACGATAAGCTTTGAGAATACACAAGAAGAACAAAATTGTGAGAATTCACAAAATGTGAAATCACGAAAAGATCATAGTCATTGATCATTCTAAAAGCATCAAGACCATCCATCGTCAAAGAGGACATGTGGTGGGAGCTCAACATTTCACTGACTCATGACTAAAAGAAGTCAAAGTTCGAGTTACAAGAACTCGTGAATCATGAAATCATGAAAAGATCAAAACCATTGATTGAAGGGGGGGATTTGGACCGTAGATCTGGTTTTGTCAGGATTTTGCAACTCAAGAAATCAGAGGTAAGATTTTTTGGAACTCACAAAATATGAAATAATGAAGATTTGATCTGATCAGTCAGATTGAGGAGAGATATGGACCGTTAATTTTTCAGGGAGATAATTCACGAAGTGAGAACTCGTGAGACACGAAGTCATGAAACGTGAAATAATGAAGCACTCAAAATATTGGCCCACAATCATAGCAGAGGGTCACATCGATGAAGGATAATAAAGGGGCTATCATGCGCTAAGCTTTGGTCAGGATTTCGTAGGTCGAGAGAGTTGGAGTGACTCACATGCAAAGGCTCGACATGCGAAATCGCGAAATGCATTTTGTGTTAGGCTCATGATCACAACCCATGGTTGCATGAGAGAAGCTTGCACCTGGTACTTGTTCACATGGTGGAGTTTTCTGAAAAGGACCTATGGATATTTCTTGAATATTCCAGCAGGGAATCGAAGAGCTATTTCAACTTGAAGATTGAGAAGATCCAAAGACCAGGAGGTCACCAGGCCCTGCTGAGGTAGGGTCACTACATCATTTGTGGAATCAATCTGTCAAGGGTCAATGATGTATACCCATTATCGAATGCAAGGAGTCCTACCATTGAGGCATGTAGGTCCCAAGGTACTGATGTCTTCCTAAGTCTATTTCATGGATAATGTTTTGAATTCGATAGGAAAAAACTCATTGAAGGAGGGAATTGATGTATACCCCATAAATCGACACAAAACTTGTCATGGGAAAGTGATAAAAAATGGACTCACATAGGTATGGGAAATGGTAATATTGTGGATGTCTTAGTTTGAGGTGAAGAATTCCCATGAACATTGAGGCACGACATAAAACTTGGCAACATAGAATTAGAATGGACCAAAACTTAATGTGTCAAGTGTTGGGGCATTCTTTGGATGAGACAGAGGAGTAAAAATAATGATGTGATTAGTTCAGTGCAAAGAAAAATGGATTATGAAAGTGTATGGTGAGGTGAAAACAAGTGCCATGTTCAAGGGAGACCATAAGATTTGCCTTAAAAGATCTCAAGAAACTCTACCCACTTCCTTCAATTTTTACGCCATCTAGATAGATGAGTACCTCTGTTTTATTTAACAATATCGAGGAGGGTAACACATGATCGATACAACTCACCTTTGGTAAGATTGTCTTCTTTTATTTAAAAAACTAGAATAATTAAAAGTTCATTCCTAGATAGGCTCTTCAATGTGTAGTTTTGCGAGTCAAGAGAAGGAAATCTCGATTGTTTTTCATGTTTAGGGAGTTTGAAAATAACTTAAAGAAAACTCCATAGTTTTCCTTTTTCATAGTTTTAGTCTTTGAGGCCCAAAATTGACTAGAGCGTGCATTTTTCATAGTTAGTCTGTTGGGACCGAAAAAGGGTTAAAGTATCGCCCAATATATGTCTCTTCATATTTTAATGATATCAAAGTATGACAAATTTTGATATATAGAGTTATATGGTCATCAAATATTTCTCTCCGTATATATCTGTGTAAACAAATCATTCTAGGCAAAAAATGTCAAAAAATCCTTTTCAAATCAACGATCATTGAAAAAACTAAAAGAATAAACATTTCTAATGTGAAATAAGGGTTATATGACTTTAATTTAGAGATGGTAAAACTTTAATTAGGGTAAAACAAATTCATTTTCACCTTTCACTTTACAATTTACCCTTTTCCTTGAGTTTTCCCCCTTTTGGAGTGATTCTTCTAGGGTCCATTGCAGAAGCTGCGGGTGATCATTTTCAAATTCATTAGGACTAGGTTGGTGGTCTGATCCTCCCCTTCATTTTGCATGATTTATTTTTTTATTTTAGTTCTTATTTCATTAGAATTGGCCCTTTAGGAGGCCCTATAGTGTCGAACTAGATCGGTGCTCCCCTAGGTCATCAAGGGAAGCACAAGTTCAGATTTTAGTGCCATGGTGTCCCATTTGAGGGTGTGCTAGTGATTTGAATTAGGTTACATAGGCATGCTAGGATAATTTTTTTTTTTTTTTTTTTAGTTTTTCACCTATGAAAAAGCATTTTCCTTCTTTGAAAATTTGGCTCATGCGATTTCTTGTTAGTTTGCAAGTTTTAATTGGCCAAATGATTGAATGTAAAGAAAAAGAGAGTGAGTTTCATGATATGACCACTTTGCAAGACCCTCAAGCGAGGTTCACTCTTTGGAGATACAAATTGTTAAGATATTTCAAGCTACAAAACATAAATAAGGAAGTGCTTCTATTTGAGCATTTGATTGGACTATGGGATAGTGATGAGAAAATATTCTGAGTGGGATATCATATGCTTTAGATCGATATCGAGGATGTGTAGTTTCTGATAGGGCTCACAAGGAGAGGATAACCCATTATCTTATCTAGAAATCGGGCCACACCATTGCACAAAGATGCATATATTGATCAGTTTGATGCATTGGGATCACAAAAATAAGGGGAAGATTTTTTTTTTAATACGTGAGGGATATTCTTCTTCGATATGTCATTTTTACCATCACTAAAATGGCGGGAAGAATAAGTCCCCATATTGTTTCCAAATCATAGATGGTGTATGTTGTTCATTGTCTTGAACCCAAGATACTTAATTGGTTCACACAATTTCTGAGAAATTTCAAAGAAAAAATCTCTAAATGTCGAACAAGTAGGTAGAAGCCGTTCAGATATAGATATTTCCTAGTGTCGTTATTTTTGGAGCGAGTACCACAGATGCAGTGACAGGCTGTACTGATAGCACTCCCTACATTCGAGCCCCGAATGGAGAGATGGACAATCCTCTCACCTCAGTTGGGGAGTAAAATCTCAGCCTTTTGTTTTACTATTGACTTATTTTCATGGTGGAGAAGAAATATTTTGATTATGGAGGACTTCCCATATGTTGGAGAAGAATTTAGTGGTAGTGAAGATTCAGTGCTCCCCAAAGGGGCACAATGGGATGCATCATGTAAAACACTAAATATCATGACCTTGCAACATTTGTTTTTCATTTATATATATGTATTTTTTTGTTGCACAATGAGGGATTTAAATCCTTTGTTTTCATCATGCAGAAAAAGGTATATCTCATCCGACGGGGACTTCAACATTCAGATGTCAAGGTGACATTTAGGTAACATAAGAGTTTGTTGTCTAAGTAGGAGGACTCTATGAGGTAGAGAGTAACCTCCATGGATTGACCATGGGTGTTCCATCTATGAGGATACAATATGTACCATTGCACTTTCAGAGGAACAACGTTGGAGTGTTAGAAGGCCTCAGTCACCTGTTGGGATGAGTGGCCATAGTGGTTGTGTTATCTTAATCATAATGTAGTGTAGGAGAATGAGTATATTCTCTTGTCATCGTAGTATTTTTTGATGATGTTATGGGAATAATTTCTCACATTGTTTCCCTTGTATGAAATTTTTTGATGATATATTTTGACACACCTTTTTCTACTTTATATACAAATATATATATGAGTTTTCCAATGGCTACTTATGTTTTTTTAATGATGTCATGTTTTTTTTTATACTTTATGTTTTGAATGCTTATCTATGTGTAATGTTTCCATCCAACATATAATTTGATAATGAATATGTAATTGTATTAAGTTCTCTCAATATATGTCTATATTCTATGAAGTCAAAAGATATATCGAGATGACAAACTGTTAGATAGAGACATAGAAAAACTAGATTATGAATAGTATAAATGCGGTTATTTTGATGGACCATGAGTTGAGAATCAAGGTTGATAATCAATTAAGATATACCTAAATAAGAATATTTGGTTAAAAGTCCAATTACAACATGATATTTTGTAACATTATTGGTTGCAGGTCCGAGGAAAATTCCTTCTGAACTCACTAAATCGCCAGAGTGCTAGATGAACCAAGATGCAAAACCTAGGTTCTAGGTATGTCTGATAGCACCATCCACAAATCTGAAATAGATAGGAAAGGATGATAACATCTATGCATTCAATCATAAAGAAAATTATAAGAAACTAAATATGGGGAAAAACTAATGCACACAAAAGTAAACACTCACCAAACCAAAACACATGGTAAAATCATGTACAAGGCACACATGCAAGATATTCTATGCATAATAGTTTTTTGTCTAAATCCCATTTCAGGGCTCACTCAAGAGATAATACATTGTAATCCACTAGCTCGCAGGAATCTTTATGTAGCACACACTTCATGATGTATGGTCGATTCCACATAGGTTCTAACTTACCTACTCCAAGTTTATCATGGTCCTAGTCATAGAACAAGTCCAAATCTCATATTGAGTCTTGATGCATTTTTTATATGTTTCATTAACAAGAGAAACATCTCAATGGGTTCCATCCAACTTTGTTAGGTACAATAATTGTTCTTCTTTGGAAAAAGTGTGGGCAAGGATCTCTACAGTGAGTTTTAAATATGGAATCTCACATTCAATCGGCAATAATGCTTCCAACCCATATACCAACTGGAAAGGTGTGAATCCACTGGTGGTTTTAACTGAATTCTGATAGGCCCAAAGTGATGACAAGAGTTGTGAATTTCAATTTCTTTTGTTCTCCCCCACCATGAATTGAACAATGGGTTTCAATACTTTGTTTATAGGTTCAACTTGTCCATTAGCCTGAATATAGTAAAGGGATTAGTTTTCATGACAAAAATCCAACTTGGTGCAAAATTCACTCATCATCTGGTTTTGGAAATAGGATCTGTGATCAATTACAATAGCTTGTGAGACTCCAAAGCATGTGATGATGTGATTAAACACAAGAATTGCAACAATTTGGACATCGTTAAGAAGTATAGGCATAGATTCAACCCATTTAGTGAAATAATAGACTACAACGATAATATAACCATGCCCTGCAGTTGAGGTAGGATTACATTGTATGAAATCAACAGTCCATTTAGAAAAGGGTTTGATGGTGACAATTGGATGGAGTGGAGATGGGTGGGTGCATGCTTTAATCTAAAATATTTTATAGGGTGGGCATTTTTTAACGACCTCAATGCAGTCTTTGAATATGGAGGGTCAAAAATAACTGGCACATAATATTTTTTGGGTTGTATCCATCCCTGAGAGATGACTACCACAAGTTGCAAGGTGACAATCATTTAAAACATGCTCATCCTCTTCATGGTTCAAACAATGTAGAAGGACAATTTCAGTGCCATGGCGATAGAAAGTGTCACCAACAATAAGGTAGTACTTTGAATGGTGTTTAATACGACATCGTTCGTCATGTGAAATACCTGGATGGAAGCATTGGGTCTAGAGATTTAAAATAATTTCTCCATACCATGGGTCAGGTGTACTAATGAGGAACAATGACTGATATAGAAGGGAATCACTTGGCTAAGTGTCCTCATTAGTATGGGGAAGATAAAAAATTAACTTGGCAAAAACCAACGCTTTCTTTTCTTTGGATTTGGTGAACTCGAGATCAAATTCTTGAAGAATGACGATCCATTTTGAATATTTTCCCCCAACTACTTCACGAGTCAAGATGTTGTACATGGGGTTCAAGTAAAAAATTACCGTGGTAGTGAAACGTAAGATGTAGTGTCTAAATTTTTGGAAAACAATGAACATCACCAAATGTAACTTTTCAACATGTGAATAATGGAGTTCAGGCCTAAAAAGAACTTACTTAAATAATAAATCACATGTTCTACACCATCATCATTCTCTTGTACTAACACCATGACGATGGTGGAAGGAGAAGTATTCAAATAAAGGATGTAATTTTTTATTTCATGGAAAACGATCGAAGGGTCAATCCTTGTAATTTCTTCATAGCTCCAAGAGAAAATTTTGTGGAATTCTTTAAACAAGGCAATGTAATTTTCAATCTCTTCAATTGAACAATTCACACCTAGTTGTATGTTTTCCACAACACCTTCTTTTGTGGATATCAAAACACTGATGGTTTGTGATATGTTTTCCAAATTTCCCTCGAAGATTGTATCATGAGTGAGTATTGAAGATTGGGGATCATTGAGAATATTGGACAGAAATATAGATGAAATATATTTCTTGATTTCATCTAGACTAGGAAGAAAGGATGCGTGATGGTCGTTATCATCACATGGAGAATCTTTGATACTAGCCATTTCCATAATGGATTCATTGGATGGAAAAATACGTAGGATGTTATGAAATATCGATGATAAAGAATCTAACCAATATTATAATGAATAAGAATTAGACACTAGTAGATGTTGTTCATCAGGTGAAGGAGAGGTGGATTGAATGGCATCGTATTCGGCCTCAACAAGACTAAGTGGCATAGTGTCACCTATTATATCAAATTCTAAGGGACTATGTATGATCCATGGATCATATGATTCAAGGGATTGATGTACCATAATCAAAATCATATTGACCATTGTGATATGTTGCATAGTTTGAGGAACAAGTGTGGGAAAATTTCCCATCAGTGAAGAATATTTCAGTAAACCTACCCCTACACTTTTATAAGTAATATTTGATTCCCCCCAAAATGGAATATTGTTGGTTGTTTGAGTGTGAGAATCAGGGGTGCAGTAATATAAATGATCAATGGTCATTGTATTTCCTTGATGAGGAAATTGAATATATCAAAAAAACATAGGAGGACACAAAATTCATAGCATAAAACCAAATTCTTCCAAGCAATAAGTTATAATCTAAAGGACTGTCGACCACTTCCACATTGATAGAAATAATTTCCCCCCCTAGTTGAATGACTAATGATTGTAACAGTTGATGAAATATAAAACCTCATCCATCAAATGATTTTAACATGGTAGGAGATTGATTAGGATCATGGGATTTAAGGCCTTTCCAACATTATAAGGACATGACATAGGTTGATGGTCCTTCATCAAATATAGTGCAATGAATATGTTCATTGTGAACAAAAACATCAATTTGAAATGAAAGTTGGTGAGAGAGTATTGATTTATAATTGTCCAGGTTAAAAATGATATTATTGGATGACTCAAGATCTATAGCTACGATGGATTCCAAGAGAGTCCTACGTTTATTGAGGCAGTGTTGTAAAACTTCAAGAGCATACATTGAAAAAGGTTCTTGTGCCAAATCTTCAACAACATTGTAGTTTTGGGAAGCACAAGAGTTAGGATTAAAGGTTGAATTTCGGATAGTTCTCTTGGGCGAATGTAAGATAGAGTCAAAATTACTTTTATCAATATGGAAAGGTCCATATGGAGGGGTAGCTGAAGTGGAAGGTGAATCAGTCAGAGTTCCATTAGTTACACTTTCCTTACCAGGTTTGGCTGGGGGTATGTCATATGTCATAGTTCTAGTGGTAAAATATACACCATTAAACATATAAATATGTGCACTTGAGGAAGCATCCTCGTTAGGAGGATGACCTAGGTTACCTCCTTATGGAGGTGCATGATTGTGTAGAACCAATGACTATTGTTGTGGAAAAGGATGTGTCAAAACAATGGGTTGGGAATTTTCTTTAAATAATTTCGATACTTCTTCTCGATGGGGACAATCTCTTGTGTAATGGTCTTCAATGCATATGAGAGTAGGAAATTTCAGTTTTCATTGTGGTTTCTTTTCAGCACCAGGTGGTTTTTTTTTTGTGTTTTTTATTTTTGGTTTGATTAGAATTTTTCTCTAATTTGTTCTTAGTTTTCATTTACCCCCCATATTGTGATGGTGAAGTAGATTGAAATGAATTTACTTCATAAAATTTAGTGGTGGGGGAATTTGATTGGACATAATTGTATATTGTAGTTGAGGCAGATATTGAATGATTGGTTGTCCCAGTTGACTATGAGATAGTATAGGTGTTGATGGGACTAATAACACCATTTGAATGAGCATCGAAGGATGGTTTTGATGGATTGGTTGATGTACAAGGAGCGATTCAGATCAGTTCATATAAAGTATCAGATTTGGAATAAACCAGATCCAAATATTGGGAACGTGCAACAACTTCCTCTTATATAAATACACCTCTCATTACTACATCACAAGGAATATAAGGTAACAAGGATTTTGTGAACCATTCTGCCAACAAATGGTCATGGATAGTATCTTTGATCAATCATCGTCATCATCTCCATTCATGAATATGATCCAAAATATGTATGAAGTTAGTCTGTAAAACGGAGGTCAAGAGTTCCTTGTCAGTTTCGTATCTGATTAGCAACTAGAAATGGGTGAGGAAAGCCATGGAAAGTGAATTTAAATCTTGAAAATATCGATGTTATAACTCAATGTACCACTTTTCCACTGAGTCTATAAGAGTACGCTGGAAAAAATGTAAATGAATAAAGTCATCCATCAGTAAATTTTATGAACACCATAGATGAAACATCATGGCATGGTTATTTGGGTCTTCTCCATGTTCATCATCAAATTTTGGGATATGAGATGGTAATTTGGTGGGAATTATTGGCCAGAAAGGGAAGTATAATATGGGAGCATTTGTCAATCTCGACAGATCCAACAGGTCCAAAGTATCCAAGAAGGGTAAATGTCAACTACTTTGAGGATGATACCAGTGAGGCATGGGGACACCAGTAGGACCATAAAATGGTTGTGGTGGAAGGTTCTATCTGGAAGGTCCTACCATATGTGGCTATTGTGGACTTTGTCCAGCAAAAGTAGGATTCATTTGTTGAAGAACTTATGTAAAAGGTGAACGAAACCCCATTTGTCCTCGGGGATAACTAGTGTAGCCTAGGGGAGGATAACTAGTTTGACCTTGGAGAGGATTACCAGTTTGGCCCTGACGAGGGTAATTGGTTTGAACCTAAGGAGGGTAATCAGTTTGAACCTGAGGAGGTTATCTAGGTTGACCCTAAAGAGGGTATCCAAGTTGACCCTGGGGAGGGTATTCAGGTTGACACTAAGTAGGGTAATTGATTTGACCCTAAGGAGGAAAGATGGTTGGCCTTGAGGACCCCAAGTGGGATTTGGGACACCTGGGAAAGGTTGTCCATAATACAGGACAAAAGTATTAGGATTTATATATCCTCCTTGTAGGTTATGATTTTCAAAACCTCCTTGATGTGGTGGATTACAAGATCCTCCCTGGGGTGGTCCCCAATAGGGATGATTTTAAGGATGAAAATTTATTTTAAAATGTGGAAATCTTGGTGAATCTTACTAATCCTTCATATGCCAACTATAAATGTTTGGTGATATTTTTGTTAAAATATTCAAATTTCTAAGGATTTTATATATTTTTATATTTTTTTGGCGATTTTTAAGGTAAAATAATTTTATCCTATAGAATTTGGGCGAATAATTTTTAAAATAGTGAATCTCCTTTTTAGAAAAACCATGGAAAATTATCCCATGAGATAAATTAGCCCAGAATCATCCCTGGGACTCCCCGGGATGATCGTGGGTTTCCGACAAAATAACTAGAAACTTGCCCCCCTGCTATAGTTTGGGAAACGATTGTGACTTGTCCACAAAATAAATGTTCCCCCCCAATAGGTACTTGTCGAGTGAAAGAGGGTATCTCGCCGATAGGGATTTGTTCACTAATGGAGGATTTCCCCCCAGTAGGGATTTGTGGTATAACAGGGTTTTGTGTTCTATGATGGGAAGGCGCACTGATAGGATTCTGTGGGGTGAAAGAAGTTGCATATTGAAGAGGTATTATAGGTGTAACCTTCACGGTACTTTGTAAATTACTAGGTAGCACACGTCTTGTTTCACTCATTATTTGTCCTGAAGTGTTAGGAGTATTGAGTGTTTTTTCGGTAGGGTGGTCAGAATGTTGACTCAATGTTCTCGCATCTGCACCGATGGTCAAATATGTATGTGGAGGAATAAAGAATGTTCGGTTCAAATTGAATTTTTCATAAATATCACGACCCGATGGGGTTATCCATAGAGGGCGAACAAGAGTTTGATGTGGATCTACCATTTCATTAGAGTGGAAAATATTTGTATACTCTTCATTTTGATTGGGTTTTTCTAGTTCCATGTCAAGTTCTTCGTATGGCCTTGATGATAACCTAGGATAATATTAAACTATGATGTTTCATGAGGAGTCTACTCGGAGAAGGTATGGATCAAGAGGATTGGTCAAATACTAGTTTAGGGAGGGGTAGGACCTTTTTGAACTACTACTATGGCTCCTTCAAGATGTTCAATCAAAGTAGTAGCAACACTCCCAGTGTTCGAATAATTTTCAACCTCTTCATGGTATGTGTCTTTAGGTGAGTTAGGAAGTAATGGTTTGTTTCCTTCCAGAGGCATAACTTGCATCCTACGTGATCAAAGAATACCTTTTTCAGACATAGTACCAATCTTAAGGTCAAATAGGGTGAATAAACAACATGCACTAAAAATATAGAAAACCAACAAACAAAACAATGACTTCTCTCAATGAACGTACTAGTTGGTGATGAAATCCAACATCGAAAGAAAAAAGTGAGAAGGGGCTAGGATTGAGCGGGTGGATTAGTTACGTTGGAGGCCTAATTAATAGAATTACACCTTGGTGCAAGTTTCCTCACAATTTTACCCACAAGTTACTGTCCAAGTTGCTCGAGTGAGTTTGACCACATTTGATCTAGGTACAACAAAGAAGGGATGATTTTAGGGGCTAAATTTCTCTCATGGGATAATTTTCTATGGTTTTTCCAAAAAAGAGATTCATTATTTTAAAAATTGTTCCCAAATTCTATAGGATAAAATTATTTTACATTAAAAATCACCAAAATTTTATAAAAACTATATAAAATCCTTAGAAATATGAATATTTTTACAAAAATATCGCCAAACATTTATAGTTGGCATATGAAGGATTAACAATATTTGCCAAGGTTTCTACATTTTAAAATAATTTTCCATCCTTCAAATCATCCTTGACAAAGACTTCCCTTCACCATCACCTAATGTATGGACCCTAAATATTATGGCCACTAAGGTTACCAAATTTTAATCAACCTCTGGGTAGGTATAGTTGATAGCCAAGTCTGAACATATGGGGAAGATATCAAGTATTAAATTCTTCAAGAGAATTGAGGAAAAATGGACCGATAAACTCTTGAGAACCCCGAATGGATTCGAGATTCACGAAGCTCTGATACCAAATGAAAATAACTTATTTTCAAGAAGAACCTCCAATATACAATTGTTCTTTGACGATTGGTTAAGACTTGGAGGGATAATCTTTGTTTCTCTCTCATATATGACCTTGTTTGTAACCCTTGTGTGAGAGGGGGATCCTAGCTATGCTTATATGAAAGTTTTTTTTTCTCTCCCTATCTCAAGATTTTTTTTTTCTTATACTGCTTTGGAGAGTTAAATCACAACCTATTCCAAAGCTCTATTCCTAGTCTACTATTGGTGTAAAAGATCTAAAAATAATTTTTTCTAGTTCGATTTTAATTATCTATTATTACATGGTTGTTCATTATCAAGGGTGAATGATAGTGAAGCTAATGATGTTTTGAGACTCGACTCCAAAAGAAGGTAAAAAGAATAAAATGAAAGTTTGTTTTCAATGAACTTCTAGCTATGGGAAGTATAATATTTTCTTTTCTTTTTGTCAGTAACAAACACTCAAAATAATGAAAAGACTTAATGCAACTATGTTTCCAAACAAGAATTCACGAATTCTCCAAATTATCAAAAGAAAAACCTTTCATTATCCAAGACAAATGCATACAAAGTTATAAAAATCCTTCTGTGTTTTATTTTAGATGCAAACAATGATATGTTTATAATGCTTCGTTCTTTCACTAATGATGAAATAGTTCACAGCTTAGAATGGCGTAGATTAGGAAAAAAAATATTGTTCAAACAAAGATAGTCACAATACGAAACAAAAGATCGAAAGAAAAACAAGTATCAAACTGCTCAATCAAAGATCCCAAAACACTAAGAAATCAAACGTCATACTTTATAGTCTTCAAGAATTGAGTAAAAAATCAAAGACAAAAAAATCAATAATCCAATGATCAACAATCTTTCTTGTGATTTCCTCTAATCAATCAGATAATTGAAAATAGTTGCAAAAAAGGGAAACCAAATATGAGAGAGAAAGGGTCAATTTCACAAGCAAGAAAGAACATACAAACTCAATAAATACCAAAAATAATGAAGGAAAACAATTTTATAGTCAAATAAAATCCAAGGCCAAATAGAAGAAACTATGAGATAAAGAGGAAAATTTGTTGGACATATTGTCATTCATATGGTGTCATTGATGTCATTGTGATGTGATGATAAGTTATAATTGATGAAACTATCATTGATGTCAATAGCATAAGAGTTAGAGGAGAATGAAAATATCAAACAATATGCAGAGAATGAAAATGTCAGACAATAAGCATAGATCAAAGATTAAAAGGAAAATCACAATGTAGAAACATGATCAAATCAAGTCATGACTGTTGGATACGCAAGTGCCAGATCCAAGGAAGGGATTGATTGCAGAGTGTGAAATGAGAATTAAAAAACATGTTGATTTCAATCCCGCAACTAGTCTAGATCGTCATATTACAAGAGAAGAATCGTTGGAGGACTGGTCAATGATTGGATCAAGTCATGATCGTTGGATATGAAAGCTCTAGATCAAGGCCAGGGATTGATTGCAAAGAATGAATGTATAATTAAACAACGTGTTAATTCCAACCCCACAATTATTCTAGACAGTCGATTGTCACCGGACAATAGATCTAGGGTTGGCATTAGTTCCACTACCAAACAAGAATTTTCCATTGCGTAACTCGACAATAGTTTTAAACATCGTGCTAGTGAGGACTCCGCAATCATCCCTAATCATTGATCTACTCCAAGAGAATTCTCAACCATTGGATCCAGTTGAGTGGAAAGACAGAGTAATTCATGGACCATAGATCATGGAAGTGATATATGCATGATTAGCCCAACATTGACCACTTCGGGTAAAATTGACCGAAGGAAATATGCATGAAGGAACTTTAGTTGAAGCCAAAGTTCCAAAGCAAAGGTGAGTCATCCAATCGTACTTAACATTTTGGGAAAAAGAATATTCGTTGGATTTAAACCAAAGAAAATTAGCATCGTAGATAGATCGAGTCATCGATCTAAGATCACGATCAACGAACAACATTCATTTCGGGTTAAAATTTGTGAGGAGGTTACACTTTGGGTAATCTCACTTCAGGTAAAACGAGAAGTAAGAAAGGCCAAAGTCCCTAAGTGAACATGAGTTGTCTGATCTAAGGAACACTTTGGGAAGTATTCTGACCATTGGATCAAGTTTAGTGGAATTCCAGGGTAAGCCATAAAGTGTCTCGAAGTAGACGAAAGTCATATGATATAAGGAAAACTTCAGAAATATCTGGACCGTTGGATCAAGGAAAGTAGAAGGATAGGATCACCAACACAAAAGGCTTGAGATCCTGAATACCCAATTCTTGATAGCCCTTGTATTGGTTTAATATGTTTTGGGTTAAATGAGGACCATAGGATCTGGACAATACATGATGGTAATTGGATTAGAATAATGGTCAACTTTGGCACTTACCACTTAGGTGAAAAAGGATTCAGAACATATGAGTTAACCCTAATACCAAAGTTCTAAAGTCACTCTTAGTCGTCGATTTGAGATACTTTTCAGGAGTTAGGACAACCATTAGATTGAGGATAAGAACATGTGCCACATGAGGAGATCTAGGTTAACAAGGACATGTGGTATAATTAGATGAAGAAAAGTGTTAAAGTGTAGTTGACATTTTAGGAATGTGTGAGTCACGGATCTAAGTGACATGTGGCATCCACTTAGTCAATGGCACATCAACAAGTGACATCAGCAAGTTACATCACTCTGAGAGTTTGTACTTTGGTATTTTCACCACCATCAAATACAACCGTTCGATCTACTTTGGGGAAATGAACTCCGGAAGATTGAAGGAATGTGAAGGAGAAATCACCTGAAGTGTTGAAGGCCAAAGTTAACACTAATCATTGATCTAATTCGAGAGCATTATCGACTGTTGATCAAGTACAATGGAAGGATAGAATAAGCATAAACCATGAAGTGACGCTAACCATTGATCTGATTCGAAGAGCTTTCTCAACCATTGAAGATTATGGACATGCATATTGTTGATTATTTGGGTTGGTTGTCATTGATGTCAACCCTTGAATAAATCCTAGTAGCGAATTTCGATAGCACAAAGTTTTGAGTAATGGACCCAAGTTTTTGTGATGTATAATGGTATGAGTTTTAATATATTTGAAGGTAATATTATTCTAGCTAGAAATTACATGTCATGCCATTTCCGGTGGTATGTGGAACATCACATAACGCCTCATGGTTAGAGAGTTATGGCCATGTGAAGTTGGAATACCCTCATGAGTCATCTAGAATCCCTAAAAGGTCAAAGTAGTCAAAGTGTTTGCAAAGAAGAAAATATTTAAATAATAAAGTGAAGTGATAAGTGTACTATAAGTCAAAGAGGATGAAAAGAAATTGTTTAAATAATAAAGTGAAATGATGAGTGTACTATAAGTGAAAGTGGATACAAAATAAATTATTTAAATAGTAAATTTAATGGAGAAATTACTAAGTGGACAAGTGGTTAGAAGTGAGTTAACCCTAAAATAAGGAAAGTGGATTAAGATGGTTAAAAGGTAAACCCTTGAGGATGGTACATGAAAGTATAAATAAGAGGCAAGGCTATCTCATTTAATCACACTTGACCATAATTGAATATCTACTTTTGTGAAAGGTTATTTGGGCATGTATTATTCATAGAGAAAAATTGTAGCACAAAAAGTGTGACAGAAAAAGTGCAGCAAGAAAAGTGCGGTAGAAAAAGTGCAGCAGAAAAAGTGCGAAAGAAAAAGCGTGACAGAAAAATTGCAGCAGAAAAATCATGGTAGAAAAAGTTTGACAGAAAAATCGCGGCAAAAAAATTACGGCAAAATAAGTGCGAAAAAAATAGCGTCAGAAAAAGTGCAATAGAAAAAATGAGGTAGAAATATCATGTAAGAAAAATTGTGGAAAAAAACGTCTGACAAAAAAATCACGGCAAAAAAAGTGTAGTAGAAAAATCATGGTAGCAAGTCATGGTTGGGGTCTATTTATGAGAGATATGGCACATCTTGTTTGAGGTATGTTTTGTGAGCTAGGCTTTAGCTCTTGAGATGGTATTGGATGTTCAGTATTGTTGCATATATCAGATTTGTTGAGGGATACAGTTGGTATTTTGTGGCTGGTATTTGGCATATGGGTATTGTTTTTTTGGTTGTGATGTGTTGTTGAAGTTATTGGTTTAGCTTGAGGCTACATAATAGTGAGATGATGTAAGGGTTTATGGTATTTGGTTTATGTATAGAGTGATGAATTGTTAGGTAACTTTTTATGGTTATATTGGTGTATGTCTTTGGTATATGGTTGAGGTACATGTTGGGTACCTGGTTGTGACAAGTAGTTGATGAGTTGGCACATACATGAGGTGTATAGTTGATGATTTGGAGCATAGATGAGGTGCACAGTTGATGATGTTGGTACATATTTATGAGTCAAGGTTGATGCATGGTTGATGCATGGTACATGTTGGGTCAGGCTATTGGTACAGGTTGTTTGGTGCAGGTTTATTGGTACAGGTTGTTATAGGTTATTGGTACAGGTTGACAGTGATAGATTGACAGTGGCAGTGGTTGATTTAGTGATAGTGACATGTTTTCTACATTTGGAATTTATATTTTAGGGCAGTTGGATGGAGCAAGGATAGGTGTTTGTATCCACCTTTCGGTTGTACTCGAAGAACTTAGGGGGGTTGTATCCTCCTCCTGGTTGTAGCCAGAGAATTGGGGAGTTGGAGCTTCCCTCAGGTTGTAGTCTGAGAAACTAGGGGGTTCGAGCCTCCTTCTAGTTGTAGCTGGAAAAAAAAGGAAGCTAATGCTTCCAATGAATGTAATTCTTCAAGACATATAAGAAAAAGCATTGCGTGGTTTTTTCCCTTTTTGGGTTTCCACATAAAAACACTGGTGTACTATGTATGTGTATGATTGTTCATTTTTTCATTGTTTATTTACACTGCAAATATTGGATGATAATGATACATTTATTAAAAGGGATTAAATTTCTCTATTATTGATTCACACCCCTCTCAGTAATCCAACATCTTTTATTTGGGATATTTGTAAAGAGGTTGGAAGTCATGAAGGACGAAATCCTGAAGTAACGACAGTCATCCATCTCATCGTGCGATTAAAACATGACCATAGATCTTGACAAGTGATCAAGAAATTATTTATCCTAGTGCCTGGTCACCACCCACGGTCGTATGGAATACAAAAATAAGGGTAAAATAAGAGGTAGTTCTTAAATCAATGAGCCCGTTGTTTTGTGCATACTGTCATATGTAAATGGTTTTAAGGAAGCACCTCATATAGATTTAATTCGATAGAGATTTAACACTTGAACAATACATAGAATTGATAAAAGATAAAAAATGATATGTTGGTGAACTGAGAACAGAACAGAAGCATGAGTACAATATAATGAGTCCATCCATGTCTGTGCTCAACTCATGAAGACAAAATAACTGACACATGAGCATGATTAAAAGAGAGTTAATTCATGAGCATTATAATAAAGGATAAAAGGAAAAATGATATTATTTAAAGATTAATATTATCATTTAAATGAAAAGGTACAATGGTTCAAATATCAAAAGACACAATGATTCAAATTCACACCAGTTGGAAGACTATATAAACAAGAAAGAATGGTGAGAAGAAGTGTAGTTGAATTTGTTGAAGTATATATATTTATATATAAAGGATTGAATGAAGGTTCATTAAATCATGTTGGTGCATGTTTACAAGATGGTTCTTGTATGAGGATTGGATTCCTCACATCTCAGTTGGATCTAAGATCAACAAGCCGGGACTTGTTATGAGGGTTGGATTCCTCATTTCTCAGTTTGATATGAGAACTACAAGTTGGGTCTTGTAATAGAGATTTGGGTCTATCATAATTGTTTGAATATGATATTCAAATATTTATCTTATGTATTCATTCAAGTTAAATATATAAATAAAGTATTTATTCTTTTATATATTGATTGAGAAAATGAAATAAATATTTGTTGTTCAATTAATTTGTAAAAAAGTGGAAAATTGTCCAAAGTTTCTTT